>CM031599.1:64596486-64603986 GCA_018398815.1 Conus ventricosus | reverse complement strand
TGGGGATCTACCGCGACGGGGATCTATCGAGACGGAAATTCGTCCACATGAAGTGGGGGATCTACCGAGATGGGGATCTACCGAGATAAGGGTTCTACCGAGACGGAAATTCGTCCACATGTAGTGGGGGATCTATCGAGACGGGGATCTACCGAGATGGGGATCTACCGTGACAGGGATCTATCGAGATGTACCCGCTATTCCACCCCCATCTCCCCAATGCAAAAGGAAAAAAGTCCTGACAGCACGGTCTAGTGGTACAATCCACAGTCTTGGTCAGCTCATGTGGTTTACCCCCCCCCCTTGTCTGTTGAATCACCTGTGGTGGTCTTTGGTCTGGAACCTGAAAAGGAACTACATCTAACACGTCACAAGCTGACGTCGATTCATTCATTACACGATGTGGCTTTACAAGCTGGGCCTAGTGAGCAGACCGATTATCTCCGTTGTGTCAGGTGTGCAGGTGAACGGCACAAGTAGGCACGATGGCTGCGTGGGTGAGAGGATAACAAGGGGAGGGGGGTCGGAGGTGGATGGGGAGAGAGAGAGAGAGAGAGAGAGAGAGAGAGAGAGAGAGAGAGAGAGTGTGTGTGTGTGTGTGTGTGTGTGTGTGTGAGAGAGAGAGGAAAAGAGAATGCGTGACGCGCGTGTATGTGGGTGGGTATATATGAGTGGGCGTCAGAGAGAGACTGTGTGTGTGTGAAAGGGAGAGTCCTTTTGATCACACATTCTACCCATGGTCATTGTTGTCATTGTCCACACATTGGTCAGGCCGGCTGAAAGAAGGCCGGAGAGAGAGAGAGAGAGAGAGAGAGAGAGAGAGAGAGAGAGAGAGAGAGAGAGAGAGAGAGAGAGAGACAGACAGACAGACAGACAGACAGACAGACAGAGACAGAGACAGAGAGAGAGAGAGACAGAGACAGAGAGAGAGAGAGAGAGAGGCATATTTGTCACACATTCTACCCATGGTCATTGCTGTCATTGTCCACACATTGGTCAGGTCGGCTGAAAGAAGGCCGCCGAGGTTTCCTGCCCAAGTCGAACTTGGAATGTGTCCGCAAATCCAGAAAGGACTACTGCATGATGGCAGGTCGGTGTCTGTCTGTCTGTTTCTGTCTCTGTCTGTCTGTCAGTCTGTCTGCTCTCTCTCTCTCTCTCTCTCTCTCTCTCTCTCTCTCTCTCTCTCTCTCTCTCTCTTCCCCCTTTCTGCCTTTGTCTCTCCTCCTCTCTTCCCCCCCCCCCCACCCATCTCTCTCCCACTCTCTCTCCCTCTCTCGTTCTCTTCTCTCACCCTCTCTCCTCCTTCCTCCCCTTCTCTCTCTCTCTCTCTCTCTCTCTCTCTCTCTCTCTCTCTCTCTCTCTCTCTCTCTCTCTCTCTGTTATTCTGTCTGTCTTTCTCTCTCTCTCTCTCTCTCTCTCTCTCTCTCTCTCTCTCTCTCTCTCTCTGCCTACACACACACACACACACACACACACACACACACACACACACACACACACACACACACACACACCAGAAATACAGTCGTCCACAGCCTTAACATCCAAATTCATGTTCTGTTCTTTTTTCCCTTGGGTTTTCTGGTCGTTGTTGTTATTGTTTTGTGTTTGCTTCTGTGTTTGTTTGTTTGTTTGTTTGTTTAATAATGTTTCATACCCAAATAGTAATATTCAACATCACATCTGCTCTCATTCTGTCTGGTGTTTCCCAGTGGTGTGTTCCAAGGGAGACAATGAAACAACTGCTGCCATATCTGCCCACATAGCTGCTGGACTGACTGCTTGATTGGCTGATTAAATAGCTGATTGACTTACTGATTTGTTGGTTCTGGTTGACTGGCTGGTTGATTGACTGGTTGGATTGATTGGCTAGCTGACAGTTTGGTTGAATTGTTGGATAATTAACTGGATGACTGTCTGGTTAAATGGCTTATTAACTGGTTTAGAAAGAAAAGGGGTAGTTACCGCCACAGACACTGACAAACAGTTCGAAAGCCACCAGCCACTGGAACACAAACTCGGAGTGATACGCACCCTCACTCATCGGGCCAACACCATCTGCTCTACTCTGGATGCCAAAGACCAGGAAATGGAACACCTCAAACTGGTTCTCACCATATCAGGCTATGAGAAGTGGGCGTGGAACATCCCGGCTAGCAAGAAGATCACACCGCACCCTACCACCAAACAAGACCAAACCAGGCGTAAAGGACATGTCACCATCCCCTATGTCCGCGGTGTGACTGAAGCCTTGAGCAGGAAGATCAGGAAAACCGGTGTCTCCTTACATCCCAAACCTATCAACACCATCCGCAGCCAGCTGGTCGCCCCCAAGGACAAAACTGAGAAACTGGACAAGTCTGGAGTGATCTACCAAATAGACTGTCGTGACTGTGAAGAAAACTATGTCAGGGAAACTGAGAGAAATCTTCGAAAACGCTTGACAGAACACAAAAGGGAATCATCACCAGTAGGCGCCCACCTACACGCCCAGCAACATCAGTTCGATTATAAAAACATCAGCGTTCTCGACCGTGACAATAGATGGTTTCAGCGTGGGGTGAAGGAGGCCATACATATTGTCGCCAACAACCCCACACTCAACCGGGACCGGGGCAGACACACCTTGCCATCGGTGTACAACACCCTCATCGTTCAGTCACATGACCAGGGTTCGACCCGTGGTCGTGTGCACTGAACGCCAGTTCACCCAGTAGCCACACCACCGCTGAAGAAGACAGACGGAGGTCTGTCGAAAGCTCCAAGTAAGAGCTATTCCTAGCTGAGTGACCTGTGTAAATCCGGTAGTCCTTAAGTTTACATGACATCGGTCTGTATCTGTGGTGGTAACTAACACCGTTCCTTTTTACATCTCGCTTCATTTCCGCCACAGTCACCTCGTTTTGAAACTTATGAAGTGGTTGACTGGCTGATTGACTGATTGACTGGCTGATTAATTGACTGACTGGTTCTCTGGCTGGTCAAGTGTTGGTCGACTGATCGCTTGCCTGATTGGTTGACTAATTGATTTAGTGACTGGCTGTGTACTTGTTTAACTGGCTGATTGACAGGTTGATTGACTCATTGACTGCTTAAATGGCTGGATGGTCGACCGACTGACTTAATGGCTGACCAGTTAGTTGACTGGTTGAGTCGTTGCTGAAACGTCTGTTGACAGGTTGGTTTATTATCTGTTCAACAACTGGCTGACTGTCTACTGACGGTAAAACTGCAGTATTTCATTTCTACAAAACTAAAGATCAAAATAGTATTTTACCTCAATGAACATATGCAGAAACATTATTAAATACATGCAGTAAAATGTACCGTGGTATAGACAACGCAAACGGAATCAAAGTCTTTTGGTTAGCAACGATGTTATGTCAAACATGAGCAGCGATTGTCCCGCTGATAACAACAAAGTCATGATGACAATGACGGCAGATGACCACACTAGCGACGTCCATAAATTCATTTCTGACGTCAAATTCGACAGACGAAAATCGGTGGTGACGTAGCGGCAAGTCACGGTAACGTGACGTAGTACGTTGCAGTTGATGACGACAACGAGTGTGACGTGGCTGATGTTGCAGGCGACGACCGTGTCAACATCTATCCTCCGCTGGGGGCCCTCCACACCATCTTCCTCCGCTACCACAACTACATCGCTGGGGAGCTGGCCAAGGTCCATCCCGACTACGACGACGACACTCTCTTCCAGGAGGCTCGCAAGATCGTGGTGGCCGTGGTACAGAGGATAACCCACAGGGGTAAGTACAGGGAGACATGCAGAGCATTACCCACAGAGGTAAGTACAGGGAGACATACAGACGATAACCCAGAATGGTGAGTACAGGGGAGACATACAGAAGATTACCCACAGAGGTAAGTACAGAGGGAGACATACAGAGGATCACCAACAGGGAAAAGTACAGGGATATATACAGAGCATTACCCACAAGGGTAAGTACGGGGCAGACATACAGAGGATTACCCACAAGGGTAAGTGCATGGCAGACATACACAGGATTACCCACAGATGAGACATACAGAGGATTACCCACAGGGTAAGTACAGGGCGAGGCATTCAGAGGATTACCCACAGGGTAAGTACAGGGCGAGACATTCAGAGGATTACCCACAGGGTAAGTACAGGGCGAGACATTCAGAGGATTACCCACAGGGTAAGTACAGGGGGATACATGCAGAGGATTACCCACAGGGTAAGTACAGGGCAAGGCATTCAGGGGATTACCCACAGGGTAAGTACAGGGGAAGGCATTCAGAGGATTACCCACAGGGTAAGTACAGGGCGAGGCATTCAGAGGATTACCCACAGGGTAAGTACAGGGGGATACATGCAGAGGATTACCCACAGAGTAAGTACAGGGGGATACATGCAGAGGATTACCCACAGGGTAAGTACAGGGGGATACATGCAGAGGATTACCCACAGGGTAAGTACAGGGGGATACATGCAGAGGATTACCCACAGGGTAAGTACAGGGTGAGGCATTCAGAGGATTACCCACAGGGTAAGTACAGGGCGAGGAATTCAGAGGATTACCCACAGGGGTAAGTACAGGGCGAGGCATTCAGAGGATTACCCACAGGGTAAGTACAGGGCGAGGCATTCAGAGGATTACCCACAGGGTAAGTACAGGGCGAGGCATTCAGAGGATTACCCACAGGGTAAGTACAGGGCGAGGCATTCAGAGGATTACCCACAGGGGTAAGTACAGGGGGATACATGCAGAGGATTACCCACAGAGTAAGTACAGGGCGAGGCATTCAGAGGATTACCCACAGGGGTAAGTACAGGGGGATACATGCAGAGGATTACCCACAGGGTAAGTACAGGGCGAGGCATTCAGAGGATTACCCACAGGGGTAAGTACAGGGGGATACATGCAGAGGATTACCCACAGGGTAAGTACAGGGGGATACATGCAGAGGATTACCCACAGGGGTAAGTACAGGGGGATACATGCAGAGGATTACCCACAGGGTAAGTACAGGGCGAGGCATTCAGAGGATTACCCACAGGGGTAAGTACAGGGGATACATGCAGAGGATTACCCACAGGGTAAGTACAGGGCGAGGCATTCAGAGGATTACCCACAGGGGTAAGTACAGGGGGATACATGCAGAGGATTACCCACAGGGTAAGTACAGGGCGAGGCATTCAGAGGATTACTCACAGGGTAAGTACAGGGCGAGGCATTCAGAGGATTACCCACAGGGGTAAGTACAGGGGGATACATGCAGAGGATTACCCACAGGGGTAAGTACAGGGCGAGGCATTCAGAGGATTACCCACAGGGGTAAGTAGAGGGGGATACATGCTGAGGATTACCCACAGGGTAAGTACAGGGCGAGGCATTCAGAGGATTACCCACAGGGGTAAGTACAGGGGGATACATGCAGAGGATTACCCACAGGGTAAGTACAGGGCGAGGCATTCAGAGGATTACCCACAGGGTAAGTACAGGGCGAGGCATTCAGAGGATTACCCACAGGGTAAGTACAGGGCGAGGCATTCAGAGGATTACCCACAGGGTAAGTACAGGGCGAGACATACAGAGGATTACCCACAGGGTAAGTACAGGGCGAGGCATTCAGAGGATTACCCACAGGGTAAGTACAGGGCGAGGCATTCAGAGGATTACCCACAGGGTAAGTACAGGGCGAGGCATTCAGAGGATTACCCACAGGGTAAGTACAGGGCGAGTCATACAGAGGATTACCCACAGGGTAAGTACAGGGCGAGGCATTCAGAGGATTACCCACAGGGGTAAGTACAGGGGATACATGCAGAGGATTACCCACAGGGTAAGTACAGGCGGCCGTCCCGGTATCGGAACATACAGAGGATTACCCACAGGGTAAGTACAGGGCAGACAATTACCAGAAAGAGGCATTACCCAGACATGTAGGAAGACGGGGGACATAAAGAGGATTACCCACAGGGATAAGCAGAGTGGGGAACATGGAAATAAACACGCACAGCAGTAAGTAGAGGGAATGCAATAGATCACTGACAAGAAGAGGCAGAAAGAGAGATGTAGAAAAGATCATTTTTAAGGTAGGTAGAGGGGAACTCTTGTAGAGAATAATTTCATGGGAAAGTTAAGGGGAAACTTGCAGAGAATCGCTACCAAGAATACATAAAGGGGAAGCTGCAGAGGATTATTTACATGAGTAAGAAGGAGAATGTCTGAGACTGCATGACAGGGTCGTACTCTACACTTACATTTAGAACATATCCCGGTGTTATCCAGGCTTGAGAGATGTAGACACTTGCAGCGTTGGCCAGATAATTTTAGCAACAGTCTCAAAGACGCTTCCATTAAGTGGACGAAATTCCACTGCGTGGTCCCAGTCTTGCCAACCGAGCCCACAGCAAACTCAACTTTTGGTTGGAGCTGGTCAGGGCAGAAAAAAAGTTTTACCGTATTTCTGGCTGAAACCTGTTTTATTTAGTTAAAAATCAATATACTTTTTCTTGTGAACAATTCATTTTCCCATGATTTTCTTTTTTGTGGTTAAAAAGTACCTTCACTTCTTTAGGTATGGAAGGATTAAAACAAATCTCGTTTCTCTTTTTCTTTTTCTTCAATCTTTGCCAATTTGTTTCCATAAGAACAGAAAAGTTGTTGGCAAACTTTTGTTTTCTTTCATTTGTTTGTTGCATATGTATAGCGTTTTTATATGTATAGTCAAAAACCAATTTTCAACCCAGGCTGAGCCATGAACGCTTCAGGAATGCCTCATCGATGCTGGAGAATTGTTTAGCCACAATCGTGTATCTTAGCGTAAGTAATTTCAAATGACTTTAACAAAGTAGATGCATACATTCTATTTCCTGCATGTCACTATTGGAGATGAACACAACTTGATGCTTCTGATGCAGTTTAATTGGATTTCATGAAATTAAACTAGATGTTTCATTCGCTCCACACCTACATCCCACACTCCATTCCCTCTTCCTTCTTCCCCCCTCCCTCCTTCCTCCCACTTTCACAGACTGCGCTTGCCTCTGTCTTTCCCTTACCCCCTCTCTCTTACCCTCCCCTTCATCTCCCTCCCTTACCCTCCCCTTCATCTCCCTCCCTTACCCTCCCTTCATCTCTCTCCCTTACCCTTCCCTTCATCTCCCTCCCTTACCCTCCCCTTCGTCTCCCTTTCTTGCCCTCCCCTTCATCTCCCTCCCTTACCCTCCCCTTCATCTCCCTCCCTTGCCCTCCCCTTCATCTCCCTCCCATACCCTCCCCTTCATCTCCCTCCCTTACCCTCCCCTTCATCGCCCTTTCTTGCCCTTCCCTTCATGTCCCTCCCTTATCCTCGCCTTCATCTCCCTCCCTTACCCTCCCCTTCATCTCTCTCCCTTACCCTCCCCTTCATCGCCCTCCCTTACCCTCCCCTTCATCTCCCTCCCTTGCCCTCCCCTTCATCTCCCTCCCATACCCTCCCCTTCATCTCCTCCCTTACCCTCCCTTC
>CM031599.1:64583986-64591486 GCA_018398815.1 Conus ventricosus | reverse complement strand
CTATATAGGCATGATGAACCAGTTGTTGACAGGATAGGATGTCCACTATACAGGCATGATGAACCAGTTGTTGACAGGATAGGATGTCCACTATACAGGCATGATGAACCAGTTGTTGACAGGATAGGATGTCCATTATACAGGCATGACGAACCAATTGTTGAAGGATAGGATGTGCACTGTACAGGCATGATGAACCAATTGTTGAAGGATAGGATGTCCACTATACAGGCATGATGAACCAATTGTTGAAGGATAGGATGTGCACTGTACAGGCATGTTGAACCAATTGTTGAAGGATAGGATGTGCACTGTACAGGCATGATGAACCAATTGTTGAAGGATAGGATGTGCACTGTACAGGCATGTTGAACCAATTGTTGAAGGATAGAATGTGATGAAACAATTGTTGACAGGATGGAATTCGATGAATCAGTTGTTGACAGGATAGGATATGGTGAACCAATTGTTGACAGGATAGGATGTCCACTGTACAGGCACGATGAACTAATGGTTGACAGGATAGGATGTCCGTTGTGCAGACATGATGAACCAATTGTTGACATGATATGATGTCCATTGTGCAGACATGATGAAACAATTGTTGACATTATAGGATGTCCATTGTGCAGACATGGTGAACCAATTGTTGACATTATAGGATGTCCATTGTGCAGACATGGTGAACCAATTCCATTGTGCAGACATGATGAACCAATTGTTGACATTATAGGATGTCCATTGTGCAGACATGGTGAACCAATTCCACTGTGCAGACATGGTGAACCAATTCCATTGTGCAGACATGGTGAACCAATTCCACTGTGCAGGCATGATGAACCGGCTGCTGGAGACGGACAAAGTCAGGGCAAGGACATGTTGTCGATCAACATCCAGAGAGGACGGGACCACGGCATCGCGCCCTACAACCACTGGAGAAAGCTGTGCGGGCTGCGTCCCCTCACCAACTTCTCTCTGCTCCAGCAGAAAGCCAGGGGCTTCGACAAAGTCTACAAGTGAGTCAGCCCTGTGCCGCTATTGGTCCGGACAAAGATATACCAGGATGACATGTTGTTTGTGTCAGTGATGACGAAGACCATAGTGAATCCCCGGTGCCGCTGTTGGCCAGGACAGTGATATGCCATGATGACATGTTGTCAGTGACGACGAAGACCATAGTGAATCCTTGGTGCCACTGTTGGCCAGGACAGTGATATGCCATGATGACATGTTTGTGTCAGTGATGACGAAGACCATAGTGAATCCCCTGTGCAGTCACGTTTCATGAAGAATAATGGTGGGTTGAATCTTTCTTTGGTCCTGGGCTGGAACCTATAGTTGACCATTGGTCTTTTTTTTTTTTGCGTATGCCACCGTTTTTAGTCCCACCAATAAATCAGGCAGTGGCATTTCGTCTTCGGGGATGCTATCTAACCACGACACCGGTACGCGTATCTGTTTTCGTGTCACGCAGCCCACACGTTCACAATGGCCGATTTTTTTGTGAAGCTGAGATAGAACTTAACGTGTGTGCGAGACTATTTCATTCATGCGTTCACAAGCTGAAATTTTGGTTTGAACTCGCCTCCGAAGGGCATGGAGGGGTCGGTTGGAGTTCAGAATGATCAGTGTCAATGTCAGTTCAAGAAGGCCTCGTACTCACTAGGAATGGAAGCACTTCTTCAGCTTCATTTTGAATCATAGTCATGACTATGAAAGATGGTGTGAAAAATGGCTGTACTGAAGTGGATGTCGGAATGAGCAGTCTGTTCAACAACAAGCGTCAGAAGTAACGTTTGTTCTACCAACAACGTATGTAATACAAAGCGCCCACTAACTGCATGTAAACAGACATCTAAAATATGCGATGATTTCTTCATCTGTACTTTTTACATTATATCGACTTGTGCTGCTTCTAACATGCTGTTTAATTTTTAACTATTTTTTTTTTATTTCATTACTGATGACAACAGAGATAATAGCTTTCTTTTTCTGTGTTTTGTTGGTTGGTTGGTTGGTTGGTTGGTTAGTTGTTGTTGGTGGTGGTGTTTTTGCTGCGCTTAGTCATCAGCAGTTAGTGTGAAAGACGATGTACTCAGGACTTGTTTTTGCTTGAGCTGTGTTTTCAATCGGACAAATCAGAGAGAAATTGTATATTATTAGAGATAGGATATGGGTGCAAATATTTACATCATTTAATCCCAGTTAGCCAGTGGAAATCTCTCTCTCTCTCTCTCTCTCTCTCTCTCTCTCTCTCTCTCTCTCTCTCTCTCTCACACACACACACACACACACACACACACACACACACACACACACACACACACACACACACACACACACACGAAGAGGAAATGTGTCTTCATGAACACTATCCTATACTCCCCTTAGCCATGTGAGAAAGCAGCAGCAAATGGAACACGTATCCACAGCGATGGATGCTGAGACAAAAACGACCTTTTTCAAACCTGCTAATGCAGTAATCTTCTTCATGACACAGCATCGAAGATTCATAGAGTCTTTGATAATATGAATCATCAAACTAATGTCATAACAATGACCGACGTGAAGGTACTAAATTACACTTTTCCCTCCCAAAAAACCTCCGTAAAGACAGTGTTACATGAAATGCGCTGTCCTTTGCTTCACGCTTTGATCACACTTGATGACGTGGCAGTGACGTGGATGACGTGGACCTGTTCAGCGGCGGGGTGGCGGAGAAGCGGGTGGGGTGGTGGCAAGACCTTCACCTGCCTGCTGGCCCGCCAGTTTGAGAAACTCCGCTTCTGTGACCGCTTCTGGTGGGAGAACCCAGACCCCCACATCGGCTTTGCCTCTGGTGAGTGACGGGCATACATTGTGCTTTGCCTGTGGTGAGTGACGGGCATACATTGTGCTTTGCCTGTGGTGAGTGACGGGCATACATTGCGCTTTGCCTCTGGTGAGTGGCGGGCATACATTGTGCTTTGCCTGTGGTGAGTGACGGGCATACATTGCGCTTTGCCTCTGGTGAGTGGCGGGCATACATTGTGCTTGGCCTGTGGTGAGTGAAGGGCATACATTGTGTGTGGTGAGTGACGGGCATACATTGTGCTTTGCCTGTGGTGAGTGGCGGGCATACATTGTGCTTTGCCTGTGTGAGCGACGTGCATACATTGTGCTTGGCCTCTGATGAGTGACGGGCATACATTGTGCTTTGCCTGTGGTGAGTGACGGGAATACATTGTGCTTGGCCTGTGGTAAGTGACGGGAATACATTGTGCTTGGCCTGTGGTGAGTGACGGGAATACATTGTGCTTGGCCTGTGGTGAGTGACGGGCATACATTGTGCTTTGTCTCTGGTGAGTGACGGGAATACATTGTGCTTGGCCTCTGGCGAGTGACGGGCATACATTGTGCTTTGCCTGTGGTGAGTGACGGGCATACATTGTGCTTTGCCTGTGGTGAGTGACGGGCATACATTGTGCTTGGCCTGTGGTGAGCGACGGTCATACATTGTGCTTTGCCTGTGGTGAGTGACGGGAATACATTGTGCTTTGCCTGTGGTGAGTGACGGGCATACATTGTGCTTTGCCTGTGGTGAGTGACGGGCATACATTGTGCTTTGCCTGTGGTGAGTGACGGGCATACATTGTGCTTGGCCTCTGGTGAGTGACGGGCATACATTGTGCTTGGCCTGTGGTGAGTGACGTGCATACATTGTGCTTGGCCTCTGGTGAGTGACGGGCATACATTGTGCTTTGCCTGTCGTGAGTGACGGGCATGCATTGTGCTGTGCCTGTGGTGAGTGACGGGCATGCATTGTGCTTTGCCTGTGGTGAGTGAAGGGCATACATTGCGCTTTGTCTCTGGTGAGTGACGGGCATACATTGTGCTTTGCCTCTGGTGAGTGACGGGCATACATTGTGCTTTGCCTGTGGTGAGTGACGGGCATACATTGTGCTTTGCCTGTGGTGAGTGACGGGCATACATTGTTCTTGGCCTGTGGTGAGTGACGGGCATACATTGCGCTTTGCCTGTGGTGAGTGACGGGCATACATTGCGCTTTGCCTGTGGTGAGTGACGGGCATACATTGCGCTTTGCCTGTGGTGAGTGACGGGCATGCATTGTGCTTTGCCTGTGGTGAGTGACGGGCATACATTGTGTTTTGCCTCTGATGGGTGAGGGCATTGTGCTTTGCCTCTGATGAGTGAGGGCATTGTGCTTTGCCTCTGGTGGGTGATGTCATTGTACTTTGCTTCTGATGGGTGAGGGCATTGTGCTTTGCCTCTGGTGGGTGAGGGCATTGTGCTTTGCCTCTGATGGGCGAGGGCATTGTGCTTTGCCTCTGATGGGTGAGGGCATTGTGCTTTTCCTCTGTGGGTGAGGGCATTGTGCTTTGCCTCTGATGTGTGAGGGCATTGTGCTTTGCCTCTGGTGGGTGAGGGTATTGTGCTTTGCCTCTGGTGGGTGAGGGTATTGTGCTTTGCCTCTGATGGGCGATGGGCCATGGTTCTTGTTTCTTTTGCGGGAATGGCCATGCCTTTGGTCTATGACAGTGATGGGCTATGTCTCTTGCCTTAGATAGTGATGAGCGAGATCTGTTGCCTGTTTTGGGTGATGGCTAAATCTGTTTCTTCAGGTGGGTGATGAGCAATGGCTTTAGCTACTGCTGGGTAACTAGCCACGTCACTTGCCTCTGTTGGACTCGGATTGTCTTCACAATTTATTGGGTTCTGGCGATGTCTTTTGCCGTTGATAGTGATGTGTAACTTTTGCCTCTTTTGGATGATGGGCTATGTCTGATAGGCAATGGGGTGTATCGTTCGCCTCCGGTGGATGAGGGGCTATGTCTTTTTCACTGGCCTGTGATGGAAGATTGGCTGTCGCCTCTGGGGTATGGGCCCGTATGTGTTCGCGTATGTCCGACGTGTAGGATGGGAAACGAAGTGACATTAGGTCTTGCGCCAGGGGACAACAATGACGTTTGCTGGTTAATAACTAGACCGGCGTTGTTTATTATCATCATCATTATTATTATTATTATTATTATTATTATTATTATTATTATTATTATTATTATTATTATTGCTATTATTATTGTTATTATTGTTACTGTTATTATCATAATTAGTTTTAGTAAAAGTATTTTATTATTACTGTTGTTGTTATTATTATTATCATCATTCCTGTTGTTGTTGTTATTATTATTATCATTATCATTATTATTAATATACTGAACAACATTAAAACGCACCGCTTGCCAAAAGACCCAGACAACGTTGGTAGTACAGAATTATTTAATGAAAGTAAGCATATTTGATTACGCATCCATTTTTCAATTAACAAAATGTCTGTTCTTGACATTAATGGCCGAATTCATCTGAAAAATTAGCTGGTGACTTCACTAGGGTCCCTGTCAAAAAGTACACCACGACGAGCATGTCCGTCCGCGAGCTCTAATACCGAGTGTGTCCGCCATTTGCCCCGATGCACGCTTGGCAGCGCCTCCTCATGGAGTAGACAAGGTTGTGCAAGAACGCCTGTGGCAGTCCATCCCACTCCTGGGTCAGTGCGCACCTCAAATGATCGAGAGTCTGTGGACGTCTTCCATGGGCCACACGACGCCCAGCTCATCCCAGACGTGTTCAATGGAGCCACGTCAGGGGACAGAGATGGTCAGGGCAACACGGCAATGTTGTTCGCCTGGAGAAACGCAGCGGTGGCTCTTGCGGTGTGGGGTCGTGCATTATCATGCTGGAAGAATTGCAGCTCCAGGTGCGGGCCCCAAACAGTGGGACGACGTGGTTCTGCAGCACCTGCTGGTACGTGTTGGCATTCACATGGTTGTCAAAAAAGTACAGAGGTGTCCGGTAGTCATGACTGAATGCCCCCCAAACCATCAGACTGCCCCTCCCATCTATCGGCTTCAAACACGCAGCAGTTGGCGTAGCGTTCCCCGACACGCCTCCAGACTCTCATTCTCCCGTCAGCATGAGATAACGCGAATCGACTTTCGTCAGAGAACAGCACAGCTCTCCACTGGACGTCGTGTCCATGGCAGATGCTGGCCGGCCCACTGCAGGCGTTGCTGACGGTGTCTACGGGTGAGAACTGGGCCAACATGAGGGCTTTCTTGCATTGAGCCCTGATTCTTGCAATCGACGTCGAACGGTTTGTCCAGACACTGGACCCCGTCGACCAACCACCTGGCGACATGTTTCTGCTGCTGTAAGGAATCGATTACGAAGATGAAGCTGTCGAATGTATCGATCTTGCGCTGGTGTGGTAACACGAGGTTGGCCCGTTCGACGCCGATCAGTGGTGGAACCAGTTGCTGCCAAACGTTGTGATAGCCTTACAATTGTAGAGTGACTGCAGTTCAGTTGTCTGGCTGTCTCTCTCGATGACATACCGACCATCAACATTCCAATGGCTCGCTCGCGTTCTTGCATAGACAGTCGCGGCATTGTTTTCGGACCACTTTGCCTGGTCGAATGACAACTGATACCGTTTTCCGTCGGCATGACTTCAAACTCACCATTTGAGACAAAGAAACAGATGAGCTACGTTCAGTCTCGGCCCCAGTGGCAAAAAAAGTGTTTTGGGCGAGTTGCACGTGGGCGTCACACGAATGTCGGCAAGCGCGGAGAAACCAAGGCAGTGTGAATCTGTGTCCCTTAAAAATTGTGTGTTAACATACCAAATCCAAATACACATTTTTTCCAAATGGGAAATCGGCAAATCAAAACGGTGCGTTTTTAATGTTGTTCAGTATATTATTGTTGCTGTTGTTGCTGTTATTAATATTATTGTTATTATCATTATTATTATTATCATTGTTGTTGCTGTTATTATTGTTAGTAATGTTGTTGTCGTTGTTGTTGTTATTAATGCTGTTGTTGTCGTCGTCCTTCTCCTCGTCAACATCATGATCATCATTGAGAGTACTTATAACTCGTTTACTCTTGGTTAGACACCAACCTCTAAGTACTTCACAGCCCACACTCTCGAGTACACAATAGGCTGCCTGCCTGGGTAGAGTCGACTAAAGAGCTGCCTGCTTGTGTCACATTCCGTCGTTTCCTGTTCCACTCAGTCGAACATCAATCGCTTTTTTTTCCACTCAGCCTTGCAGTGTATGTCGCAGAGGGCGCATGCTGTGAGTATGGTCTACCATCCTTGCAGTGTATGTCGCAGAGGGCGCATGCTGTGTGTACGGTCTACTATCCTTGCAGTGTATGTCGCAGAGGGCGCATGCTGTGTGTACGGTCTACCATCCTTGCAGTGTATGTCGCAGAGGGCGCATGCTGTGTGTATGGTCTACCATCCTTGCAGTGTATGTCGCAGAGGGCGCATGCTGTGTGTATGGTCTACCATCCTTGCAGTGTATGTCGCAGAGGGCGTGCGCTGTGTGTACGGTCTACCATCCTTGCAGTGTATGTCGCAGAGGGCGCGCGCTGTGTGTATGGTCTACCATCCTTGCAGTGTATGTCGCAGAGGGCGCGCGCTGTGTGTAT
>CM031599.1:64576486-64581486 GCA_018398815.1 Conus ventricosus | reverse complement strand
CTGAAGAGAGCGGGTGCAGCTTCTGTGGTTGTTGAATTGTGTTCACTCACTGAGTTCTTTAAACACAAATCACTGTCACTGCAGGAAAGGAAAAAAAAAGGGGTGGGGGTGGGGGGTGGTGGAGTTGGAAAAAGAGGTGAGAAAGAATCTTGATAGTGAGGGGAAGGGGATGGGGAAGATGAGGGGGGGGAGGGGGAGCAAATAGGAAAAATGGGGAGGGAGGTTAGGGATAGCTGTGATTTGATCTAGTCTTTAAGGCTGTAGGTTTGAAGGATGACCTAACTAGAAGGTCGCCAAGGTTTCGATCTCGTTTGAAGGCCATCCGGGGGTGGGGTGGGGGGTGGGGTGGGGGTGGGGGTTCTGGAAGGTCTTTCCAACTCTGGGTCAGTCTGCAGGATGGGAAAGTTCTTGAAGAGAATTTTCTTCACTTCCAGGTTGTGAGGGTGGTAGGTCAGCGTCAGGAGGGTGCGATCATTGTGATCTTTCTTTTTTTTTGGTGTAAGGCCTGCTCTCTGGGATGTCCTTGGCCTGGTTCAGTGCCTGTTTGATCAGCTCATCAGGGTATCCTCTTCTTTTGAAGAAGCTGATCATCTGGGCTGCCTGGGTGGGAAGTCTTCCTCGTTGCTGCACAAGCGTCTGAGACGGAGGAACTGGGAGAATGGAATGGCGCGTTTGGTGGCAGTTGGATGGCTTGAAGAGTAGGGAAGGTAGGAATGAGGGTCTGTGTTCTTGTAGTGGACTGAGGTGGAGATGGTTAGGTTGCCAGGTGTGATGATGAGTTTGATATCCAGGAAGGGAAGAGAGCTTTCAGATATTTCGCACGTGAACTTCAGAGATGGGTGAAAGGCATCAACAAAGCTGATGAAGGACAGCAGTTCGCTTCTGTCCCCTGTCCACAGGCCCACACAGTCGTCAATGTAACGGCGAAAGAGGGCTGGCATGGGGCCACTGTATTGTCAGAAAATTTGGGACTCCACGTAGCCGACGAACAGGCACGCGTAGCTGGGACCCATGCGTGTTCCCATGGCCACTCCACTTGTCTGCTGATAGTGCAAGTGACCAAACTGGAACGAGTTCAGCGTGAGTACCAGTTCCGCCAGGCGAAGGATGGTGGGCACATGGACCTTGTTGGTGCTGTGGTTCAGGAAGTGCTTGAGGACAATGAGACCATCCTTGTGGGGAATGTTGGTGTAGAGTGAGGTGATGTCCATGGTGAAGAGCAGAGGTTCTCGTTGATCTGGTAGACGGAAGTTACGGAAGAGATTCAGGGCATGGTTTGTGTCAATGATGTATGTGGGAAGTTTCTCCACAAGTGTCTGGAAAAGCCAGTCCAGAAAGGCAGAGAGTTAAACGGTGGGGCAGGAACAAGCAGACACTATAGGCTTCCTTGGACTGCCTGGCTTGTGGATCTTAGGAAGCATGGAAAACCTGGATTCTTTCGGTTCTTTGGTGATGGCTCTTGTTGCCTCTGGGGAAGGTGGTTCTTGGAGATCGCTTCCTTTACAGTTCGGCGTACGAGGGCATTGTCACTCTTGGTAGAGGATCCACTCATGGGGCGTAGTAGGCTGTGTTTGACAGCTGTTTCAGGGCTTCTTCCTCATACAGATCCTTGCGCCAAACAACCAACGCACCACCTTTGTCTGCCTGTTTGATGACAATATCTGTCTGTTGTTTGAGTTCTATGAGAGCTTGCTGCTCTGCCTGGCTAATGTTGGATCTCTTCAGGGGTTTCGGACTCACTTGAGCAATCTCGCGCTCGCACTGGTTAATGTAGTAGTCGAGGGCTGCTGACTGGCCTGGTTTGGGGTCCACAAGCTGGGTTTTCGAGGAAACAGGTTGGTCAAATCATGGGGGTCTGGGACCAGGTCACGTGGCAGTGACGTGTCCTCGAAGAAAGCAGCCAGGCGGAGTCGTCTGAAGTACCTTTCACAGTCAAAGAGCATGCTGGATTTATTGGCTTGACGTTGGAGGGGACGAATTTCAGTCCTCTCGAAAGGAGACGGCGCTGTGCCTCTATTAGTTGAAGATCCGTGGGAATGGTGATGACGAGTTTAGGGTTGGGTGAAGGTGGTTCGGTGGCTGTTGCCAGGCAGGCAGATGATCAGATGATCAGCTTCTTCAAATGAAGAGGATACCCTGATGAGCTGATCAAACAGGCACTGAACCAGGCCAAGGACATCCCCAGAGAGCAGGCCTTAACACCAAAAACGAAGAAGGGATCACAATGATCGCACCTTCCTGACGCTGACCTACCACCCTCACAACCTGGAAGTGAAGAAAATTCTCTTCAAGAACTTTCCCATCCTGCAGACTGACCCCAGAGTTGGAAAGACCTTCCAGAACATCCCCCCCCCCCCCCCCCCCCCGGATGGCCTTCAAACGAGATTGAAACCTTGGCGACCTTCTAGTTAGGTCATCCTTCAAACCTACAGCCTCTCAGGACCGTCACCCCCTGGGCAACAGCTGCTGTGATAAACCGAAGTGCAAGTGTTGCCCCTTTCTCAATACGAAGACACTCACCTTCAAGGGCCCTCAGGACGCCAGTTCGCCATGAAGAGCAGCTTCACATGCCAGACCAGTGACTTGGTCTACATAGTCCACTGTAGCCTATGCGGCCGTCTCTATGTAGGTGAGACCTACCGCACACTGGAGGAGCGCTGCAAGGAGCACAGGGACAGCATCCTCCAGAGAAAATAAACCCCTGTGGCAGCCCGCTTCAACACCGACCTCCACAGCATCAGCCACTTCTCTATTGCAGTGGTTTGGCGCAACAGCATGGAGACTTCTTGAAGAGAAAGAACATGGAGAAAAAGATCATCCACCATCTGGGTACTACAACGCCAGATGGCCTCAACATTAAAGACTAGATCAAATCACAGCTATCACTACCCCCCCCCCCCCCTTCCCCATTTTTCCTATTTTCCTCCCCCCCCCCCCCCCTTCCCCCTCATCTTCCCCATCCCCCTTCCCCTCACTATCTAGATTCTTTCTCACCTCTTTTTTCCAACTATCACCACGCCCCCCTCCCCCCCGCCCCCCGCCCCCCACCCCTTTTTTTCCTGCAGTGACAGTGATTTGTGTTTAAAGAAATCAGTGAGTGAACACAATTCAACAGCCACAGAAGCTGCACCGCTCTCTTCAGTTGCTTTGAAGGTTCAACGAACAGAAGTACTCAGCTCTTCTCCTCCCAAGTGGGTTCAAGTGTTTTCTCTAACCCTTTTTTTTATATCCATAATAAATCAAGTAGTTTTAAATTGTAATCTATCTTATGAAATTATTATCACCTACAATAGTTGCTCAATAAACTGATGATTAAATGATATATGCAAATACCATGACTATTAAATTACGTTCTGTCAAGATCAAACTAGTTGTCATTTTTACCAAACCGAGGTCGAGATATGAATAAAGGTATTACTGAATCTACAACTAAAATAGACCACACATTCACCGTAAAGCGTTTTCCTGATATCTTAGAGTATTATGTCACGCTGATGATGCACATGTTGAATACGTCAGAGTCTTGTTATTAAAGAAACAAACAAAAAAAAACACCATAGACCAAACTGTCTGATAGAAGTAGAACTCTGGAATGAACTTTCCACCCAGAGAGGCGCACAGAGGGTCATGGCGTGACTGGAGGAGAGAGCAGCGGTAACCTAGGTTTGAGACTGCTGTTGTAGAGGCTGAGGAAAAATAATGGACGATGGGAGGGGCTGAGGAGGAGGGGGGAGGAGCTGGCAGCAGAAAAGTGGACATCGTGAGGTGGAGGGAGAGACGAGAAAAGGAGAACAGTGGGATGATAGTGACATAAGAAATAAGTCTTTAGAAGACATTCTCAGAAGGTAAGAACTTGCTGAGTCGTCTGATGATTGTGACATAAGAAATAAGTCTTCAGAAGACATTCTCAGAAGGTAAGAACTTGCTGAGTCGTCTGCTGCGGCGGCTGCTGGGTGCCACGCACACTTTCTGTCCTTGATGTTGGGTGTTGTGACTAGAACTGTGTGCACATGGTCTGCTGCTTTCCCACCTGCCCTGTGTCTTACTCACCTGCCCTGTGTCTTACTCACCTGCCCTGTTTCTTTCCCACCTGCCCTGTGTCTTACTCACCTGCCCTGTTTCTTTCCCACCTGCCCTGTGTCTTTCTCACCTGCCCTGTTTCTTTCCCACCTGCCCTGTGTCTTTCTCACCTGCCCTGTGTCTTTCTCACCTGCCCTGTGTCTTTCCCACCTGCCCTGTGCCTTTCCCACTGCCCTGTGTCTTTCTCTCACCTGCCCTGTGCCATTCCCACCTGCCATGTTTCTTTCCCACCTGCCCTGTTTCTTTCCCACCTGCCCTGTGCCTTTCCCACCTGCCATGTTTCTTTCCCACCTGCCCTGTGCCTTTCCCACCTGCCCTGTGTCTTTCCCACCTGCCCTGTGCCATTCCCACCTGCCATGTTTCTTTCCCACCTGCCCTGTTTCTTTCCCACCTGCCCTGTGCCTTTCCCACCTGCCCTGTGCCATTCCCACCTGCCCTGTGCCTTTCCCACCTGCCCTGTGCCATTCCCACCTGCCCTGTGCCTTTCCCACCTGCCCTGTGCCATTCCCACCAGCCCTGTGCCTTTCCCACCAGCCCTGTGCCATTCCCACCTGCCCTGTGCCATTCCCACCAGCCCTGTGCCTTTCCCACCTGCCCTGTTTCTTTCCCACCTGCCCTGTGTCTTTCCCTCCTGCACTGTGCCATTCCCACCTGCCCTTTTTGTTTCCCACCTGACATGTGCCTTTCCCACCTGCCCTTTTTGTTTCCCACCTGCCCTGTGCCTTTCCCACCTGCCCTGTGCCATTCCCACCAGCCCTGTGACTTTCCCACCTGCCCTGTGCCATTTCCACCTGCCCTGTGCCTTTCCCACCTGCCCTGTTTCTTTCCCACCTGCCCTGTGTCTTTCCCTCCTGCACTGTGCCATTCCCACCTGCCCTTTTTGTTTCCCACCTGACATGTGCCTTTCTTACCTGCCCTTT
>CM031599.1:64556486-64558986 GCA_018398815.1 Conus ventricosus | reverse complement strand
TTACTTAGTACAGTGTAATTTGTATCAAATCTAGCTTTGATTTGTTCCCATTTGGGAATGGGTGTGCAGGACGGGCTGGAGGCGATTTTAGTTTGATTTATATTTGATTCTTTCAATGGAGTAGAAGTATATGTCTGAATGGATAAAGTTGATTTTATGCCTCTAGCTCTTTTTGCAAAATCTGTTTCTGAATTTAAGGTTACTTCTTCAGCACAAAAAGTATTTTGTGAAGAGTTCTTTAAAACAAATTTAGATGCAGACGCTTTTCGAAACTCATTGAGAGGCAAAACTCCGATTTCATGGTATGTTCCCATGTTACATGTATGTATTGGAACTCCAAGTGCCAGTTTATACGATTTGCAGTCTATACTTTGTAATTTATTGAGTAAGTGTTGTGGGGCGCTAAAGAATACTTCTTGGGCATAAATTAATCTAGACCGCACAAGCGCAGAAGATAGTAATGTTAAGGTATCTTTGTCTTGTCCCCACTTTTGTTGCTTATGATTTTTTAAAAGTTTAAACTTTTCCTCGCTTTATTCAAAATGTATTCAATATGTAGATTCCATGAAAGCTTTGAAGTTAGATAAACGCCTAGAAATTTTACAGAACTAGCGTATTGTAATACTGACCCGTTCAGAGTAAATTTAGGAAGTTTCTCAGGGTCATGTCCAGAGTTAAAAAGCATTAAATTCGTTTTTTCTGCTGAAAGTGAAAGTCCATTTTCATGTAAAAAGTCATTGATTTTATTTAGTTCATGTTGATATTTTATTTTTATGTAATTGATAGATCTTAATGGAGTCTTTCCTTTCATAGTGACCTTCATCCACAAACATAAGTCATTGGCGAACTGTGCTAATATTACATCTTTTGATAATCCTTTCGTTATATCTGCAGTTAAAATATTGAATAAAAATCGGAGATAGTACTGATCCCTGTGGAAGTCCCATTTCTAATGATCTAGTGCTAGAATATGTATGCTCTATTCTTGTTTCAATCACTCTGTTTTCCAAAAAAACTTTGATATAGTTATACATTGTTCCACTTATACCAATGTTTTTGAGTTTATACATGAGCCGTTTGTGCCATACTTGTTCATATGCCTTTTTTATATCAAAGAAAGTTGCGAGGATGTTTTTCCGTCTCGCAAATTGTTGTTTAACTTGAGTCGTTAGTTTTACTAAGTGTTCTACTGATGATCTTCCTTTTTGAAAACCAGCTTGGTTAATTGGAATTACTTGGTGTTTGTTACAAATATATGTTAACCTGTTTAGAACAATTTTTTCCATCAGTTTGCACATATGAGACGTTGGGCGATTGGTCGGTAGCTGTTTATATCAGATCGAGGTTTTCCCTGTTTGTGAATGGGAATAATTATTAGAATGTTTCCATACGGAAGGCAGATTTCCCTCATTCCAACATTTTTTAATAAAAAGGGATATGAAAAGTTTTACATTCGGAGGGATATGATGTAACATTTCATTTGAAATGCCATCTAAGCCTATGATGTCTTTTTATTTCCTAGATCACTGAGACATTCTTCCACTTCTTGTAATGTTATGGGAACATTCAGGTAATGGTCTATTACAGGGTCAGGGTTGTTGTAAATGGCTTTTCTTTCCTCTTGCTCTCTGTGTTGTTTCTTTTCTGCTGTTAGACTGTCTGTGCTGCTATTTTTTGAAAATATGTCGGCCAATGCTTCCGCTTTCTCTGAGGTGGAGGGGAAATCAGAGTTAGAGAGCTTGATTGGACATGTTGGTAGAGATACTCCGTTTTTCATTATTCTTAGATTTGCCCACACCTTTTGATAATCTTTGAAACTATTTACTTCATTTCTACAAAAGTTTGACCAGTATTGTCGTTTAGCTTGTGCCGTCACTTTGTTAAAATGATTTTTGGCCTTTTTTTTCTCAAGCAGTTTTAAATTACGTTCTTCTCCTTTACTTCGTAAGTACGCTCTTAGTTTTACGTTTTTCTCCTTTTTAGCTTGTTCACAATTTTCGTTCCACCAGACATTCCCAGTGTGTTTATTTACGTTTGGCCTGATTAGTTTTATTCTGGGTATTGACTGATTTGCAGCAGATAGCATGGCTTTTTGAAATTTACAATACAATTCATCAACAGTTAGGTAGTTGAATTCATTTTTGTCGACGTTAACGATTTAAGCAAGTTTGTGAAGCTGTCCCAATTAGCTAATTTATAGTTAATTTTGGTACTTTTTCTTGCGACATGTCTTTTGGTTCAGGTCTCGTAGGTCTAGGCTAGGCTGTTTCAGCCTCCATCTGGAAGTGATGGTGAGGTGCCTAGTGTATGGCTGTATTGTTCCTGACATGTGGAGCAGTGTTCGTCCCTATGTCATCGTCTGGTATCAGTGTTTGATGCTGTCTGTGGTGGGTTGGTAGCAAGCGAGTTTTTCTTGTGTGAACTGTAGTTTCTGGTACTGTTTTGATGGATGATTTCTGAGTTGGGTATCCTGCTGTTTGTAAGAAGAATCGATTATTTT
>CM031599.1:64468986-64551486 GCA_018398815.1 Conus ventricosus | reverse complement strand
ACTGTTGCAAGATTTTGCTCCGAAAAAAAAAAATTCAGCTTGGGATGAATTCTGTCAATCTATGTGTAGGGTCCATTGTTTGAAATTCTCTATGGCTTTGGGACATATTTTGATGTCATTGAGAAACGCAATTGCTGCATGCATGTCATCCCAGTTTTTAATTTCTTGTTACAGCTTAAAAACTTGTTAATAGATAAAAGGTGTTGCTGTTTGTGTGGAGTCCCTTGATCAATTTTCTCATCAAGAGAAAGCCTTTAGTGAATAAAGGCTAGTCATTATACAATGTATTGATGATGGATATGTACTGTGATTTTTTTTCTGCAAGGCAGTGTGGAATATAAGGTATTACCGGTGATTTTGGAGAGAAAAATCAGTGAATTGCTTTAGAATATAAAACGCATTAACTTTATTGCTTACACAACAAATGCTGTTGTATGCCAAACATACTGGAATTGCCATTATGCCCAAACCTGACCACACAAAGCCAAAATATGGTGTGGTACGTTTGACAGATTGAGGGGCAAGTTGGTTGATCAATGCTTAAAGCTGTAGAGACAGATTGTGACCATAAATACAGGTCATGTGACATATTGTGACCACAGGGTTCATACAGGTCTTAAAAAGTCTGGAAAAGTCTGGAAATTTGAAGTCCATTTTCCAGGCCCTGGAAAAGTCTGGAAAATCGCACTATGGTCTTGTGGTCAGGATAGGACAGTGAGTGTGGTTCTGTTATGTTGCAGAGGTAACAGAAATCCAGACTTTGACCTTTGGCACAGGGTTTGCCTTGGATCTCTCTTTGGTTCTGATCCCAGGGTCACAGGGTGAGTTGTTCACATTGTCCATGTTTTATTCCCATGGTTTGGTGTTGAAGATGGGCTAATGTGAGTGCAGAACTGGTTTGTAGAGAGACTGCCAAGAAAGTGTGGTGGTTGGGGGGGGGGGGGGGGGGGGGGGGAAATCAGGTTCCTACCACCTTTTGTATTGAAAAAGATTGATGAAAACATGCGAGTTCAGAGCTAAAACTGCCATGGTTTGTTTGTTATTTACTACTGAATTCATCATGTGCTAAAGCTACACTTTTATCCCAACAACCATGGAAACAGCCGTTTTTAAGTGTCGTTTTCATGGCTGTAGGTCTGAACTCGTGCCAGTCAGCCCGTGGTGATAGGTTTCACATTTCTATGTTGATGATGGAGAAGCAAGTATCACCGAGTCAGGTTGAGACTGGGCCTGATTTTTCTTTTCTGACAGTAAGGCAGAAAGATAACTTTAGGGTCATTCTACTTAAGCAGGAAAAAAATTGAAATGAGAATGCAGCTGTAAAAGGAAAGAAAACCTGGTCCAAGAAGGTGTCAGATCAACAATTTTGATTTGAGTACTGGATGAAGAATCCATGCATCAAATTTCGATGATAAGCAAGTATCATGCATGCATCAAAGTTTACTTTGATTTTTCACTGAAACCTGGCCTACTGAGTGCTGTGATTAGACACTGTGAGGCATTTAGCCACAAGCGATGTGCTCAGACTGCTTCCATGTCCAAGATTTTGTCAGTTGGGGGGGCCAGCATGTTCACAGACAAGTGCAGTTTGAGCAGAAACACTTTTTGCCAGTTTTCCAGTAGAATAACTTATGCAGGACAGCTTTTCAAGTGTGTGTGCGTGTGTGTGTGTGGTGTGCGTGCGTGCATGTGTGTGTGTGTGAATGTGTGTGTGTTTGTGTGTGTGTGTGTGTTGTGTGTTTCAATACTGCCGTACTACTAAAATTGTTCAGATAACTAAATAAACAGTAGCTGCTACTGTTACTGCTTAAGGGAAGTTAGCAGCTCTGCTATTAGTGCAGTGCATAACCTCCCAGTGGAATTAGAAAGTGAATTCAACTGAACAAAACACCAGGTGGAATGTATTTGATGTTTAAAAGGCATAAGGATTTTGTTGATGAAAGTTCCACATGTAAGCTATCCTAAGCTGTACAGCAAAATAGAATCTAACACCTTTCAGTGCAGTACAGCACAAACATGTTTGTTTATTTTTTATTCAGTTTAACATCACCTTTTATTCTTGAATGTAGGTGCAGTGTGTCAGCCTTAATTCTGTGTGAGTTTGAGTGCATACCTGCAGGATTTTAATATACCATGTTACTGCAGCAAAGAACATCTCTGGATTAAAAAGGAAATGGAATGTTGTGTTAAACAGCTCCTTTGTTGGCCTGCGGTGCTGATGATCACAAGGTTCATCTGTTTCTTATGCAGCAGGGACAGGTTAGTGAGAATATTAATGTGTATGTTTGGGGGGGGGGGGGGGGGGGGGGGAGGAAGATAGGGGAGGGGGAGTGGGGGAGAAGGTTGTGGAGGGATGGGATGGGGAGGGGTGTTTGTATATATTTGTCCATGATGTTCATGTTCTTAAAATTTCCTATTCATCTTTCATACTATGAAAGAGTTACAAAATGAGCGTATCTCTCTCTGAATCTGATGTAGTTTATGTATACATGCTCATGAATTTGTGTTCATTTTAGAATGCATGCCTGTCTGTGTAATTTCTTGTCGTTTGTTGATTTCCTGTGATTTCCAGACTCGCAAACATGTAATGTTCCACAACTGTTCCTACATTCCTCTGGATGCACTTAGAGTCATTCCCCTTCATTCCTGTTATCAGCTTGGGCCAAAATGTTGCTCCCATCTGCTATCTAATTTAAATGAATGTGAATGAATAGAAAAAGTAAATGAATGAAAAATATGAAATGTAGAAAGAGTTAAAAAAAAACCGTGTCAGTTCATCTGTGGCTATGTGTATTATTAACATTTGTACTTTGATCATGTGCTTATTTTCCTCGCTGTTATGCAGACTGTATGTGGTTTGTTTCAGTTCATCCCTATGATAGATTGTCTGTACATGAGGACATGTTGCAAACTGTATGTAGTTTGTATTGTCTGTTCATGAGGACACAATGCAGACTGTGTGTGGTTTGTTTTGTCTGTTCATGAGGACACCAAGCGGACTGTGTGTGGTTTGTTTTGTCTGTTCATGACACAGTTCATACTGTATGTGGTTTGTTTTGTCTATTCACAAGGGCACAATTCAGACTGTATGTGGTTTGTTTTGTCTGTTCACGAGGACACAATTCAGACTGTATGTGGTTTGTTTTGTCTGTTCACGAGGACACAATTCAGACTGTATGTGGTTTGTTTTGTCTGTTCACGAGGACACAATTCAGACTGTATGTGGTTTGTTTTGTCTGTTCACGAGGACACAATTCAGACTGTATGTGGTTTGTTTTGTCTGTTCATGAGGACACCAGGGCTTCTGCTGGGGTGAAAATCTTTCCGGTCCCAGGGACCCCTTCATCAGATTTTTAAGGGGTCCAAGGCTAACATTAAGGGGTCCCTACACCACAATAAAAACAACAAAATATACGTTAAAAAATTGCATCCCTGCACGCGCACTGCAATTGTCACAGACCATCGTCACAATAAAAACAACAAAATAAACATCAAAAATTGTATCCGTTCTCGATCTTGCTCCTCTGCTATGCTTTTTTGCTTTTGCTTCGAGAGACATGTTGGAAACAAAGGCTTCGCGGAAATGCCTCTCTCCTGCCGGGAAAATGAAAAGCGTCATCGTGACATCACATGGCTCAAAGTAGGAAAATTCGGTCAACTGAAAACGATGCTGTGGCCTAGCGTTAAGCTTAGTCAGTCAGCCTCAGCAGACGACAAAAGTGACCGACATATGTTGTTAGGAGGCTGCCCTACTCGCTTTGTTACTGTTCAAACTTGAAAAGGGATGGGTTCGGTCCGAAGTGTAGCAGACCTACGATGTTACGGCACCCAACTTACGATGTTGAAGGCAGTCTTTTCTCACTTTATGTCTGACTTCACCAAGTGCGTCCCGTAGAGTTTTAATGTGTACTGTACGCAATTTTTTGCGTTTTCAGAAGCCCTGGGACACAATTCAGACTGTATGTGGTTTGTTTTGTCTGTTCACGAGGACACAATTTAGGCTGTATGTGGTTTGTTTTGTCTGTTCGTGAGGACACAATTTAGGCTGTATGTGGTTTGTTTTGTCTGTTCACGAGGACACAATTCAGACTGTATGTGGTTTGTTTTGTCTGTTCATGAGGACACAATTCAGACTGTATGGGGTTTGTTTTGTCTGTTCACGAAGACACAATTCAGACTGTGTGTGGTTTGTTTTGTCTGTTCACGAGGACACAGTTCAGACTGTATGTGCTTTGTTTTTTCTGTTCATGACACGATTCAGACTGTATGTGGTTTGTTTTGTCTGTTCACGAGGACACAGTTCAGACTAGTGTATGTGGTTTGTTTCAGTTTCTCCCTGTGATGGTATTGCCAGGACATGAGGACTGGGTCAGAGGTGTGCATCTCACAAAGGATGGTATGTGATGGGTTTTTTTCCCCCACTCCCTGGTTTGTCTCAACAGGCTGCCTGACTGTGCCTGACCCTGGAGTCCACATGCTAGTTAAGAAGTCATTATCAAATGATTTCACTATTGTTTCCTTCCGTATTGTTTGTCACTGTTGTGATGATAACAGTTGTAAGAAGGTATAGAGACATCCGTTTGTCTGCTTGGGAACAAGAATCAGGAGTAAAATGAACCACCCCAAACATTCTGACCTACAGGATCGCTCAGCTGGCATGGTGTCAAATGGTGTTCACAACATTTTCTTGCAGCGGCACAGAGATTTTTTTTCTCTTCTGTTTGACATAATGTAAGATCAAGATGCTTTACATAAACCTTTTACACACCACAAAAACAAATCATTAAAATCTAATCACCAGTGATGCACCTGCACACACAGACATGCAAAAATACACGCAAAAGCTCACATTCACCAGGTCTCATTTTACAAAAGTGAGATGGGGAGGGGGAGTACAAAAATGCAAACAAACAAAATGCATGGGCCATAGCTGAACATGCCACACACAGCATGCCTATGCTGTGGTCTTCCTCCTCCACAGGAAGGAGAGTGGGAAAGTAATCACCACCAGGACAGCCCCAGACAGCCACAACAGCATTGAAGACTTGACCTCATCACAGAGAGTCACATTGAAGACTTTACTTGATCGTAGAGAGTAACATCGAAGACTTTACCTGATCACAGAGAGTCACATTGAAGACTTTACTTGATCGTAGAGAGTAACATTGAAGACTTTACCTGATCACAGAGAGTAACATTACAGACTTTACCTCATCACAGCGAGTCACATTGAAGACTTTACCTCATCACAGAAAGTAACATTACAGACTTTACCTCATCACAGAGAGTAATGTTGAAGACTTTACCTCATCACAGAGAGTAATGTTGAAGACTTTACCTCATCACAGAGAGTAATGTTGAAGACTTTACCTCATCACAGAGAGTAATGTTGAAGACTTTACCTCATCACAGAGAGTCACATTGAAGACTTTACCTCATCACAGAGAGTCACATTGAAGACTTTACCCGGTCACAGAGAGCAAAGGTGAACTGGACCAGGATTGGAGTGTCAGCGAACACTGTGTGCAGTATGGGAACATCACTGGATGTGTTTTTGTGCAGAATGGGAAAATCAAAGGGTTTTTTTTTTGGTACAGAATGGGAACATCAGTGGGTTTGTTTTTTGTTCAGAATAGAAATTTCAGTGGTTGTTTTTTATGCAGAATGGGAACATCACAGGGTTTGATTTTTGTGTAGAGTGGGAACATGAGTGGGTTGTTTTTTGTGTAGAATGGGAACATGATTGGGTTGTTTTTTGGACAGAATGGAAACATGAATGGGTTGTTTTTTGTGCAGCATGGAAACATGAGTGGGTTATTTTTGGACAAAGAGGAAAAAAGAGTGGGTTTTTTTTTTGACAGAATGGAAACATGAGTGGGTTGTCTTTTGTGCAGACTGGAAACATGAGTGGGTTGTCTTTTGTGCAGACTGGAAACATGAGTGGGTTGTTTTTTGTGCAGACTGGAAACATGAGTGGGTTGTTTTTTTTGTGCAGAATGGAAACATGAGTGGGTTGTTTTTTGTGCAGAATGGAAACATGAGTGGGTTTTTTTTTTTGACAGAATGGAAACATGAGTGGGTTGTTTTTTGTGCAGAATGGAAACATGAGTGGGTTGTTTTTTTGTGCAGAATGGAAACATGAGTGGGTTGTTTTTTGGACAAAGATGAAACATGAGTGGGTTGTTTTTTTGTGCAAAATGGGAACATCAGAGGGTTTGGTTTTTGTGCTGAATGGAAACATGAATGGGTTGTTTTTGGACAGAATGGAAACATGAGAGGGTTGTTTTTTTGTGCAGAATGGAAACATGAGAGGGTTGTTTTTTGTGCAGAATGGAAACATGAGTGGGTTGTTTTTTTGTGCCGAATGGAAACATGAGTGGGTTGTTTTTTGGCAGAGTGGAAACATGAGTGGGTTGTTTTTTTGTGCCGAATGGAAACATGAGTGGGGTGTTTTGGGATAGAGAGGAAACATGAGTGGGTTGTCTTTTGTGCAGAATGGGAACATGAGTGGGTTGTTTTTTTGGCAGAGTGGAAACATGAGTGGGTTGTTTTTTGGCAGAGTGGAAACATGAGTTTGTTGTTTTTGGACAGAGAGGAAACATGAGTGTGTTGTCTTTTGTGCAGAATGGAAACATGTGTGGGTTGTTTTTTGGCAGAGTGGAAACATGAGTGGTTTGTTTTTTGTGCAGAATGGAAACATGAGTGGGTTGTTTTTGGACAGAGAGGAAACATGAGTGGGTTGTCTTTTGTGCAGACACGGAGGACATCCTGCTGGCTAGCTGCGGACAGGACAGTCTGATTCGCCTCTGGCGACTGTCCAAGAGGTCCAGCGACACCGGGGCCGCCCTGGTGGCCATCAGTGACCTCCCCCCTGACGAGGACATCAAGATGAAGGAACAGACATTTTCCTATCGTACTGATGGTGAGCTTGTTGCATTTTTTGTCACCGTTTGCAGGTATGTGTGGAGATGTAGGGAGGGGGTGTAGTGTGTGGGTGAGTGCGTGTTTTCTTTTTAGTGTTGTCTTTATGTTTTAGATCAGGATGTCTTTTACTTTCTTGTAGCTGGAAAGGTACCCATTAAATGTTGACGGCACGTTTACTGGCACTGACACAGCTGTATCCTTCCTGTTTGCAGCAGGTAACTGTAGATGTCTGTGCTGCCGCAACAAAATGACCAGTGTGAAGTCAGCCATGGTCTGTTGCATTCAGTTCAGTGACGCAAGCACCACCATAAACATTTAGTTCAGTGGGGCAAGGCACCACCATAAACATTCAGTGGGGCAAGGCACTACCATAAACATTCAGTGGGGCAAGGCACCACCATAAACATTTAGTTCAGTGGGGCAAGGTACATGCATAAACATTCAGTTCAGAAGGCAAGGCATCAACATGAACATTCAGTGAGGCATTGCACCATCATAAACTTCAGTTCAGTGGGCAAGGCATCACCATAAACATTTAGTTCCATGGGCAAGCCACCACCATAAACATTCAGTTCAGTGGGACAATGCACCATCATAAACATTAAATTCAGGGGGCAATGCACCATCATAAACATTCAGTTCAGTGGGGCAATGCAACACCATAAACATTCAGTTCAGTGGGACAATGCACCATCATAAACATTAAATTCAGGGGACAATGCACCATCATAAACATTAAATTCAGGGGGCAATGCACCATCATAAACATTCAGTTCAGTGGGGCAATGCACCATCATAAACATTAAATTCAGGGGGCAATGCACCATCACAAACATTCAGTTCAGTGGGGCAATGCACCATCATAAACATTCAGTTCAGTGGGGCAATGCACCATCAAAACATTCAGTTCAGTGGGGCAATGCACCATCATAAACATTCAGTTCAGTGGGGCAATGCACCATCATAAACATTAAATTTAGGGGGCAATGCACCATAAACATTCAGTTCAGTGGGCAATGCACCATCATAAACATTCAGTTCAGTGGGGCAATGCACCATCATAAACATTAAATTCAGGGGGCAGTGCACCACCATAAACATTCAGTTCAGTGGGGCAATGCACCATCATAAACATTCAGTTCAGTGGGGCAATGCACCATCATAAACATTAAATTTAGGGGGCAATGCACCATCATAAACATTCAGTTCAGTGGGGCAATGCACCATCATAAACATTCAGTTCAGTGTGGCAATGCATCAACATAAACATTCAGTTCAGTGGGCAATGCACCATCATAAGCATTCAGTTCAGTGGGGCAATGCAGACGCATAAAATTTTGCCCAGTTTAGGGATTAGTTCACGTACATGATTCCAACATGTATTTCCATCTTGTAACTTTCCTCAGTTGTCATTATACTACAGACTTGTTCTCCTTTGCAAACTAGCTAATACATTTCCCCATTTGTCGTAATATGTACAGACTTATTCTCCTATGCAAACTAGCTAATACTAATATGTACAGACTTATTCTCCTATGCAAAGTAGATAATACATTTCCCCAGTTATCATAATACATACAGACTTATTCTCCTATGCAAAGTAATACATTTCCCAAGTGGTCATAATGCATACAGACTTATTCTCCTATGGAAACTAGCTAATACATTTCCCCAGTTGTCATAATACATACAGACTTATTCTCCTATACAAACTAGCTAATACATTTCCCCAGTTGTCATGATACGTACAGACTTATTCTCCTATGCAAAGTAGCTAATACATTTCCCCAGTTGTCATAATACATACAGACTTATTCTCGTATAGATGCAAACTAGCTGATACCTTTCTGTTCTCTTTTACTCGCCCACCCTTTCATCCCCCCCCCCTCCCCTAAGCCCCCCTATCACCTTTCCTGCCCTGTTACCTCTCTCCTTGTCTTCCTGTAAATCCATGCTAAAACGTTTTTGTGTGACGGAGGACTTTTTTCCCTCCCCACTCTTGTTTTTCCCTCCTCCAGCTTGAGTTCAGAGCTTGCATTGACTCCACTATACACTCTTGTTTTTCCCTCCACCAGCTTGAGTTCAGAGCTTGCATTGACTCCACTATACACTCTTGTTTTTCCCTCCACCAGCTTGAGTGCAGAACTTGCATTGACTCCACTATACACTCTTGTTTTTCCCTCCATCAGCTTGAGTTAAGAACTTGCATTGACTCCACTATAAGTCTGGCCAGGAATCCAAGAGATAAAATGACTGTTGTATTTGATAGCGAGGGGAGGGAATGAAGTATCAGGATGACACTGTTTGTTTATAAGTAGTACTTTAGTTTTACATCTGTTCACATATGTGATATTAGATGAAGAGAGAGAGAAAGAGAGAAGAGAGAGAGAGAGAGAGAGAGATGCATAAATGTCTGTGACAATGTATGCATAATGTGGTTATCTAAGTGCATATAAACTTCCCTCTAAACATCCCTACAACATACCTCCAAATAATCTTAAAGTAAATGCTTAACTGGACTACAAATTAAAGAAAAAACAACATTGAAGGCAAACTTTAAATCTGAAAAGACATCACACAAAGACATGCCTGATAATGGTGGTAAATGAGCTTGAAGAGGTAAACAGTCAAACAGCAGATGCTTGCTGGTTATTTTTCTTTCTCCACAAATACATTTTGCTTCATTTGTATATTTAGTTTTTAAGGCATCAAGTTTTAATTTATGAAATATTTTTTTAATGAAATTTCTGTATTGGTACGTATTTTTCACTTGTAAATGAGAAATGCTGTTTACATGTTCATTGTTTATAAGTGTTTTTATGGATGTGTTCAGCACGTGGGAAGGGGATGTAAAAGGATGTCACAGACAGACAACAACAAAGTTTGAAATCTGGACCACAGTTTTAATGATTCTAACATGTGATCTATTTCGATATACATAGCAGCATGGTTTTAAGACTGGTGGCTGTTGAAAGTGAACAGAGGACGGATGTACACAGGGATACAGCTTTATCTATATGATGTGTTCTCAGTGATCTCTGTTGCCTTTTCATATCACCTAACATCATCGATGATGAACAGACGTTAAAATAACCCCTGACCTGAGCTGAACTGAACTGAATATGATGTGACCATGATGTCAGGTATGTTTCAGGGTGGGGTGCACTGTGTGTGTGCAGAAGGAGAGGAGCAGTATTACGCAGTGACGTTGGAATCTGTGCTGAGTGGCCATGACGGCTGGGTCTACAGTGTTCGCTGGCAGACACCCGTGAAAAATGGTAAAGTGGAGTGGCACTCTGTCTGTGGGGGGCTTTGTTTTTTGTTTATTTGTTTTTTTGTTGTCTCATCTTCCATGTCAGCCCAGTAACCTTGCCTCCATGAAATTGACTAACTCTCTCACTATGAGTCTTTTGTTTGTTTTGTCTGCCTGTCTGTCTTCTCTTTCTCTCTCTCTCTCTCTCTCTCTCTCTCTCTCTCTCTCTTTCTCTCTCTCTCTCACTCTCTCTGTCTCTGTCTTAGTTTCTCTCTCCTCTCTCCCCCCCCCCTCTCTCTCTCTCTCCTCTCTCTCCACTCTCTCTCTCTTTCTCATTCTGTCTCTCTCTCTGTGTCTCTTTCTCTGTCTCTCTCTTTCTCTCTCCCTCTCCCTTTCTCTCTCTCCACACTCTCTCTCTCTCTCTCTCTCTCTCTCTCTCTCTCAGTCTGTGTCAGTACACACCTACACCCACGCTGTCGCCCTGTGAGCTGTGTTGATGATGTTCACTGATGGTGGTGTGTGTTGTGTTCAGACAGAGGAGAGAAGAGGCAGCCTCTGTGTCTGTGTTGATGATGTTCACTGATGATGGTGTGTGTTGTGTTCAGACAGAGGAGAGAAGAGGCAGCCTCTGTGTCTGTGCTGATGATGTTCACCGTGTGGTGTGTGCTGTGTTCAGACAGAGGAGAGAAGAGGCAGCCTCTGTGTCTGTGCTGATGATGTTCACTGATGGTGGTGTGTGCTGTGTTCAGACAGAGGAGAGAAGAGGCAGCCACTGCGACTGCTGTCCGCCAGCATGGACAAGACCATGATTGTCTGGAGCCCTGATGCCAGCGATGGCGTGTGGGTGGAGCAGGTGGGTGGGTCGTGGGGTCGTCGTCCCAACACACTTTTCTGCTTTAAATATTGGCTGCTGTTGTCAGGCAGAGCACCTCTTCTCTTATTGGAGTGTTACCATAATTTTTCTTTCTGCCTGTCTCTGTGTGTGGTGGTTTTTATTTACCAGTGAAAGAAGTGGATTTTTGTGGGAAACTTTGCTTCAAGTGACTATTTTGCTGCTTGCTGCACAGGGAATGATGAGTATAGCTGTGTGCTGCACAGGGAATGATTACTATAGCTGTATGCTGCACAAGGAATGATGACTATAGCTGTATGCTGCACAGGGAATGATGACTACAGCTGTATGCTGCACAGGGAATAATGACTATAGCTGTATGCTGCACAGGGAATAATGACTATAGCTGTATGCTGCCCAGGGAATGATCACTATAGCTGTATGCTGCACAGGGAATGATGACTATAGCTGTATGCTGCACAGGGAATGATGACTATGGCTGTATGCTGCACAGGGAATGATGACTATGGCTGTATGCTGCACAGGGAATGATGACTATAGCTGTATGCTGCACAGGGAATAATGACTATGGCTGTATGCTGCACAGGGAATGATGACTATAGCTGTATGCTGCACAGGGAATGATGACTATAGCTGTATGCTGCACAGGGAATGATGACTATAGCTGTATGCTGCACAGGGAATGATGACTATGGCTGTACGATGTAGAGGGAATAATGACTATAGCTGTATGCTGCACAGGGAATAATGACTATGGCTGTACGATAGAGAGGGAATAATGACAATGGCACGGAACCAAACATGCACACAGACATGCATGCAAGCAAGGCGCTCATGCAAAGACACACGCTGACACACTGGTTTGCATGTGCACATGTATGCGCGCACACACACACACACACACACACCACACACACACACACACACACACACACACACACACACACACAGACAGACACACGCACGCACGAACGCACGCACGCACAGACAGACACACACACACACACACACACACACACACACACACACACACACACACACACACACACACACACACACACACACATCACACACACACACACATACACACACACACACACGATCTCTGATCAGACAGTGAACAGGAAGGGGTGTGATCTGAGTGTACAGGTGCGTGTGGGTGAGGTCGGGGGCAACACGTTGGGGCTGTACGGAGGTGTGTTCAGTCCCTGGGGGGACTCTATTCTGGGCCATGGCTACCATGGCGCCCTGCACCAGTGGATCCACAGCAAGGTACTGTCTGTTGTTGTTGTTTGTTGGACAACAAGGTTCTGTCTCTTGTCTGTTGAACAAGAAGTTACTGTCTGTTGTTGTTTGTTGGACAACAAGGTTCTGTCTCTTGTCTGTTGAACAAGAAGTTACTGTCTGTTGTTGTTTGTTTGACAACAAGGTACTGTCTTTTGTTGTTTGTTGGACAAGTTACTGTCTGTTGTTGTTTGTTGGACAACAAGGTACTGTCTGTTGTTGTTTGTTGGACAACAAGTTACTGTCTGTTGTTGTTTGTTGGACAAGTTACTGTCTGTTGTTGTTTGTTGGACAAGTTACTGTCTGTTGTTGTTTGTTGGACAACAAGGTACTGTCTGTTGTTGTTTGTTGGACAACAAGGTACTGTCTGTTGTTGTTTGTTGGACAACAAGGTACTGTCTGTTGTTGTTTGTTGGACAACAAGTTACTGTCTGTTGTTGTTTGTTGGACAACAAGGTACTGTCTTTTGTTGTTTGTTGGACAACAAGTTACTGTCTGTTGTTGTTTGTTGGACAACAAGTTACTGTCTGTTGTTGTTTGTTGGACAACAAGGTACAGTCTGTTGTTGTTTGTTGGACAACAAGGTACAGTCTGTTGTTGTTTGTTGGACAACAAGGTACAGTCTGTTGTTGTTTGTTGGACAACAAGGTACTGTCTGTTGTTGTTTGTTGGACAACAAGTTACTGTCTGTTGTTGTTTGTTGGACAACAAGGTACTGTCTGTTGTTGTTTGTTGGACAACAAGGTACAGTCTGTTGTTGTTTGTTGGACAACAAGGTACAGTCTGTTGTTGTTTGTTGGACAACAAGGTACTGTCTTTTGTTTGTGTGCATGACAAAAGCTACACCTTTTCAACCTGTTTTAGAAACATGCAGTAACAGAAATAAAGCCAAACTCAAAATGTTTAAACTCTTGGCAGCATCTCTTTCACATGCCACAAGCAAAACAAACCATCACATGATCTTTAACAGTCTAACAAAGACAACAAGTTAAGTAAAAGAAAATCTTGTTAGATAGAAAGTTGACAGTGAATATGCGTATATTTCTCACATACAAAGACCCCTTTCAAAATTCTGTCCTAATTTTTTTTTCTGCCTGTAATAATGACAGGTGTCCATAAAGTTGCTTATCTTCTGACAGAAGGAGAAATGACAGCAGGCTTTATACTGTTTTAATTAAGTGTATCATGTGCTGCTATCCATGATGGTCATATTGTTCATCTGAGAGGCGAAACACTTGGTGATCACACCCACTACCTCTATGTCTGTCCAGTGTCATTGTTAACTGCAGCATTGTTAATCGTCTGTTACGTCACATGTTGACAAACATTCTGTTTCTGTTTGTTTTGGGGGATCTCCAGAACAGCAAACTATGGGAACCGGCGGTGACCGGGGGCGGCCATTTTGGCAGCGTTGTGGACTTGGACTGGGACCGAGGCGGAGGGAACTTTATTCTGACAGCCAGTGTGGACCAGACCACGCGCCTGCACGCCCCCTGGGTGAAGGACGGCCAATGCGTAAGTCTGTTGCGTGTATGCTGTTGTCATATCACTGCCTGCACTGCAGGGAGGTGGGTTTGAGGCTGGCTGACTGTCTCTACACCTGATCTCATCAATTTATCATTATGTTTTATACCAGCATACTGGGCTGTTTAGAATCGTTTTGAAAGAGAAAACAACAGTGTTTTGCTCAAACATTATCAAATTTTGTAGATAGAGACATAGAGAGGTAGTTAGATATATAGAGTTGAATATAGATGTAGATATACATACAGACATATACAGATAGATAGAGGGAGATACAGTATAGATAGAGAGATAGACAGATGGATGGCTGTAGAAGTATATAACTACCGCAGGAAAGCCTCAGATTTTAGGTCAATAGAGCGCAAGAGGAAGAGCGTGATTATTGGGAGGACACAAACAAACAACACAATTTAACGTTGGTTCAACTTGCAGAGCTTTTTCCGTTTGAACATTCTTCAACAGAACACACAGAAGAACAGAAACAAATCCAGGTGACCTTGGTTTCATTGGTGTAAAAGAAAATCTAAATGAAGTTGGAATACATTACTAGTAAATAGCAAGAAAGGTAGCTTTTGCTCTCAGACACTTGCATATAACTCAAAGCAAATGCTGATTATCAGTCAAACCAGCGATACATGTATTCATTGCCGTTCTACTCTGTGTGGTTTTAAACAGTTTTCAAGATCATGAAACTAAGCCAGTCTTGAATGGTTAGTTATCGTTATTTGTGTTTGTCCATTTGCTCAGTTACTGTTGCTGTGTGCACATGTCAGGTGCAAGGTGTATGGGCAGGTATGGAACATGCTTGCTTGAGGATATTTCCTTGTCTGTTGATTGTACCCTGTGTCAGCAATGTGCTCGGTGAGTTAGTACCTTACGTTACATTCATCAGGAGTTTTGGGAGTATAACTGTCTGAACATTGGAGCAAATATTCAGGTTTTGTGTTGATAACTCGCAAACTAGATCCAAATTTCAATTGAGAAATTGTGTAAACATTCAGAGTAGTTATATTGCATTTCCAGTGACATACAAATGGATTTTTTTTTTTAACAAACTGCTTATCAGCTGATCTCATCTGAAAGATAATGAAAATACAATGAATAAGTTATCACCAGTGAGGTATTGACGATAATCATTGTTACTATTAATGTTGTTGTTATTATCTTCATTATCATTATCTGCCTTTCGCAGGTTACAGGAGTGTTTCAACTGACACATTGAGGTTGGATGTTGCTGCTGTTTCAGGGTCTGTCAGACTTAATGGCAGCTTAAACAGAACTGAGGCAATGAAGGCCTTTAGACTGTAGACTTACTTTGCTGAAAAAAAAAGAAAAGATTAAGTTCAGTAAGGAGAGAAAGAAAAAACAGAAGAAAATTGCTTAATAAGACCATCGGAATTTTGTTATCTTAAAAACCGGTTGCGTTGTTGGGTATTTTGATATTTTTTGTCAGTCAAGTCAAAACTATGCAATAATCAGCAGGATTTCCGTCTTCATTGTCTGCCATTGTGTCATGTCAGTGATTTAGCATTGGAGTGCTCACATTCGATTTGGAATGCTACACTTGAATGGCAAAATGCTGCACTGTGCCATCAAGTCCCAGGCAGCTCTACATCTCAGGGGCACCGGGGGAATGCTTGGCAGTGCCCATTTCCTGTCCAAGTGTCATGGTGTATGCTGGGTATTTCAGTGCTTCCATAATCCACAGACTGCCGACATGGGTCACAGGATCTTCAGCACACCTGTCTGATCTGGTGGGTGGGTATACCTGGCTCCCACTTCTCAGGGGACAAAAACATCAGAAAGAGGCAGTGACAGAGGTTGGTCAAGGATATTGGAACTACCAGTTCTTCTTGTGGCTGAACGGTGGAGTGGCCATCAGCTGACTGTAAGCTGGAGGAAGCTGGAAATGCTTCATGTCCACTTTAATTTGTTGTCTTGAGTAGACTTAAGGTGTGCACCACACTGCACCATTTTTAATGGAAACTCTCGAAAAAAATTTTCTGGAGAGGTTTTGGGTGTGTGGGGGCGGCCATGCCCTGTACTTTAGTAGAATTTCAGAGATTTTTGTTTTCCTCAGACTGAGATCTGGTATACACAGGAAGGGGAATCAGCCGGTGACAGGTGATACATGTGTTGACCAGGCAGTCAGCCAGTGACAGGTTACACAGGTGTTGTCCAGGCAGTCAGCCAGTGACAGGTAATACAGATGCTGTCCAGGGAATCAGCTAGTGACAGGTGATACAGGTGTTGACCAGGCGGTCTGCCAGTGACAGGTGATACAGGTGTTGACCAGGCGGTCAGCCAGTGACAGGTTAAACAGGTGTTGTCCAGGCAGTCAGCCAGTGACAGGTAATACAGATGCTGTCCAGGGAATCAGCCAGTGACAGGTGATACAGATGTTGACCAGGCGGTCAGCCAGTGACAGGTGATACAGGTGTTGACCAGGTGGTCAGCCAGTGATAGGTGATACAGGTGTTGACCAGGCAGACCACTGAAAGGGCAGTCAACCAGTTACAGGTGATACAAGGAACAAACCTGTAATCTGCAGACTGTGAGTCACACAACCGTGACACATGCAGGCATAGGCAGAAAAAAAGGGTATTCAGTGGCAGCTGACCAGGGAATAGAAGTGGTGACCACAGAGTGATCTGGTCCTAACTTGCTGTGGTTGTGGTGGCAGGTGGGGTGGTATGAGATAGCTTGGCCACAGGTCCACGGCTATGACATGCAGTGCCTTACCTGGTCCTAACTTGCTGTGGTTGTGGTGGCAGGTGGGGTGGTATGAGATAGCGCGGCCACAGGTCCACGGCTATGACATGCAGTGCCTTACCATGGTTGGCCGCTTCACGTTTGCGTCAGCCGGTGAGGAGAAGGTCATCCGCGCTTTCCAAGCTCCTCGCAACTTCATTGAGAATCTGTCCACCATCTGTGGCGTAGATCTGAAGACTGTGATCAACGAAGAGGTAAAATCATTGCCTGTCTCTTCATGGCACCTGTAGAGGTAAAATCATTGCCTGTCTCTCCATATCACCTTTAGAGGTAAAATCATTGCATGTCTCTTCATGGCACCTGTAGAGGTAAAATCATTGAATGTCTCTTCCTATCACCTGTAGAGAGAAAATCATTGAATGTCTCTTCATGGCACCTGTAGAGGTAAAATCATTGCCTATCTCTTCATGTCACCTGTAGAGGTGAAATCATTGCCTGTCTCTTCATATCACCTGTAGAGGTAAAATCATTGCCTGTCTCTTCATGTCACCTGTAGAGGTGAAATCATTGCCTGTCTCTTCATATCACCTGTAGAGGTAAAATCATTGCATGTCATTTCATGGGACCTGTAGAGGTAAAATCATTGCATGTCATTTCATGGGACCTGTAGAGATAAAATCATTGCTTGTCATTTCATGGGACCTGTAGAGGTAAAATCATTGCATGTCTCTTCATATCACCATCAGAGGTCAAATCATAGCCTGTCTCTTTATATCACCTGTAGAGGTAAAACCATTGCATGTCTCTTCATAGGACCTGTAGCATGCAATCATGAATCTAGGTCTTCTCTGAAAATGAAGATGAGAGTATAGGTGAGTATAGGTGAAACTCATGTGTGATTTCATCAGTGCTTGTGCTGATCGATATTTATAAGCAATATTCTATCCCTGATCTTCTTTTTATTAAAAGTGATTCTTCTAGGTCTACAAAGTTATGCTTCGATCTCATGGAGATAAATGATTTTAAGAAAGTGTTAATCTGGAAGAAAGAAATAGAAATATGTGCAATTTCTGTGTGTGTGTTTTTTTTTCATGAATTAGTTTGTGTGATAGGTTCAGCTGAAGAAGCCCCTTTGCTAAATGTCATGGCGTGCAGTGGATGGTTGCAGGAGGTGAGCTCATTGCCGGAGGGGGCCAGTGTTCCATCCCTGGGTTTGTCCAACAAGGCAGTGTACGACAGCTCCCAGCGTTCTGTGGATGATGATCGACTGATTCCCTCCCCTGGCAACAATCAGCTGACTGCTCACTTCAGTCCCGTCAACCTCACAGGTTTGTCAGGGAGTTGGCTGTTGTGTGTGTGTGTGTGTCTGTGTGTGTGTGTCTGTGTCTGTGTATACATGCAGGTGTGTATGTTTGTATCATTGAGTGTGTTCAGATGATCCACTTTGTCCTCTTTTCCATCCTTTGAGCTCTGTAATTACACAGGTGGTCACAGAGATACCTAGTGCCTCTCTAAGAAACGTTGTTGTTTTTTTAAACTGGAGAAAAACACAGACTGTCAGTGCTCCAGAAGTTGAAGAAAATAGCCCTGTGTGTTCCCCTCCTATACTGTTCTTTGCCTGTCTTTTTTTTTTTTTCAAACGAGTTTCACTTTAACCCTCTTGCATTCGCATTTTCCAGCCTAGAACTGCTCCTAGTATTCGTATTGTTTTGAGAAATTTAACCTAAAACTCACCTACTGCCTTTGAAAGGCTGTAGTGGACAAAGTTTCCACTGCAGCGCTGTCAAATTTAGTATACAAAATTCTAATACATCATATTTCATAATGCAGAGATGTCACATGTTTGGGATGCATGTTGGTGTCACTGTCACCCTGTTTGTCACAAAACAATGGGACATCAAACGTTGACAATGTTACTATGATACACCAGACAGACAATAACATTGTCGGCATGCATTTGTTAGTATAAATCATCAAAGGGTGGCCTACCTCAACTTGAAAACAGTAGTCCTGGTTCAGTAAATCCAGTTTGGGGTGTCACTAAGTGTCACATGATTGTCACATACTCAAACATGCGGCCAGGTAACTTTACATTTTTGTATGTATTTTTTTTATCCTAAAAGGTGTTTGTCACTACTTAACGTCTTTTAACACCGGAATATACACAGTCACAGAAAGAAGTAAACTCCATTATTTACATACTAATGTGGTATCTGGTCACACACAGCAGGAAGGTAAGTGTCACCACTGTCACATGTCACCAATATGGTAAACACTACTCTTGATCCATGGTTTCTACCATGTTTGCCGCATAGCAGAAACCGTGTTTTCGACATCACCCCACTGATCCATGGCTCGCTAAACCGAAGATCAGTAGACCAGTAGCACCAGAGTCTTGGCAGACGTTTGATCCCCACCATGACGAGCACAGTTACGTATGCACGCATCTCCGCAGGTGTCGTATCCTGCCAAAGTAGGTCAGGTTGTCCCCGCTTTGCCATCTGCTGCCTGGCGTACAGGTTAGTCTGGTCAGCAGCTGTAGTAAAAAAAACAACTACGGCTGGAACTGAAAAAACTAATCCAGAGGTGTAGCTGTGTCTGGCAAATCATGATCTGGCCCAGTCTCCTCCTCAAACGGCTGAACCACGGGTGCGGAAGTCGCCAGTCGCCACGTGGTCACAAACGCAAACAAAGGCGCATCATCATCTTCTTCACTTTCTTCGCCTTCTTCTCCCTCTTTTCCTCTCAAACATCCACATCACTTTCATTTAACTCCTCTCTTTCATATCTTTCTACTTCTTGTAATATATCATCCAACTCCTCTTTCATATAATCCAAAAAATCGCCGTCAGTAGAAGCGCTAGCAGACGCCATTTTCAGAAACGAGGCGATGCCGTCTGCAGCAATGGAATGCGGTCAGTTCAGGACCCTAGTCTTTGTGACTGAATTGTTTCCCACACCCCATACTACTGCTAAGACTTCATTGGACCTTCTCAGGGATGCACGTTTATTTTGGCCAGCCCTGACTTAAAACAAGGTCACAGTGTGTGAGGGAAAGTAACGCGGCACGTACAGCTGGTTGCGGCCGGAACGAACAGCAGGGGAGACAAACACAGCGGCCGATACGGGCGAAACGAATGCAAGAGGGTTAACTCAATGCAGACGTAACTTTCTGCCACAACTGTGACACACTGAGACGCACTATTTTCAGTATTTTTACAGAAAATATACAGACAGAACCAAACCGAATACAACAATAAATATTATTATGTTTTTGAAAACTTCAAATCATGTTCTTTCAGGAAAAAAAATACTACAGTCCTGTGCTCAGTACACACTTCACTCGCCACTGGTTTGAAAAGTGTAGACAAACAGCTATCAGCAAAAACTTTTTCTCCACGTAAGTATGGATGAAAAATCAATATGATCATAACTGTAGTCAACACAGTGCGTAGCAAACACATAAAAACAATGTATCTTTCACACACACACACGGCTGTGTGCATGGTCTAAACCTCGAACAGAGAGCTGCTGTCACATATTTGAAGAAAAAATGCAAAAATTTCATCATTTGGTATGTGCAACTCACCATCGTCACTCATATCCTCTCTGTCTGATTCGTCAAGTTCGGAAAACAGTTTGGAAAAGTTCGACAAGTTCGGAAAACAGTTCCAGTTCTTCATTTGATCGTTCTTCCATTATTCTTTCAATTACTTCTTGAAATAAGATGTTTCTGTTCGCTATGACTCGCTGACGCGTTGGTGCCGACAACATGATGAACACGGGCAGCCAGAGTTATCTCCAGCTATCCCATAATATGAGCGAAAAAGTAGAATCAAACACGAGATATACACCAAGGGAGAGTACCACCTAATAGAGGAGATCTTCAGCTTTCTGTAGATACCACGATTGTTTCCCTTAGACCGCACAGCTACATGTGAAAATTCGAGTAAATCGTCGATCACCTGGTGGGCGATGTGTCTGTGCGAAGCACTCAACCCGTCGTCGGCCAGGTGATCGACGAGGCGGCAATGAGTTAATCACATGTACCCAAATTAGGTTTGAGCACACAGTACAGACAGGTAGGTGAGAGAAAATGTATGATGAGTGATAAACAGACTTCTCAACCCATTGGAGGAAAAATGAAGAGGAAAGGGACTCTAGGAGCATCTACAGTGTCTCCTTGAGAAAAGGATTAAGTCAGAAAGAAAGGGAGCACGCAAGGTGTGTGCACTGGTCTGACAAGGAAAAAGGGAACCAAAAGTCAAGCCAGGCATAATCAAGGGAGAACAGTCAGGCAGATTGAGGGAATATTGAGTCATATTGAAGGGACAGGGTTTAGCTCCCTTATCTCATTTCTTTGGTTTTGTTCATTTGTTTTTTCTTATTATTATCGAACAAATTTGTTTTTTCTTATTTAATTATTACCAAACAAATTCTTCCCATACAGTTGTTTGGACAGGTAAGTATGAAGAAGAGGAAATGCCTTACTAGTGCTATGTCCACCATGATTGGTCTTGTTGTATGCCTTATGGAGAATGAGGCATACCATGGAGGTGACTGCTTGTTGTGAGGAGAATGATGCCCCATGGAGAATGATGCCCCATGGAGAATGATGCCCCATGGAGAATGATGCTTTATAGGGTGATTGTGCCGTGCAGCCCCACCCAGTGAGGAGAACCTGGTGCAGAACACTCTGTGGCCGGAGGTGCACAAGCTGTACGGTCACGGCTACGAAGTCTTCGCCCTGGCCTGCAGCCCTGCCGGCACCCTGCTAGCCTCCTCCTGCACGGTACGCTGCTGACGGCCTGTCCACCGTGAACCCTCTGTCTGCCTGTAGGCCTGTCTGCTGTGAACCCTCTGTCTGCCTGTAGGCCTGTCCGCTGTGAACCCTCTGTCTGCCTGTAGGCCTGTCTGCTGTGAACCCTCTGTCTGCCTGTAGGCCTGTCTGCTGTGAACCCTCTGTCTGCCTGTAGGCCTGTCTGCTGTGAACCCTCTGTCTGCCTGTAGGCCTGTCCGTTGTCAACCCTCTGTCTGCCTGTAGGCCTGACTGCTGTGAACCCTCTGTCTGCCTGTAGGGTTGGGGACACTGCTTCCCTTGTGGCAAACAATTGGGACAAATCAAGACAGATAAATTAACTTGCTGCTTTTCTGTCAGTAATGTTGTTGATTGTGTACAATTCTTTTTTTTAAACTCTAGATAAATTTCTTGAGATCTTGTGTGTAACATGCAGCGCCAAAAGCACAGCACTTAGCAGCTCTGGTAATGTGAGAAAGTTTAATGGTGCAGTCAAACCTTCAAAGGTATCATTACTTTCACCTAAAGTGCAAGGTAAACGGGTCCGCAGTACTATGGCAACACACTCTGCCTGATGACTGCAGCCCAAAGTCCACATTGAGAAGCATGTTGTGATGATATAGCTACACAGTATAGTGTGCAAATGAAGCACTCAGAATGTGAGAAGAAGGAAGATTTACAAGGTTTCTGTTGTTTTTTCCTGGTTACAATATGGTCAAGCACAAAGAAAGTCCAAAACAGACTGTGATGAAGCTGTGAATCATTGTAACAGGCCAAGAAAGCTGAGCATGCCAACATCTTGATATGGGATACCAGCACGTGGCAGAGAGTGGCTTCCCTGGAGGGCAGTTCACTGACTGTGGTGCAGATGGCGTTCTCTCCCTCGGGTCATTTTCTTCTTGCCGTGTCCCGGGATCGCACCTGGTCTCTCTACAGCTGTCAAGGTGAGACAGAGGCAGGTGAAATGTGGGGTGTTAGTGAGTGAGGATTTGGGCGTGGCTATTTATACCTGGTCTCTCTACAGCGGTCAAGGTGAGACAGAGGTAAGTGAAATGTTGGGTGTTAGTGGGTGAGGATTTGGTTATTTGTACCTGATCTCTCTACAGCCGTCAAGGTGAAGTAGAGACAGATGAAATGTGGGGAGTTAGTTGGTGAGGATTTGGACTTGGTTTGTTTGTACCTGGTCTCTCTACAGCCGTCAAGGTTAGACAGAGGCAGGCGAAATGTGCGGAGTTAGTGGGTGAGGATTTGGTTATTTGTACCTGGTCTCTCTACAGCTGTCAAGGTGAGACAGAGCCAGGTGAAATGTGGGGTGTTAGTGGGTGAGGATTTGGTTATTTGTACCTGGTCTCTCTACAGTCGTCAAGGTGAGACAGAGACAGATGAAATGTGGGGAGTTAGTGGGTGAGGATTTGGGCATGGTTATTTGTACCTGGTCTCTCTACAGCTGTCAAGGTGAGACAGAGGCAGGTGAAATGTGGAGTGTTAGTGGGTGAGGATTTGGGCATGGTTATTTGTACCTGGTCTCTCTACAGCGGACAAGGTGAGACAGAGGCAGGTGAAATGTGGGGAGTTAGTGGGTGAGGATTTGGGCGTGGTTATTCATTTGTGCATTTGTGTCTATATGATTTTAAAGTATATCTGCATACTTTACAAATGCAATTATTTTTGGGCTTTGTTTTACTATTTTCATAAAACATATGTACATGTATGCTACACACGTACACATGCTAACAGGCATACACACGCATACACACACACACTCACACACACATGTGCACATGAACACACACACACACACACACACACACACACACATGTACGCACATACAAACTTACAAATTAATGCAAGTAAGCAAACACACACACAAACACACACACATGAACACACACACACAGTTATTATATGTTGAAAATGTATATCCTTTTTTTATATGTATGGTACCCGCCCCTAAAACAAACTGTGTAGACATGCATCATCAAGATTCAGATTCCTCAGTAGAGAGACAGGTTGTTGATAGTTGGTTTGGTAGTTAAACACAAGACTTGTTGGTAGCCTTGCTCCTTTGCTCAGTAGAGAAAGATTGATGATTGTTCGTGCAGGTACTGTAGTTAAACACAAGACTTGTTGGTAGCCTTGCTCCTTTGCTCAGTAGAGAAAGATTGATGATTGTTGGTGCAGGTGCTGTAGTTAAACACAAGACTTGGTAGCCTTGCTCCTTTGCTCAGTAGAGAAAGATTGATGATTGTTGGTGCAGTGCTGTAGTTAAACACAAGACTTGTTGGTAGCCTTGCTCCTTTGCTGGTGCTGTAGTTAAACACAAGACTTGTTGGTAGCCTTGCCCCTTTGCTGGTGCTGTAGTTAAACACAAGACTTGTTGGTAGCGTTGCTCCTTTGCTGGTGCTGTAGTTAAACACAAGACTTGTTGGTAGTGTTGCTCCTTTGCTGGTGCTGTAGTTAAACACAAGACTTGTTGGTAGCCTTGCTCCTTTGCTGGTGCTGTAGTTAAAAACACAAGCTCCTTTGCTGGTGCTGTAGTTAAATACAAGACTTGTTGGTAGCCATGCTCCTTTGCTGGTGCAACCTAGCCCTGAGCTCCATGGTCGTCAGAGCTGCTTGCTGTGTCACACAGGTGGTCAGTTTTCCCGTGTGAGTGGCGTGGACAAGAGGACCTCTGTCCACTCCAGAATCATCTGGGCCTGTGCCTGGAGTCCTGATGAACAGTTCTTCTTCACCGCCTCCAGAGATAAAAAGGTCTGCTTCCACACTGACTCTATCTGCTTCCAGAGATAAAAAGGTCTGCTTACACACTGACTCTGTATCTGTCTCCAGAGATAAAAAGGTCTGCTTCCACACTGACTCTATCTGCTTCCAGAGATAAAAAGGTCTGCTTACACACTGACTCTGTACCTGCCTCCAGAGATAAAAAGGTCTGCTTACACACTGACTCTGTACCTGCCCCCAGAGATCAAAAGGTCTGCTTACACACTGACTCTGTACCTGCCCCCAGAGATCAAAAGGTCTGCTTACACTCTGTCTCTGTATCTGCATCCAGAGATAAAAAGGTCTGCTTTCACACAGACTCTTTCTGTATCTGCATCCACAGATAAAAAGGATGGCTTACATACTGACTCTGTATCTGCCTCCAGAGATGAAAAGGTCTGCTTACACCCTGGCTTTTTTTATGTCTGGTATTATCATGGCTACTAGTCTTCAGTATACTGTAGAATTTAATACAACCAACAACAAAATGTGTGTGTGTGTTTGGTGTATCTGTGTATGTATGTATGTATGTGTGTGTGTATATATGTGTGTGTGTGTGTGTGTGTGTGTGTGTGTGTGTGTGTTGTGTGTGTGTGTGTGTGTGCATTTGTGTTTGAGTGTAGTTGGTGTATGTGTGTGTATGTATATGTATGTGTGTGTGCTTCTGTGTGTGTGTGTGTGTACACTGATATATTAATTTATTCACTGGATGATTGTTCATGTGTAATAGCACGCCTGGAACAGAAACATGCATCAGCACTTGCTGCGTTTGTTACTGGTTTGTGGCAGTTTCCAAAGAACCAGTACAATGAATGCTTATAAAGATGAATATACGGAGAAGAGGCTTGGGAGAAGACCTTTGACCTCGCCATGGCTGGGTCCTCTGCAAGTCCTGTGACTGTTCACTGCTAGAAATGTGTGTGCTGCTGCCTGTGTCACTGTCATTCTATCAGTCATTGTTATTGACGTGTCAGTAGACAGTAGTGTAGTGCTGTTCATTAACTGTTCTGTTGTGGAGTTTGAAGAACACTGGGTTCTTGAAAGTACCGCACATTCACACATGCCACATCTTTTGTCGTCTCTTTCTCATAAGTATGTGTGTACATGTATACAGGGATATGTACATGCACGCGCATGCACACTCACACACACACATACACTCGCACACTCACTCACATACAGAGACAGACACACACAACACACACACACACACACACACACACACACACACACACATACACAACAGTTATACATACAATTTGTTCAGCTTTTCACATTGTGTGTCTCTCATGCTTGACATATACACACTTTCTTTCCAACTGTCTGTCATGTTTTGACACACACATACTCTTTCTTTCTGTGTTATCAAGATTTTTGAAGACATAACCTGAACGCAAATTACATACATACACCTTTATGTTCTTGGTCTCCTCAAACATGCACATTCACTAGCACACATACACATTTCTCTCTCATGATCTATCTTTCTGTCTGACTGTCTGTCTCTCTCTGTCTCTGTCTTATGTATCAACAGGTCCACATCTCATTGCCTTTGTTATGGATAGTAAAGGACACAGTTGCTGCACCCTTGCTGTGGTAAGCATCTCATCATGTTGTGTTGGGTCAGGTCTGTGTGTGGTGTTTGAATGACGTGCTGCACACCCAGACGCCGAAGCCTACGTCCACTGTGGAGCTGAGCGACTCTGTCACCTCCATCGACGTGGCTCCAGTGCCGCTGACCTCTGGCAGGTGAGCTGTCTTTTTCCCTCCTTGTCTGAATGGACAGTGGAACCTGTCGGCACCTCACAGAACATTGGATCGTAACTGAATTGGGGGTCTTCTTTGGGATGTGGATGTGGTATAAGAAAATCAGAGTTGTTGTTCTACCCAGCTTCCAGGGAAGTGAGTTCCCTTAATGGGTGTGACGCTGAACATATCGTGAATACATGGCAGATTTTTTTTTTACCTTTCCTCAAAAAGTTAGGTTTCAGGGGAGGACAGTGGGATTGATAAAGTAAATGTTGTAGATATTGTCCTCCACATACCTTACTGTATCCCATGGACCCATGGATCCAGTGATGAGTGCTAAATCTATCAGGCCAATGGTCCCCCTCCAGGACCCATGGATCCAGTGATGAGTGCTAAATCTATCAGGCCAATGGACCCCTCCAGGACCCATGGATCCAGTGATGAGTGCTAAATCTATCAGGCCAATGGTCCCCCTCCAGGACCCATGGATCCAGTGATGAGTGCTAAATCTATCAGGTCAATGGTCCCCCTCCAGGACCCATGGATCCAGTGATGAGTGCTAAATCTATCAGGCCAATGGTCCCCCTCCAGGACCCATGGATACAGTGATGAGTGCTGTATTTATCTGGCCAATGGTCCCCCTCCAAGACCTCTGGATCCAGTGATGAGTGCTGTATCTATTTGGCCAATGGTCCCCCCCCCCCCTCCAGGTCCTATGGATCCAGTGATGAGTACTGTATCAGGCCAGTGGTCCCCCTCCAGGTCCTATGGATCCAGTGATGAGTGCTACATCTATCAGGCCAATGGTGCCCCTCCAGGTCCTATGGATCCAGTGATGAGTGCTGTATCTATCTGGCCAATGGTCCTTCTCCAGGACCTATGGATCCAGTGATGAGTGCTATATCTGTCAGGCCAATGGTGCCCCTCCAGGTCCTATGGATCCAGTGATGAGTGCTGTATCTATCAGGTCAATGGTCCCCCTCCAGGTCCTATGGATCCAGTGATGAGTGCTATATCTGTCAGGCCAGTGGTCCCCCTTCCAGTCCTATGGATCCAGTGATGAGTGCTATATCTATCAGGCCAGTGGTCCCCCTTCCAGGTCCTATGGATCCAGTGATGAGTGCTATATCTATCAGGCCAGTGGTCCCCCTTCCAGGTCCTATGGATCCAGTGATGAGTGCTATATCTGTCAGGCCAGTGGTCCCCCTCCAGGTCCTATGGATCCACTGATGAGTGCTACATCTGTCAGGCCAATGGTGCCCCTCCAGATCCTATGGATCCAGTGATGAGTGCTGTATCTATCAGGCCAATGGTCCCCCTCCAGGTCCTATGGATCCAGTGATGAGTGCTGTATGTATCAGGCCAATGGTGCTCCTCCAGGTCCTATGGATCCAGTGATGAGTGCTATATCTATCTGGCCAATGGTCCCCCTCCAGGTCCTATGGATCCAGTGATGAGTGCTATATCTATCTGGCCAATGGTCCCCCTCCAGGTCCTATGGATCCAGTGATGAGGGCTATATCTGTCAGGCCAGTGGTCCCCCTCCAGGTCCTATGGATCCAGTGATGAGTGCTATATCTATCTGGCCAATGGTCCCCCTCCAGGTCCTATGGATCCAGTGATGAGTGCTATATCTATCAGGAGAACATCCTTCAGGGAACAGGTCTTTTGTGGTGGAAGTTTGACTATGAAAGTCTTTGTACAAAAGTTCATTGAATCTGAAGTCATTTTTCATCTTTTCACACCATTTGTACCAAAAAGTGATAGCAGAGAAATCATGTTGTTAATCATCTTCCTTTCTCCCTTTGTGACCTACATCAACTGAAGCATACTTTTTGCATTGTCAGAAAAACTGACGGCTTAAGCAACTTTTGCTATGAGCATCCACTGAGATTTAGTGGTTAGTATGATTTATTCCTGACTAGGAAGTCTTTGGTTCAGTTCCATCAGAGCCATTTATTTTGGTGCATTGCCAGTGCCGAGGCTGTGGCAGGACACACCTGCATGTGGCTATGGACCGGGACCGGGGGGGAGGAGACACTGGAGTGACACAAACAAACAAACAAAAAACAAATATTTTTTGCCATGAGCAGAGAAAATGGTTACATTTTTGTTGTTGTTGTTGTTGCCTTATATGTATGCAGACATGACCATGAGATGGTTGGGTGTGGACAGGTACCTGCTGGCCACAGGACTGGACAGAGGGGACGTCACTCTCCACACCTGGGGCAGACCGGGGCCATCTGGGGATGGGTCAGCCTGGAGCAACGTTGTTCCTGGACCCAAGGTCAGACCATGTCCTATGTCTGTACAGCCTCTCTGATGGCTGGAGCAGTGTGTATGTGTGTGTGTGTGTGTGTGTGTGTGTGTGGTGTGTGTGTGTGTGGTCAGACCATGTCCTGCGTCTGTACTGCCTCTTTGATGGCTGGAGCAGTGTGTGTTGTGTGTGTGTGTGTGTGTGTGCGTGCGTGCGTGTATGTGTGTGTGTATGTATGTGTGTGTATGTATGTGTGTGTGTGTATGTGTCATGGCACTCGAGACCCCACCATTTTTTTCTTCTCTTAGCTTGAGCTAGACTTAGTCATTTTACGGGACGGCGGCTAAATATAGCGCCCAGCTCCTGGCCATTCCCTGCAAGCGTACGTACATGCGAACTCCACAGTCATGCAAGAGAAGGGGAAACATCCACCATTCCAAAGCATGGTGGTTACTCTGCTGAATTTGTACAGAAGTGCAAATTTCAGTGTGTTTTGGATACTTCTGTTCATCATCTTTGCTTGTTTTGGTTTTCATATAGTCACAGTTCTGCAAAGAAGTAGACATGATATCACTTGCGTCCAAATCTTCAAAGTGCCATCGCCGTCAGTGTGAACAACCGGAAAAATGTTGCTTCTTTGAGATAAGTAAATATCAAGCATTTGGGGGTTTGTTGACAAAATTAAAACTTAAATTTTGGTCTTTTGGATGTTTTTTTCCACCCTAACAATTGTTCACTGGAAAGTTTTTAGTTTCAAGTATTAAGTTATCAAAGTCATATATCGGCGACAAGCCGCTGGAAGGCTGTACATGGGGTTGTTAGAGTGCTGAAAGCCTGTGTTTGTTGCCAGCTTAGTAAGCCGATCCGTGTCTGATATCACGGCCTGTGTTGGAATAACACGGTAGGCCTACTGTGCTCCCTACAAAGCAAACGGGTTTCATGCTCTCTCTCTCTCTCTCTCTCTCTCTGTGACTGTTTTTCTCTCTCTCTCTCTCTCTCTTGAGGTGTTCTTAACGTGCTGATGTGTTCCTGACATGTTGATGTTTTCCTGACGTGTTGACATGTTCCTGATGTGTTGACATGTTCCTGATGTGTTGACGTGTTCCTAATGTGTTGAGGTATTCCTGATGTGTTGAGGTGTTCATGGCATGTTAAATTGTTCCTGATGTGTTAAGATGTTCCTGATGCATTGAGGTTTTCCTGAGGTGTTCCTGATGCGTTGGGTTGTTCCTGACATGTTGATGTGTTCCTGACGTGTTGACAGGTTCCTGATGTGCAGAGATGCACCTGATGTGTTGAGGTGTTCCTGACATGTTAAATCGTTATTGATGTGTTGAGGTATCCCCAACGCATTAAGGTGTTCCTGACATGTTTAGGTGTTCCTGATGTGTTGAGGTGTTCCTGATGTGTTGAGGTGTTCCTGACGTGTTGGGGTCTTCCTGACATGTTGAGGTGTTCCTGATGTGTTGAAGTCTTTCTGACATGTTGAGGTGTTCCTGATGTGTTGAGGTGTTCCTTTGTTGAGGTCATCCTGATGTGTTGAGGTGTTCCTGACATGTTGAGGTGTTCCTGACATGTTCCTGATGTGTTGACATGTTCCTGATGTGTTGAGGTGTTCCTGATGTATTGACATGTTCCTGACGTGTTGAGGTGTTCCTGATGTGTTGAAGTGTTACTGACGTGTTGCGGTGTTCCTGATGTATTGACATGTTCCTGATGTGTTGAGGTGTTCCTGACGTATTGAGGTGTTCCTGATGTGTTGAAGTGTTACTGACATGTTCCTGACGTGTTGAGGTGTTCCTGATGTGTTAAGGTCTTCCTGACATGTTGATGTGTTCCTGACATGTTAACTTGTTCCTGATGTGTTGAGGTGTTCCTGATGTATTGAGGTGCTCCTGATGTGTTGAAGTGTTCCTGACATATTGACGTGTTTCTGATGTGTCGAGGTGTTCCCTATGCATTGAGGTCTTCCTGACGTGTTGAGGTCTTCCTCATGTGTTAAGGTCCCCGACATGTTGAGATGTTTCCTATGTGTTGAGGTGTTCCTGATGTGTTGAGGTGTTTCTGACATATTGACGTGTTCCTGATGTGTTGAGGTGTTCCTGATGTGTTGACGTATTCCTGACTTGTTGAGGTGTTCCTGATGTGTTGAGGTGTTCTTGACGTGTTCCTGATGTGCTGAGTGTTCCTATGTGTTCCTGATGTGTTGAGGTGTTCCTGATGTGTTGTGTTGAGGTGTTACCGACGTGTTGACGTATTCCTGATGTGTTGAGGTGTTCCCGATGTGTTGGAGGTGTTTCTGACATGTTAAATTCTTCCTGATGTGTTGAGGTGTTCTTGACACATTGAGGTGTTCCCGACATGCTCCTGATGCGTCAAGGTGTTCCTTACGTATTCAGTTGTTCCTGATGTGTTGAGGTGTTCCTGATGTATTGAGGTGTACCTGCTGTGTTGAGGTGTTCCTGACATGTTGAGGTGTACCTGTGTTGAGGTGTTCCTGATGTGTTGAGGTGTTCCTGATGTGTTGAGGTGTTCCTGATGTGTTGAGGTGTTCCTGATGTGTTGACTTGTTCCTGATGTGTTGAGGGGTTCCTGACATGTTGAGGAATTCCTGACGTGTTGAGGTGTTCCTGACGTGTTGAGGTGTTCCCGATGTGTTGATGTCTTCCCGACATGTTGAGGTGTTCCCGACATTTTGGCATGTTCCTAAATTATTGAGGTGTTCCTGGCGTGTTTAGGTGTTCCTGACGTGTTCCTGATGTGTTGAGGTGTTCCTGATGTGTTTAGGTGATCCCGACATGTTGAGGTGTTCCTGATGTGTTGAGGTGTTCCTGACGTGTGGAGGTTTTCCTGACGTGTTGAGGTGTTCCTGATGCGAGGTGTCTGTGATGCGTTGAGGTGTTCCTGAGGTGTTCCTGATGCTTTGAGGTGTTCCTGACACATAGAGGTGAAGCCGACACGTTGAGGTGTTCCTGTTGTGTCGAGTTGTTCCTGATGTGTTGAGGTGCTCCTGATGTGTTTAGGTGTTCTCGAGTGTTGAGGTGTTCCTGACATGTTGACTTGTTCCTGATCTGTTGAGGGGTTCCTGACACGTTGAGGAATTCCTGACGTGTTGAGGTGTTCCTGACGTGTTGAGGTGTTCCCGATGTGTTGAGGTCTTCCTGACATGTTGAGGTGTTCCTGACATTTTGACATGTTCCTAATTTATTGAGGTGTTCCCGACGTGTTTAGGTGTTCCTGACGTGTTCCTGATGTGTTAAGGTGTTCCTGATGTGTTTAGGTGATCCTGACATGTTGAGGTGTTCCTGATGTGTTGAGGTGTTCCCAACGTGTTGAGGTGTTCCTGACGTGTTGAGGTGTTCCTGATGCGAGGTGTTTCTGATGCGTTGAGGTGTTTCTGAGGTGTTCCTGATGCTTTGAGGTGTTCCTGACGCATTTAGGTGTTCCTGATGCATTGAGATGCTCCTGACACATAGAGGTGAAGCTGACACGTTGAGGTGTTCCTGTTGTGTGGAGTTGTTCCTGATGTGTTGAGGTGCTCCTGATGTGTTTAGGTGTTCTCGAGGTGTTGAGGTGGTCCTGACGTGATGTATTGAGGTGTTCCCGATGTGTTGAGGTGTTCCTGACGCGTTAAGGTGTTCCTGACTTGTTGAGGTGTTCCTGACATGTTGCAGCCACTGCCACCAGCAGAGCGTGAAGCGTGTGAGGTTCAGACCTGTGCCAGGTCTGGCTGGACACCACCACACCCAGGGGGAGGCAGCACGCTGGATACAGCTGGCATCCTGTGCCGCCGACCACTGCCTCAAAGTCCACAACATCGACCTCACCGCCTTGTAGCACGGGGCAGACTCCAGCAGCCAAGTGAGTGACAGTTCCCCCTGCTGGATTTTGTCAACGACTGCAGGTGAAGACAAAGCTGTTGATGTTTATGTGAACATTCAGCAGCTTTCGCCTGTCAGTGACTAGCATGGCAAGGTGACTGACGTTTTGTATTCAGGCAAAGTGTCTGATCAACACAGAATGGGGAGCAGGGCTGTGATGTGGCAGCTTGTGGATTGGACAGTGTCTGCCTGTTAATGACATTCAGCTTTGTGGTGGTTCTCTAGGAGTGTAGTAGCATTTCTGTGCAGAAATAAAATATGTCCAAACGATGAACTCTGTTTCCTTAGTCTCTATCTTTCTTTCATACAAATACAGACATGCATGCGCACATGCAAATACAGACATGCACGCGAACATGCAAATACAGACATGCATGTGCACATACAAATACAGACATGCATGCGCACGTACAAATACAGACATGTATGTGTACATACAAATACAGGCATGCACACATACAGACATGCAAGCGCACATACAAATACAGACAGGCATGCACATATACAGACTTGCAAGCGCACGTACAAATACAGACATGCATCCGCACATACACACACATGGGCATAAAACAAACAGTATATACTTGGTCCTCATGGGTGGCTTTGCTTTAGCTTCATAGCATGCACCTCCTCTCTCTCATCTCAAATGGATTTCATGATGCATGCATAAATCATAAAACTGCGAAAATTTACCACCTTACTTTCCCTTTTTTTTTTTTTTTCCTCTGACTGCACTGTGGTGGCATATTGGTTTTCTCTAAAAAAATTTCTTTTTCAGGGGGTTGCTCTGGGTTTTTATTTTTTATTTTTTTATGGCTACCTTTTGCAGTCATACAGCTTTGACGCATCAACTCCAAGGATTATCAACGTGTCATGATATCACGGGTTCCTGGGAATAAAAATGTTCTTGCAATGATTCTCAGCACTTGTGGTGTACCACCAGTCCTCTCTTTTTATTACTTTGATAAGCCTTCCTGTGCACATCATGGACATACATACAATGAGTGACAATTCCAGAAAGTGTGTACTTTTCGTCAGGAACAACCAGTAAGTTCTGAGTGAGGTCAAATGACAGTGAGCATGAAATGTGCGTGACAGTATCCTGCATGTTATGTAATTAGTAGCACACATGATGTTTGTTACTGAATGAAGCTTTGAATGATCTTGTAGAGAGCCTAGCAGTGAATCTGGGCTGCTTACAGTATGCACGCAATAAAGACATTTTCCCTCTTCCATTTCTTGTCTGTCAGCACCATATGGATCATGTGGAAGTACAACATTTAACCTTTTAAGCCTCTGCTGACATCACAGCCCTGTAAATTCTTGTAACTTTTGTTTCCGTCCAACAACAGCCCCCATGGGCTCACGGATACCGGTGACCCCGACGGAACTAAACCAAGGCCACAGACATGAAGAGGACATCGAAACTGAGGTCACCATGAGAACAGAGCATGAAAGGCCACAGAATTTTTTTATGCTGATCGATGAGAACTGTAGCAAACTCGACTCTGGGTAGGAGCTGGTCGGAGCAGAAAAATCCCACATGACTTTGATGGGAATCGAACCCACGACCTCCCAGCCACGAGTCCGTGATGCTAATCACTTCGCCACGGCGGCTGGTTGGACTGCTATATTTGCTCTGAAAGGGTGAGCCACTTTGTGGCCGCCAGTTCCAGAAATGCACAATTCAAGTAAATCACTCCCTTGGGGCCAGCAAATATCAAAAGTTCTAGTAAAACTCCCCAAGAATCAGAAGACAAATGACACACCTTGTCACCATGACAACCTGTTGTGCTACTCACATTGCTCTGGTTGGGTCCATGCATCACTGGCCAGTCTTGCCTCTCCTCACTCAGTGGGTCCATGGGATGGGAGAGACAGGTGTGTGGACATCAGTGTGGTCATGTTTCAAGTATACATCAGGTAGGACCAACACCGCCTGCTCGGCATGGCTTCATTTCGATTAATCTCATTAATGGCAGCTGATTGGTATTGCTCCGTTTCGTTCATCTCATCCACAGCAGCAGAGAGATGTTGGCCAACCAGTTCCAGACACCAAACGGGGCTTAAAATGGTCTATCCAAAAATCAGAGGAAAATTTCTGAAGTGGCAAAGCCACGAATGCGTGCCTGCAAAGCAGGCACGCCCTGCTAGGGGGGTCTGGGGGCATGCCCCCCCAGAAAAGTTTGAAAATCTAGAACAAAATCTGTGCACTCTGGCTCATTCTGAGCCCTATTTTTGGGAAAAAAAATTGCACAGAAAAAGTGCAAGATTTAATGCAGAAAAGGTACATCCATACAGATATTCAATCCACTGTCAAAGACAAGACAAAGGTCTTAAACATCTAAATCTAAAATGATATTTATATCAACACATTTCATGTGAAAAGAGCATAAAAAAGATCAACAGGTTATCAAGACAAAACAAAATGGTTATTGGTGGAGACACAGTTATCAAAATTCAAAACTCACGTTTGGAATGTGGAACTAAGCAATCTGAGAAGGGCTGGTTCTGTCGCCTCTTACGACAGGCACAGCCAAGCTGCAGAAATATTCTTTCCCTTCCCCTTGTCTGCAGGGAAAGCTGCCCATTTAATCTTTAGGATGGGGTCGGAAGAAGCATGACAGGGTGCTCTGCTTCTTCTTCTTGGGTGATGAAGGCATTTCAATTTCAATTACTTCTGTAGTACGGATGCTGACTGCAGAAGGCACATTGCTTGAAGACCGATTCTCCCTATGTTCAGCTTCAAGTGTACGATGTCTGTGGTGCACAGTACACATCTTGCACTGCCTGGCACGTCAACCTTTCGAATATGTTGACCGATCCGCTCGAATTCATCGGATCTGACCTCACTTTCACGGACTTTAAAGTCCACTCCCACCTCCATTTGTTTTTGATCCCGCTTTCGTCAAACTTCTCTCCACGTTCGATGATTCTCACAGTCGCCATCTTGATAGATTAGACGCCTAAAGCTACCGGTGCGAAATGGCTGTTTGCGACTTTGAACCGAATACGAATCAGAACCATATGCGAATGCGGACGCGTTTGGGGCGTTTTAGATCGGGTTTCTTTCCCCCGAGGAAATCGATTTTTTTTTCCCGAGGAATTTTTGGCTTCCCGAGGAATTTCTCGGATCCGAGGAGGATTTTAAGCCCTGACCAAAGCTTTCATTTCTTTCCTTGGGTACAAGGTCAAAAATGTAATGATAAAACCTGGCAATGACAGTCTTGAAAAAAAATTTAAAGTAAAACCACCAGATAACATGGACGAACAAATCACAAGATAAAACACGAAACATTTTGAGCTCATTCTTTGCTTTCATTTTCCTGAAGAAGACCTAAGAGGTCGAAATGCTTCATGTTTTGTCTTGTAATTTGTTTGTCCCAGTTATTTGGCAGATTTGCATTAAATTCCTTTCAAAATTCATTTCCATTTCCGCCTGCAGGCACCTCACTTTGCCATATGCCAGTTTAGTGGAACCTCCCAGTTGGTTATTGGCTCAAGATGAATCTTGACCTGGTCTATCACATCATCATACAGATGCAGACCAACACACACCATCACAGCATGGCACACGCACATGCACACATGCATGCACATTTGTCTAAGATCACTGTAAAGTGGATAGACATTAAATTAAAGAACGAACGATGCATGCACACACCTGCGCACGCGCACACACACACACACACGCACACACCAACACAAAGGGAAACAACCAAGCATGCAACATGTTGACAGCTTTAATATTGCACTTGCCTCATCACTCAGATCCTGAAGTAAAACTGACATGACCTCCAGTAGAGTAAAACAGCATAATATCAGCATGGGCAGACAGAAGAGAGAGGGGTGAGGGAAGAACCAACACAATGTGTTTATCACCACTAAGCTTAAACAGTCAGTGCGGCACCGAAGACCTAGTGTCTGCACTGTCCTTTCATCCTTCCTTCCCACTGAAATACATGCTCTTCAAAATAGATGAACATGAACAATTATCCCAGGTAAAGGGGAAAAAAAATCCAACAACAATAATAATAACAACAACAACAATAACCGTTGGCCAGCTCTGACAAAAATGGCAATGATGTTTATCAGATTCAGATGTTGTGACCAGCTGAAAAGTCAGAGTGTAAACTTCTGTGATGTACTGACCCGAGTATGTGGTCATTGAAAAAAAGGTCTGTTCAGGATGCTTGTGTCATGATCATAATGAAACATGTGGAAGACAAAGCACGATGAATGGCAGTTGAAATTAAGCGTGGTTTACTTAAATGAATCGCAGATAATCCATAAACGCCACCGGAGAAAGATGACATGAAACCAACTGGATGGTAGGTGTTACAAATCATTCTGTTAAAAAAAAATTCTCTTTTGTGCTTTTTTCTTTTTTCTTGAAAAATAAAACACAAAACAGAATATCAAATAAATGAATGAATAAAGCTGTGGGATGGTGTGTGTGAAATGCTTTTTTTTCTTTTTCTTGGTCCATTACAACAGGTGGAAGAATTGTCAGCAGAAAAGTTGTCAGCACATGAAAGAAGTATGAAAAGCGAATTCCAACCACAACAGTCAAGTAAAACTTTGATGGACTCTTTTGCCCTTCCCCCACCTCCCAAATACAAAAATAGTCACTCTGAAAAGCGTACACATGTTACCAGCCCACTAGCGTCAGGGCTACAGTCTCTTTGAAGTCAGCTTTCCACACAAAAACCCCCCAAAATATGCACATCCCCATCACTACACTAGTTCTTTAACCTCCCTACCCCCAAAGTGTCATGAAAATAGGAGGACTAATTTTGACATGTTTAAATCATTACCATCAAAAAGCCAAACACTCCAACCCCTCAACCCAACTCCCCTAGCCACGGTTCTTACCCCATCTCCCACCTGCCTACCAACCTCCCCTTACCCCTCTCCATCCCCTGCCCCCCCTCCCTCTCCCAACTTTCCTCCCTGTCCCCCCCCCCTCCCTCCCCCCCTCCCCACTTTCCTCCCTGTCCCCCCACCCAGCCTCTATCACCGCAAAACCCTCTTTCCTCCCTGTCCCCCCCCCTCCCCCCTCCCCTCCCCACTTTCCTCCCTGTCCCCCCACCCAGCCTCTATCACCGCAAAACCCTCTTTCCTCCCTGTCCCCCCCCCTCCCTCCCCCCCCCCCTCCCCCCACTTTCCTCCCTGTCCCCCCACCCAGCCTCTATCACCGCAAAACCCTCTTTCCTCCCTGTCCCCCGCCCTCCCTCCCCCCCCCTCCCCACTTTCCTCCCTGTCCCCCCACCCAGCCTCTATCACCGCAAAACCCTCTTTCCTCCCTGCCCACCCCCCTCCCCCCCTCCCCACTTTCCTCCCTGTCCCCCCACCCAGCCTCTATCACCGCAAAACCCTCTTTCCTCCCTGCCCACCCCCCCTCCCCCCCCCCCCCTTTCCTCCCTGTCCCCCCACCCAGCCTCTATCACCACAAAACCCTCTTTCCTCCCTGCCCAACCTCCCTCTGCCTCTATCACCACAATAAAAATGCAAGATTTTCATCAGATGTGTACATCTTTGAGCCCGTTGTTTCTCAAATCATTGGTCCTTTACATGCTTCTTTTTTTTCTTTTTCTTTTTTTTTGCTCGACTCTCAATCCATCTTTCTTATGCAGATGATGAAGAAAAAAAGAAAGAAAACAAAAGAAAGAAAAAGAAAAGTAAATGTGAAATGCAGTTCAATGGCGGCTAAAGTGACAACCAACAACAAAAGAAAAAAATGCTGCCTTGCAAACATGCAAACAGTTCCCTAGGAAGTCAAGCTGACCATCACTACACAGTGAACTAAATATGGCAGTTACGTTCCCATTGGTGTACAGTGCAGGTCACAATGTTGATTCCCATGATGCCTCACCAACACTGGGCTGTTCCTAAAGCATGCTTTCCTTGGGCAAGATCACCAGACAAGCCATTCCCATGTCTGACTTCTTGACATCAGCAATGGATGACTTTCTTTTTTCCCCTGCAAAACTTGTACAACTTTTAGTCTTCTTGTTCTAAACCCCCTACCCAGCCCCCCCCCCCCCCCCCCCCCCCCCCCCCTTCTTTTTTTTTTCCATGAAGAAACTCAGCAACTGCTTTTAAATCTCATCACTGGCAGAAAAAGAAATCATTTCATCTCTTTCCATTGCTTGAAACATCGTGTCATGCGAGAAAATGACATTTTTCAAAAGGAAGTCACAAATGAATCTTAGACTGATAATTCCTACTCAGAAAAAGATCGTGAAACAAGGATAAGTGTGTGTGTGTGTGTGTGAGACAATGTGCCAAACCCTGAAAAAGAAGTGGTGAGACAATGCACAATAGGCCTGTCTTTTAACAACAGAAATAGGCCTGTCTTTGAAAGGACCCTGCACCATCAAATCAGAACACAAACGCACTTTACCACTACAGCTGGTATTTGTGAGACTGGTGCAAACAAACGAAAAAGAAAAAAAAAGATTTACTACGTATGGAACTGAAGGTGGGCAGAATGCTTACAGAAACAAGGTAGAGCCACCACCACCTTGGGCAGTTACAGAAAACATGGCAATGACAAGCAATGACCCATTTGCTGGCTTCACACCTGGTGCAGGAAATGGCCGCTGAAACTGTCAACATGGGCAGTGGACATGGCAATTGGTCCAAAAAAACCCACAGATTTGAGCATCGCCATCAACCACCCTTCTGTTCACTTGCCCTTACAGACAAGATCTACCTCAACATGTTTCCTTCCCTCAAAAAGTCATTTTCTTCTGTTATCAATGGGTTTTCTCTCTCTCTCTCTCTCTCTCTCTCTCTCTCTCTGTGTTGTTTAAAAAAACACACACTTAGCCAAGTTGAGTAAAGCTGACTAGAAAGACCAAGTTGAAATCAAAGACAAGTCCCCTTGGTGGGTGTCAGTGTAAACCATCTAGGTTGAGTTCAGTTCTGAAGAGCTGCAGTGAATATCTCACACTGATTACTTGGGTTCGATTAGAGGAAGTCATGAAAAAAAATATATCAGCAGGGTCAGTAACTGTTATGATTTTTTTCTTCTTCTTTTGTTTGTAAGGAAAATAGACTATCAGTTCCATGCGAGTGGTGATATGACATTTGTTTGGACAGGTAGCTATGAAAAAAATATGATCACCTACACAACCATACTATGTGCCTGACCATTAACTGGGATGCCCCCCCCCCCCCCCCCCCCCCCCCCCCCCCCAGGATGCCCCCCCCCCCCCCCTTCCGCACTCCTTTCTCCCTGCCCCCCCCTGCTCCACAATTATGAAGTCAAAACTTCTGAATGGGAATAAGCAGAGGGCCTCACGGACGAAAGGAAGAAAGGAAGGAAACATGGGAGCCCGAGGACCAAACGAAAGAAATAGTGGGAGCCTGAGGACCAAAAGAAGGAAACAGTGGGAGCCTGAGGACCAAAAGAAGGAAACAGTGGGAGCCTGAGGACCAAAGGAAAGAAATAGTGGGAGCCTGAGGACCAAAAGAAGGAAACAGTGGGAGCCTGAGGACCAAAGGAAAGAAATAGTGGGAGCCTGAGGACCAAAGGAAAGAATAGTGGGAGCCTGAGGACCAAAAGAAGGAAACAGTGGGAGCCTGAGGACCAAAAGAAGGAAACAGTGGGAGCCTGAGGACCAAAGAAAGGAAATAGTGGGAGCCTGAGGACCAAAGAAAGGAAATAGTGGGAGCCTGAGGACCAAAGAAAGGAAATAGTGGGAGCTTGAGGACCAGAGGAAGGAAATAGTGGGAGCCTGAGGACCAAAGAAAGGAAATAGTGGGAGCCTGAGGACAAAAGGAAGGAAATAGTGGGAGCTTGAGGACCAAAAGGAAATAGTGGGAGCTTGAGGACCAAAAGGAAATAGTGGGAGCTTGAGGACCAGAGGAAGGAAATAGTGGGAGCTTGAGGACCAAAAGGAAATAGTGGGAGCCTGAGGACCAAAGAAAGGAAATAGTGGGAGCTTGAGGACCAGGGGAAGGAAATGGTGGAGCTTGAGGACCAAAAGGAAATAGTGGGAGCTTGAGGACCAAAAGGAAATAGTGGGAGCTTGAGGACCAGACGAAGGAAATAGTGGGAGCTTAAGGACCAGAGGAAGGAAATAGTGGGAGCTTGAGGACCAGAGGAAGGAAATCGTGGGAGCTTGAGGACCAAAAGGAAATAGTGGGAGCTTGAGGACCAGACGAAGGAAATAGTGGGAGCTTGAGGACCAGAGGAAGGAAATAATGGGAGCTTGAGGACCAGAGGAAGGAAATAGTGGGAGCTTGAGGACCAAAAGGAAATAGTGGGAGCTTGAGGACCAAAGGAAGGAAATAGTGGGAGCTTGAGGACCAAAGAAAGGAAATAGTGGGAGCCTGAGGACCAAAGAAAGGAAATAGTGGGAGCTTGAGGACCAAAAGGAAATAGTGGGAGCCTGGGGACCAAAAGGAAATAGTGGGAGCCTGAGGACCAAAAGGAAATAGTGGGAGCTTGAGGACCAAAAGGAAATAGTGGAAGCTTGAGGACCAAAGGAAGGAAATAGTGGGAGCTTGAGGACCAAAAGGAAATAGTGGGAGCTTGAGGATCAAAGAAAGGAAATAGTGGGAGCTTGAGGACCAAAGGAAGGAAATAGTGGGAGCCTGAGGACCAAAAGGAAATAGTGGAAGCTTGAGGATCAAAGAAAGGAAATAGTGGGAGCTTGAGGACCAAAAGGAAATAGTGGGAGCCTGAGGACCAAAAGGAAATAGTGGGAGCTTGAGGACCAAAAGGAAATAGTGGGAGCTTGAGACCAAAGAAAGGAAATAGTGGGAGCTTGAGGACCAAAGAAAGGAAATAGTGGGAGCTTGAGGACCAGAGGAAGGAAATAGGGGGAGCTTGAGGACCAAAGGAAGGAAATAGTGGGAGCTTGAGGACCAAAGGAAACAGTGGGAGCCTGAGGACCAAAGAAAGGAAATAGTGGGAGCCTGAGGACCAAAAGGAAATAGTGGGAGCTTGAGGACCAAAAGGAAATAGTGGCAGCTTGAGGACCAGAGGAAGGAAATAGTGGGAGCTTGAGAACCAAAGAAAGGAAATGGTGGGAGCTTGAGGACCAAAGAAAGGAAATAGTGGGAGCTTGAGGACCAGAGGAAGGAAATAGTGGGAGCTTGAGGACCAAAGGAAGGAAATAGTGGAGCTTGAGGACCAAAGCAAACAGTGGGAGCCTGAGGACCAAAGAAAGGAAATAGTGGGAGCCTGAGGACCAAAAGGAAATAGTGGGAGCTTGAGGACCAAAAGGAAATAGTGCAGCTTGAGGACCAAGAAGGAAATAGTGGGAGCTTGAGGACCAAAGGAAGGAAATAATGGGAGCTTGAGGACCAAAGCAAGGAAATAGTGGGAGCTTGAGGACCAAAGAAAGGAAATAATGGGAGCTTGAGGACCAAAGGAAGGAAATAGTGGGAGCTTGAGGACCAAAAGGAAATAGTGGGAGCTTGAGGAACAAAAGGAAATAGTGGGAGCTTGAGGACCAAAGAAAGGAAATAGTGGGAGCTTGAGGACCAAAAGGAAATAGTGGGAGCCTGAGGACCAAAAGAAATAGTGGAGCTTGAGGACCAAAAGGAAATAGTGGGAGCCTGAGGACCAAAGAAAGGAAATAGTGGGAGCCTGAGGACCAAAGGAACGAAATAGTGGGAGCTTGAGGACCAAAAGGAAATAGTGGGAGCCTGAGGACCAAAAGGAAATAGTGGGAGCTGAGGACCAAAAGGAAATAGTGGGAGCTTGAGGACCAAAGAAAGGAAATAGTGGGAGCTTGAGGACCAAAGAAAGGAAATAGTGGAGCTTGAGACCAGAGGAAGGAAATAGTGGGAGCTTGAGGACCAAAGGAAGGAAATAGTGGGAGCTTGAGGACCAAAGGAAACAGTGGGAGCCTGAGGACCAAAGAAAGGAAATAGTGGGAGCCTGAGGACCAAAAGGAAATAGTGGGAGCTTGAGGACCAAAAGGAAATAGTGGCAGCTTGAGGACCAAAGGAAGGAAATAGTGGGAGCTTGAGGACCAAAGGAAGGAAATAATGGGAGCTTGAGGACCAAAGCAAGGAAATAGTGGGAGCTTGAGGACCAAAGAAAGAAATAATGGGAGCTTGAGGACCAAAGGAAGGAAATAGTGGGAGCTTGAGGACCAAAAGGAAATAGTGGGAGCTTGAGGACCAAAAGGAAATAGTGGGAGCTTGTCGAGGACCAAAGAAAGGAAATAGTGGGAGCTTGAGGACCATAGAAAGGAAATAGTGGGAGCCTGAGGACCAAAAGAAGGAAATAGTGGGAGCTTGAGGACCAAAAGAAGGAAACAGTGGGAGCTTGAGGACCAAAAGAAGGAAATAGTGGGAGCTTGAGGACCAAAGGAAGGAAATAGTGGGAGCTTGCGGACCAGAGGAAGGAAATAGTGGGAGCTTGAGGACCAAAAGGAAATAGGGGGAGCTTGAGGACCAAAAGGAAATAGTGGGAGCTTGAGGACCAAAAGGTAATAGTGGGAGCTTGAGGACCAGAGGAAGGAAATAGTTGGAGCCTGAGGACCAAAAGGAAATAGTGGGAGCTTGAGGACCAAAAGGAAATAGTGGAAGCTTGAGGTCCAGAGGAAGGAAATAGTGGGAGCTTGAGGACCAAAAGGAAATAGTGGGAGCTTGAGGACCAGAGAAAGGAAATAGTGGGAGCCTGAGGACCAAAAGGAAATAGTGGGAGCTTGAGGACCAAAGGAAATAGTGGGAGCTTGAGGACCAGAGGAAGGAAATAGTGGAGCTTGAGGACCAAAGGAAGGAAATAGTGGGAGCTTGAGGACCAAAAGGAAATAGTGGGAGCTTGAGGACCAAAAGAAGAAATAGTGGAGCCTGAGGACCAAAAGAAGGAAATAGTGGGAGCCTGAGGACCAAAGGAAGGAAATAGTGGAGCCTGAGGACCAAAAGAAGGAAATAGTGGAGCCTGAGGAGCAGAGGAAGGAAATAGTGGGAGCCTGAGGACCAAAAGAAGGAAATAGTGGGAGCCTGAGGACCAAAAGAAGGAAATAGTGGGAGCCTGAGGACCAAAAGAAGGAAATAGTGGGAGCCTGAGGACCAAAAGAAGGAAATAGTGGGAGCCTGAGGACCAGAGAAGGAAATAGTGGGAGCCTGAGGACCAAAAGAAGGAAATAGTGGGAGCCTGAGGACCAAAAGAAGGAAATAGTGGGAGCCTGAGGACCAAAAGAAGGAAATAGTGGGAGCCTGAGGACCAGAGGAAGGAAATGCTAGGAGCCTGAGGACCAGAGGGAGAAAGGAAGAAAACACTGGGAGCCTTAGTGCCAGGACACACAGACTTCAGAGACCTTCACAGACTGAAGGAGTACTGAAGCACTCCCTGGAGAATTGGGGAGGTCAGCGCTGAGCTGGTCATTCCAATGTCTGCCTTCAGGGAGAGGCCACAGACTGGCCTCTGCAGGTGTTTGGAGACAGATCAGAGCAGCCTGTGTGAAGCAGCCACTGTCCTTTCCATGATGTTGGAGGGCAAAATCAGAGCAGCCTGTGTGTGGCAGCCACTGTCCTTTCCATGATGTTGGGAGGGCAGATCAGAGCAGCCTGTGTGAGGCAGCCACTGTCCTTTCCATGATGTTGGGAGGGCAGATCAGAGCAGCCTGTGTGTGGCAGCCACTGTCCTTTCCATGATGTTGGGAGGGGACATCAGAGCAGCCTGTGTGAGGCACACAGCCAACTTCCTTTCCAAGGCAAAGGACAGAGAACTGATCCTCTGACCCTGCCCTCCAATAACACACCTCCAGGGCTGGGACAGAAGAGCACTGCCCTCCAATAACACACCTCCAGGGCTGGGACAGAAGAGCAGAGGAAGAGTGGGCATTACCTAGAAGAAAAGGATTGTGTCCAGTCACCAGTACTGTGATCACTTAATTCGCTCCGGACTGTTTACCCCCATCCACCCACCCAGGCAACTTCCTTGGACCACTGCGCCCCTGGATGACCACCTGTCATGGTCACTTCCAGTCCACTTTGACCAAGGTGGACAAGGCACACAGCATGGGCAAGTCAGTTCATAAAAACTGTCTTTTGATCACCAACCTCACCCTTAGCCTGCTGAGCTGAATGTGACCCTGTTAAAGCAACCAGCAAAGCACAAAAAAAGTCACCACAAAAATGACAACAAAAGCTAATAAAAAAATTGTGCAATGTACATCGGAGATTCATTGTGATTTGTCTAAAGGAATATAAAAACCGAAACTGCTTGCATGTACAAACATATGCTTGCATGTACAAACATAATCAATAGAAAAACAAACTGTCCATTGGCAGATTCAAAACACGAGCAACAAAAAGTTCTAAATGCAACCCAAACAGATTAAAAAACTTCTGTAACATTTCTACGCCTTCCAATACAAAGAAAGAGAACATGGGAGATTGCCTCCATGTGAATGTTGGCCCTACACTGTAGAAGCCTGGGGTGTGGACAAGTGGACTTCATGTTATTGCCTGCCTTCATCATGAACGCTGAATGCAGCGAACACCTGGCCACAGTCAGGTGCAGAACATGCACAGATGAAGAACAAGGGGTAAGCTGCCTCACTGAATGACTTCCAAGTAAAAAAAAACGTTGGCGTAGGTAAAATGCTGGTGACATACTAACTTGTTCAAACACTGAGGTGGGGGAGTGGGGAGGAAGGTTTGTTAAATGGTAAAATAAGTTACAAAGCGAACTGAACAAAATAACCATTGTCAGATATCTCACACACTTATGCCACTTGACATCTTTCTCTCTCCCTCTCTCTCTTTCTGTCACTCCTGTGGTAAACATGTAATGGGATAGGGTACACCAAGCAAACAACTGCCAGCCCTATTACATTTTTTGTCACAACCTACAGATGTTAAAGCGACAAAACAGTCATGGGACATTGTGATACAGACTGTTTAGCAAATATCTTACAAAATTCAAAATAAATTAGGACTTTACACAGCAAAGTATGTACAACAAAAATGCATGGAAACAATATAAATGCAAAGAAAATGTAGGCAGTAAACTTCATAACAACCCAAAGATAAAACATGCTGCAATAATTCAAAATGAACTGTTTCAGTGTTACAGCAAATGAACAGACACAAGATAACTTCTTTAAGCACACAAACATTTCACAAACCTTGGGTGGGTACCAATGATATTTCTAATGCCTTTGTGACCACTATTGAATTTTGAGTTGATGCCTACAACACACAACAATGGTTTCACCTTCTCAACTGTCTGAGAAAAGCACTGTTCTCTAGGTTTGAATCCCTTCCACTGGAATAGAACTCTAAGTCAGCACAGCCAAGGAAGCCATGACGGCTTTCCCAGCCATGACTAAAGTGTCTGCCTAGAAAAGGATCCAGTTCACTTGTTCTCTCAGACCTTGTTCACAACAACGAAGCTAACAGCTGTGCCACATCTGTGTCTGGGCTCAGTTCACGCACAAGGATCCTAAACTGTTGTCAGTAGCTTCATCACACTAACTGTCAAACCCCAGATCAGTTCGCACTTTCACAGTCCCTGCACTTCTTCCTACCTCTGTCCTCACACAGTTTCAGCCATCTCAGCTAGGAGTCAAACACATTAGTTATCCTCCGATTCATACAGGGGGTGACAACCTCACACTCTCTGCTCCTCAGGAGGAAAACAAACCATGTGTGCAATGTGGTCAGAAACCACATCATCACCAATACACACAGAGATCAGCACTGTGCAATGTGGTCAGAAACCACATCACCACACACAGGATCAGCACTGTGCAATGTGGTCAGAAACCACATCACCCCCACACAGTGGGATCAGCACTGTGCAATGTGGTCAGAAACCACATCATCACCACACACAGGATCAGCACTGTGCAATGTGGTCAGAAACCACATCACCCCCACACACAGGGATCAGCACTGTGCAATGTGGTCATAAACCACTTCATCACCACACATAGGGATCAGCACTGTGCAATGTGGTCAGAAACCACATCATCCCCACACACAGGGATCAGCACTGTGCAATGTGGTCAGAAACCACATCATCCCCACACACAGGGATCAGCACTGTGCAATGTGGTCATAAACAACATCACCATCACTCAGAGGGATCAGTACTGTGTAAGGTAGTCAGAAACCACGTCATCACATAGTGCTCTACACAGGGATCAGCACTGTGCAATGTGGTCATAAACCACTTCATCACCACACATAGGGATCAGCACTGTGCAATGTGTTCAGAAATCACATCATACCCACACACTGGATCAGCACTGTGCAATGTGGTCAGAAACCACATCATTCCCACACACAGGGATCAGCACTGTGCAATGTGGTCAGACACCACATCATCACCAATGATACACACAGGGATCAGCACAGTGGAAGCACCATTGGTTTCACCACAGTAGGTCTTCATGTGTTTTTTTGTTCATTAGCTGTAAAGTCATTCCGTTTTTAACCCTGTAAATTACATGAAGGCTATGCTGTCTGAAACTCTGAAAATTGGTGCAGCTAAAGGCCAAGGATGGGGAATCTATCTAAATAAATGGTGTAGTCCCCTGCAGTGTGATCTGTACTGTGCACCTAGCACACAGACCCCATGGAAATGATATCAGAGCCACGCTCTGTCACCCTCACATTCTTCGTGGCAGTCACTTTGCTTCCCCTGCAGCCGATCACTACAATCTGGCTGAGGTTTGTGAGGTTGCGTAGCAAAGTTGTTGTTGGGCATGCCATTTGATTCTAACCTGGTCCACACTGTTCATCGAGTTCATTACATACAAAAACAATAAACATTCCTATCAACAATCGGATAGTTGAGAGATTTTGTAGCATGAGTTACATTGTCCATGTTACTCACAATAATCAGAATTACCCGTCAAACACACACGCACGCACACTCCTTCTCTCTTCTTGGATACAAAAATGAACAATACCCCTACCAAAACAAACACAGACAACAAGACCCCATCCCCACCCCACCCCCACTCTCCTCCCCATCCAATCTTCTGAAACGATAGTCAACATATTCCACTGACAACTTCCCTCTCATTCCTACTCTCACACCACACACACACACACACACACACACACACACACACACACACACACACACACACACACACACACACACACTATATATAACGAAAAAGAGCATAATTCATTGCACACATTACAGATGCCAGTAAATGGTATCCAAGGTAGCATCATTCAATAAATTAACAATATAAAAATAACCTCTCTCACTTACTGTTATCAACTGCATTTGAAATCACATGCTTCACACATACACACACAAACACCCACACATGCAAACATACACATGAACTGCATTCCTACAGTATCATAATGACTGTGGCACAGAAAAATCAAACAACCACCTATATTCCAACAATAACACGCTCAGTATTGTTACGACTGGGCACAGAGGACTGGGTCAATCCTATCCGCTGTCTGCCTGTTGGACACCCCCACATACACCAGGCAACAAACACCGACACACAACAGCTTGCACACACGTCAAGACACATACATGTACCAACACTTCTCCTACTCCAGAAGAAAGAACAACAGATGAAACGAAAACAGACTGTCACCTGAAGGCCCTACTTCAGCGACGCCAAAGGACTGTTGGTGCCCTTTTCGACCCTTGAGGAGGTCCGTGACAATGCCACACTACAGTCACAGACTTCATTCTTCTCAAATAAACATTCAGGCACTGTGCTGTGCAATCCGCCTGATTCCAACGTGCACACTTCAATAGACTGCTACAGTACACTTCTACCCCCCTTTTGTGCCAAACGTTCAATAAATATTACACAGCAGCTCAGCATACTGTGACATGGGACTAGACTGCTAAGCACCATGGATCAAAACAGTGAGCAGTGTTCGGCCTTATCGCTCTGCCCTCTAGCACCTCTGAGCCCCCAGCTCACTGCCATGCCAGCAGTGTTCAGTGCACTGGGAAGCCAGTTTAAGGTTAATGCACCATCATCTTCACAAGCTTAAGATTAATGCACCATTATCTTCACTCAGTTCTCATCTTTATTTGGTTTTGTTTGTCAGTTGCTGGTCTGTGCAGACTAGAAATATTGCAACATATGACAAGTTTTTGTGCTGGCAAGACTAACACAAATAAACACACAATAACTAGATTTTTTTTTCCAGTAAAGTACCTGATAAAACAGACCAGGCTAAACACTGACTGAACAACAAGCATCAACCTTCTCTGACTTTCAATAACAATCACTAGATAAAGTTACTGAAGACCAGCCCAGCATCATTGACGCTTTGAAGCAGACAATCTCAATTCAAAGCATTTTTTTGTTTTTCTTTCTATTTAGTTTTCCACCTGTTAACTCATGATCAACTGAAACACCTTCCATCTAAGGCACAGACACTGAATTTGGTTCAAAAGACACATTCTCTTTCTTTGTCCATTCAGTCACAGCCAACCTTTGCCAGCCCAACTGAATGGCATCAGAACCGATTCAACTGGGGTTTTTTTGGGTTTTTTTTTCCAATTTTGCACTTCAAAATCGACCATATAGTCAATTTTGCTCTGCCAAAGATTAGCGGGATCAACGAAAATGATAATTTCATATTCCAATGCATTGTTAGGCAAAAAAGATGTGTCCACAAATAAGGGCAAATGTTTGACAAAAATCCTGAGATGCTTTTTTTTCAATGATTAAAATAAAAATCATAACATGACAGCGCAAACATTCTCTTGCCGGCTGAACCGACTTTGCACTCACTTGAATGATGATTTCTTTCCCTGCTGGTCCTGCTTGTCATATCTGAAGATGCCTCAGAATCTGCTGTACCAATGTGTATGTGTTCTTGGGGACATTTAAGAGAAGGAAGCGAAGGGAAAGACAGAGTGGAGGAGAGAGTTAAGTACATGTTTAGGCTTTGAAGACTTCAGCTCTGACACAACAGATACAGCAACAAGCTTGGATGCTAGTTCTACTGCTCACTCGCTCCTTCTAAGTCCACACCATTCAGTGATGCAGAACAACCCAAGAGGAATGTCTGGCTGTTCTTGTCCACCTGTGTCACATCCCCGTCACGCTGAACACTAATCAACATATCACATTACAAAACACAAATAACAAGCATATTCCACCACTGTAACGAACCCCCCAAAAACCCACATAGTTGTGATGTATGCTGATAGTTCATCTTTTTCTCTTTCCCTGGTGCATGCACCATGTGCACACTAAGCCAGGCTAGCTATAAACAGAACATGAAACAAGCACCAAACATGGTGACAGGGTCTTCACAAAAGCCATCCCCCTCCACCATCATCCACACGGCACTTTCCACAACACTCAAACACCACTCTCACTACACCTCACCCACCTTTCACCACATAAGGGGTCAAGAATCAGGACCATCAGTTAAAACTAGAGCTTCTCATTCGTAACTTTACATGCCAAAATAAAAGAGATAAATGGTACACAAACAGAGTGAGGTAACGGTCAGCGCATGAAGCTGATGTCCAGCAAATTGTCCATGTTCACCATGTGGTGTTCACCACCACACTGCTCACACCCTCCACGGCCGCACACTTACTCCAAGGGAAAGCATTCCATCACATAACAACAAAAAAAGCTGGTATTGTCTGACAACCTACAGATCAGAGGGAGTGAGCTCAGTTTGTCCAACAGTCAAAGCCTGGGATGGTGCTGCGCGTAACATTCAGATTGGTCTCCCATGGTTGGACTGGTTGCATGAAAGCTGACCAGAAAGCAGCCCACAGACAAAGGGAACCAGTCAACCTACTGGGATTCCAACACCAGTCTCTCCCCCCCCCCCCCCCCCCCCCCCCCCCCCCCCCCCCCCCCCCCTCCCCCAGACTGAGGCAGCACGCATCACAATACAATGGCAGCTAGGACACGCTGGGCACTCGCACAGACACATGGAGCCAGGGAACATAGATGACTGTCCTACAATCTTCAACTGCATAGCTAGCTGACATGAATGGACACAGACACACACACTTCACTTCTGGCAGTTCTTTCCCTCTCCTCACTTTCTCAGGCACTGCCATCTTCATTGTTAAACAAACAAAAAAAAGAAAAAGCGTGAGTGTTTGAAATGGCATTCTGTGTCCATGTCTCTCCATCAGTCTGTTAAAAGGGCCTACAAGCATATTTCACAACCCGTCATTCAGGACAAAGTGTCCAACAGCTAACAGTGACCCATCAACAGATGTCTGGATATTTGTGGCATAATCTTAATCTACATGTGAGCTATCAGTGATGCTAAGATTCACTGACCCCATTGTGTATGAGATTCAACTTCAGATTGAAGGGACTGAAGTTTTCTGTTTGAAGTAGCTACAAACGGTGACAGGAGCAGTGCCAGTCATGGGAGTGTAAAGGTCAGAACAGAGGCCACATCAGCTCTCTGAACCTGGTGAATCCAAGTATTCAAACATACACTTGTTTCAGCATCTGTCTAAAACCCACATGAAAACAATCCACAGATGCAAAATACTGGTTACCTTCACTCCTCAGCAGTGACATGAACTGCCCTTGAACTCTGTCAGTCCCCCCCCCCCCCCCCCACCTCCTCCCAGCGTCATTCCTCAGTGGTGACATGAACTGTCCTTGACCTCTGTCTGTCCTCCCCCCCCCCCAGTGTCACTCCTCAGAGGTGACATGAACTGTGTCCTTGACCTCTGTCTGTCCCCCCCCCCCCTCCCAGTGTCACTCCTCAGAGGTGACATGAACTGTGTCCTTGACCTCTGTCTGTCCCCCCCCCCCCCCTCCCAGTGTCACTCCTCAGAGGTGACATGAACTGTCCTTGACCTCTGTCTGTCCCCCCCCCCCCCCACTCCTCAGTGGTGGCATGAACTGTCCTTGACCTCTGTCTGTCCCCCCACCCCCAGCATCACTCCTCACTGATGACATGAACTATCCTTGACCTTTGTCTGTCCCCCCCCCCCCCCCCCTCCCCCCCTCCCTCCCCAGTGTCACTCCTCACTGGTGACATAAACTGTCCTTGACCTCTGTCTGACCCCCCCCCCCCCCCCCCTCTGTGTCACTCCTTAGTGGTGACATGAACTGTCCTTGACCTCTGTCTGTCTGTCCCCCCCCCCCCCCCCCCCCCCCCCCTGTCACTCCTCAGTGGTGGCATGAACTGTCCTTGACCTCTGTCTGTCCCCCCACCCCCACCCCCAGTATCACTCCTCACTGATGACATGAACTATCCTTGACCTCTGTCTGTCCCCCCCCCCCCCCCTCCTCCCTCCCAGTGTCACTCCTCACTGGTGACATAAATTGTCCTTGACCTCTGTCCACCCCCCCCCCCCCCCCCCCCCCTCTGTGTCACTCCTTAGTGGTGACATGAACTGTCCATGACTTCTGTCTGTCCTGGGTCCCAGCCACCAACCACTCTGCTCAGCACACCTAGGGACTAGCAGGAGGAATATAGTCCGTCCCTCACAACACTGTCAGAGATTCACTGCTCCAACTAACTATCCATGTTTGAAATGAACCGTATCACAAATCTGTGGAGAACAAAGAAAAACTGTGTCATGTCTGCTGTCTCTTGTTTACTGAGCATGATGCCTAACACGCCCATCGACTGGGCAATACACTGACCATAGATTTCAAGCCACAGCGAATTTATGCTACAGTACAACTGCAGTTCAAAGCCAAAGCCTTGACATTACAATCAGGTATGAACTAAGTGGGCACTCTGCAGCAGCTAGTTAGGCCTCACACCATATTATGCAATGCAGCAAATATTGATGCCCTAACATCCCAGCCCTTGGCTTTTGCACCATCAGAAACTTGGTCCTTTCTGAACGGTTCACACTCTTTCATCAATGGGGTGGTATCTGATATGATGAGCTGGCACATCAACACTCTGCATTCACATGCACTGAGACAGTGTACCATAGGGTCCATGAACCCCAACAACAAACACACACCATGCACACAGGGAATGATGATAAACATGAGACAGGGAAACACATGGAATTCAGCAGTCAGAAAATGAGGAGTTCAAAAAGAATGGAAATTGAGAAGTGAGAAGAGTTTTTTTCGGTAGGGAATAATCTGGGAGGGGTGGGGAGGGATGAACTGGAGATGTGGGTGGCAGGGACAGAGAGCAGAGCTTGGATATCACGGCCCTTCCTGTTTCAGCTTTTTGATGGTGTTTTTCAGGGCTTGGCGTTTGTTACAAAACCAGACACGAATCACTTCACGATCGTAGTTCAGACGTTCCGACAGATCTGTCATTTCTGTACCTGCACATGAAAACAAAACACACACCAGAGTTACAAACAAAAACAAAACACAATCAAGCACAAACAATACAGTTTTACACAATGCTCCTTTGCTCTGTTAAATTTAGTATTTTATTTCACTAATATCCCCTCATTTTAGCCACCTGAAGACTGGTTTTGGAAGTGTCTTCATGAACAGATATTTATCCTTCAGTTTCAGTATTGTCATCAAGGTGTTACTACATACAGATATTTATCCTTCAATTTCAGTGTTGTCATCCAGGTGTTACAACATACAGATATTTATCCTTCAATTTCAGTGTTGTAATCAAGGTGTTACTACACACAGATATTTATCCTTCAATTTCAGTGTTGTCATCAAGGTGTTACTACACACAGATATTTATCCTTCAATTTCAGTGTTGTCATCAAGGTGTTACTACATACAGATATTTATCCTTCAGTTTCAGTGTTGTCATCAAGGGTTACTACATACAGATATTTATCCTTCAGTTTCAGTGTTGTCATCAAGGTGTTACTAAATACAGATATTTATCCTTCAATTTCAGTGTTGTCATCAAGGTGTTACTACAACAGATATTTATCCTTCAATTTCAGTGTTGTCATCAAGGTGTTACTACATCACAGATATTTATCCTTCAATTCAGTGTTGTCATCAAGGTGTTACTACACACAGATATTTATCCTTCAATTTCAGTGTTGTCATCAAGGTGTTACTACTACAGTATTTATCCTTCAATTTCAGTGTTGTCATCAAGCTGTACTACATACAGATATTTATCCTTCAATTTCAGTGTTGTCATCAAGCTGTTACTACATGTCGACAGCTCATCACACACTATTGTCATGTCCACAAAACTATCAGGACAAAGTGCAAACAGCTTAATAATTATACATGCATAGATTGATAGATAAATAGACAGACAATACATAGACATAGATATAGAAAGTATTATATTTTGAAACAACAAAAGAAGAGGGGGAAAAAAAAGTTAGCAGATGCCTAACCTATGCATACATCCAATGCACTAGTCAATTTTTTCTGCTTTCAGTATAGAAATCACAATCTTCCATTTTGCTTTTAAGACTCTGAGTCATTGTTCTTTTCTGAGATACAAATTCTCACCTGATGGGTGTGTGTTTCTCTCGAAGTACTGGTTAAGCACCTCAAGTGCTTTGTGGCGTGAAGGACGTACGGCGTTCCGTTTCTTGGAGGCTCACTGCCATGAAGTCTGTGAGGTTCTGCACACCGTTCTTGTAGTCGTTCCTCAGCCTCGCTCTTTCCACCGCTCCAGCACAGGCTTGATCTTCTGGGCACTCTTGGGCGTGAATGTCCAGCTTCTCAAACCTGTGCAGCGCACACCAGCATCAGGGTCTGAGGTTTGTGCCATGCCACAGGTAACTGTCTAGCAGCCCTGTCAATCCCTATCATTTCTCTGTGCCCTGCCACAGCTAAGTCTGTAGCAGCCCTGTCAATCCCTATCATTTTTCTGTGCCCTGCCACAGCTAAGTCTGTAGCAGGCCTGTCAATCCCTATCATTTCTCTGTGTCCTGTCACAGCTAAGTCTGTAGCAGGCCTGCCAATCCCTATCATTTCTCTGTGCCCAGTCACAGCTAAGTCTGTAGCAGCCCTGTCAATCCCTATCATTTCTCTGTGCCCTGCCACAGCTAAGTCTGTAGCAGGCCTGTCAATCCCTATCATTTCTCTGTGTCCTGTCACAGCTAAGTCTGTAGCAGGCCTGCCAATCCCTATCATTTCTCTGTGCCCAGTCACAGCTAAGTCTGTAGCAGCCCTGTCAATCCCTATCATTTCTCTGTGCCCTGCCACAGCTAAGTCTGTAGCAGCCCTGTCAATCCCTATCATTTCTCTGTGTCCTGCCACAGCTAAGTCTGTAGCAGCCCTGTCAATCCCTATCATTTCTCTGTGCCCTGCCACAGCTAAGTCTGTAGCAGCCCTGTCAATCCCTATCATTTCTCTGTGCCCTGCCACAGGTAAGTCTGTAGCAGCCCTGTCAATCCCTATCATTCTCTGTGCCCTGCCACAGCTAAGTCTGTAGCAGCCCTGTCAATCCCTATCATTTCTCTGTGCCCTGCCACAGCTAAGTCTGTAGCAGCCCTGTCAATCCCTATCATTTCTCTGTGCCCTGCCACAGGTAAGTCTGTAGCAGTCCTGTCAATCCCTATCATTTCTCTGTGCCCTGCCACAGCTAAAATCTGTAGCAGCCCTGTCAATCCCTATCATTTCTCTGTGCCCTGCCACAGGTAAGTCTGTAGCAGTCCTGTCAAACCCTATCATTTCTCTGTGCCCTGCCACAGCTAAGTCTGTACCAGTCCTGTCAATCCCTATCATTTCTCTGTGCCCTGCCACAGGTAAGTCTGTACCAGTCCTGTCAATCCCTATCATTTCTCTGTGCCCTGCCACAGGTAACTGTGTAGCAGCCCTGTCAATCCCTATCATTCTCTGTGCCCTGCCACAGCTAAGTCGTAGCAGCCCTGTCAATCCCTATCATTTCTCTGTGCCCTGCCACAGCTAAGTCTGTAGCAGCCTGTCAATCCCTATCATTTCTCTGTGCCCAGTCACAGCTAAGTCTGTAGCAGCCCTGTCAACCCTATCATTTCTCTGTGCCCTGCCACAGCTAAGTCTGTAGCAGGCCTGTCAATCCCTATCAATCTCTGTGCCCTGTCACAGGTAACTGTGTAGCAGCCCTGTCAATCCCTATCATTCTCTGTGCCCAGTCACAGCTAAGTCTGTACCAGTCCTGTCAATCCCTATCATTTCTCTGTGCCCTGCCACAGGTAAGTCTGTAGCAGGCCTGTCAATCCCTATCATTCTCTGTGCCCAGTCACAGCTAAGTCTGTAGCAGGCCTGTCAATCCCTATCATTTCTCTGTGCCCTGCCACAGCTAAGTCTGTAGCAGCCCTGTCAATCCTATCATTTCTCTGTGCCCTGCCACAGCTAAGTCTGTAGCAGTCCTGTCAATCCCTATCATTTCTCTGTGCCCTGCCACAGCTAAGTCTGTAGCAGCCCTGTCAATCCCTATCATTTCTCTGTGCCCTGCCACAGCTAAGTCTGTAGCAGCCCCGTCAATCCCTATCAAATTTCTCTGTGCCCAGTCACAGCTAAGTCTGTAGCAGGCCTGTCAATCCCTATCATTCTCTGTGCCCTGTCACAGGTAACTGTGTAGCAGCCCTGTCAATCCCTATCATTCTCTGTGCCCAGTCACAGCTAAGTCTGTAGCAGGCCCGTCAATCCCTATCATTCTCTGTGCCCTGTCACAGGTAAGTCTGTACCAGCCCTGTAAATCCCTATATTTTCTGTGCCCAGTCACAGCTAAGTCTGTACAGGCCTGTCAATCCCATCTTCTCTGTCCCTGTCAGGGGAAACTGTGAGACCCTGTCAACCCTATCATTCTCTGTCCCCCATCAAGCAAAGTCTTACGGGCCGTAAACCCCTTCATTCCGTCCCCTGTCACAGGTAATCTGTACCAGCCCTGTCAACCCTACTTCTCTGTGCCCCCACAGGTAAGTTTTTCCAGGCCTGTCAATCCCATCATTCGTCCCCCAGTCACAGCTAAGTTGACAGGCCTGTCAACCCCTATCTTTTCTTGTGCCCATCAAACTAAGTTGTAGCACCTGCAACCCCTATCATTTCTCTGGCCCAGTCACAGCTAAGTCTTTAGAGGCCTGTCAACCCCTATCATTTCTGTCCCCTTCACGGGAAGTCTGTACAGCCCTGTAAACCCCTATCATTTCTTGCCCTGTCAGGGGTAACTTCCCAGCCCTTCAACCCCTATTTTTCTCTGTCCCAGCCACTAAGTAGTAGAGGCCTGTAAACCCCATCATTTCTCTGTGCCCAGTCACAGCTAAGTCTGTACAGGCCTTCAATCCCTATCATTCTCTGTCCCTGTCCAGGTAACTGGTGCACCCCTGAAAACCCCTATCTTTCCGGGCCCCCGTCCACAAAGTTGTACCAGCCTGTCAACCCCCTTTCCTGTGCCTGTCCATAGTCTGTACAGCCCTGTCAACCCCTATCATTCTCTGTGCCCAGTCACGCTAGTCGTGCAGCCCTGTCAATCCACATTTCTCTGTCCCAGTCCAGCAAAGTTGTACGGGGCCTGTAAATCCCTATCATTCCTGTGCCCAGCCGTAAGTCTGTACCCCCCTGTCAACCCCCAGAGAAGTAAAAATAGGGGTTCACGACCCCTCTTATTTTGCAGAAAACCCCCCTTTTCACTAAAAATCACTAAAATTTTTTCACTTTAGCCAAAAAAAACCTGTTTTTAAACAAAAAACACCAAAAACCAAAAAATTGATAATCTTATTTTAAAATGGGGTTTACGTGAAGATAAGATGGGTGATCGGAACCCGTTTTTTTACATTCCTCCGGGGCATAAAAAAAAGGGGGTTTAAGCCCTTTTCCTTCCGCACCTTTTAAATAAATAAACGCGCATTTTTACATTTCCCTTTTAATTAAAACTTGGGGCGATTTTGAGGTTTTTGGGGTGTTTGGGGGTTCTTGGGGCAATTGGGTAAAGGGTGTAAAGGGCTAAGTGGTGGGGGTCAGGGAAGTCAAGGGGAAAGGGGTAGGCCCCCTTTTTAATCCGAAATGCGCCCTCCCACCAAATCAATACTGCTGCCAGAGAGTGGAAAAACCCGGACTCAAAATAGACCTCAGTTTGCCAATTGACTTTTGGGGCGCGTGCATTGCGGAGAGCTTTGCTTTGTTGCGTTCGGCCCTGTGCGGCTTACTTATTTTTAATTGCTTTTTTTTTTTTTGATTTTTAAAAATGAAGGCCGAAGTAGCTACGACTTATTAATATACTTTAAGATTGGATTGGGAAGGGGGGCTGATAGAGAAGAGTTAAAGACAGGTTTGAAGAATTAAATTTACTAATTTTTTTGGCGCATAAAATTTGCGGAAAGCGGAAGCAGCATCAGTAAAAATCCCCAATTTTTGGGCCCCAACCAGTTATAAATTTTTTTCCCATTTTAGTTGATAATATGGCCCCTGAAGATGTTAATCTGATGTTTCATGACCGAAGGAGTGACATTATTTTAATGAAAAACAGTTTTTACGATAAAAAGCTTTAATAATAGTGAATTTACAATTATTTTTTTTTTTTTTTAGTTTTAAAAAATGCTCCCAAAACCAAGTAAATTTGTTTAAAAATTGAAAAATATTGAAAAACAATGAAAGTTTAAACCATTGTTTTAGTAAAATTTTGGTTTGAGAATGATGTAAAACAAAAAAAGATCATGTGAACTTTTTAAAAGAAGAAATAAAAAGGATGAACGATGTAGTGTCAGAAAACTAAAATTTGGTGGGTGTTTTGAAGGGTTAAACGTGCTTGAAGTGTTGAAACGCTTGGGTGAAGAAAAAAGCGCTTTTTACTTCTTTTATTACATTTTTTTTTTTAATTTAGAAAAAATTTGCGCTTTAAAAATGACGACCCAAGAAAATTCGAAAAAGAAAACTATATACGTGAAAAAATTTTTGGGGGAAAAAACAATTAACAATACGTTAGTGAGTAAACAGGAACTTCCCCCTAAAAACGTCTGAAACGTGACACAGCATCTCAAAAAACCCAGAGTTTCTTAAAATGGAGCCGCCATAAAAGGCGTTTGGCCTTTCTGATTGATTTATAACCCTGATGAAGTAACACAAGTCTGGGTTTTAAACAAACAGAAAGAAGTTATTAGCTATCGGCCCTTAATTCTGACTGGGTGACACTTTTTTCACATTTAAAACCATGCAAGTGGGAGGCAAAGTTAAGGGGGTTTGGCTGGTCTAAAGGGGGCAGTCCTTGAAATAGATTAAGACAAAAAAGTTTATCCTTATTTGGCAATTCTTCCTTCCCTTTTCCAAAAGAGTTAGAGTTAAACGGCATTTTAAACAAAAAAAAACTACAACATGTGTTTTTGTGGTGGGGGGGTTTTTTAGCGCATTTACACCCGTAAAAAATCATGCAAACAGAGTTTTAAATTTAAACAAAATAAGCAAGGCTGAAATTTGAAACAAAACCCCTTTCCCATGAGTATAGAAAGTATACTCAGTTTGAAAGCAAAAAAACCAATCCCCCAAAAACTATAACTGGTCTTAGAAAAAAATCAGTGCCCAAAAAATTCTCCAAACGCCCTATTTTGGGCAAACCACAAAACAAACGTAGACTTTCCTTTTGCAGATAGTACAAAGAGTGTTTAGTATTAATCAGAACAATAAGCAACTTATGGTTTCATCAAAGGATAAATTAGACAAGACTTTGTAGAAGTTTTTGGGTCGAATCCCCACATAGAAGCAGCTCCAGTCATAAAAAAAATTGTAAAAGTTTTGTAGACTGTGAAACCGAACTCCTCAAAAACCTAAACCAGGGTAAAAAGTTATTTTTAAAAATTTTTCAAAAATGCAGATGACCCTTACGGGGTTTTCTGATTTGAATCAATCTGGCAGTAAAAAAGGCCCTCAAAAAGAAAAAAACAACCTTTTTAAACCCACCCAGATCGTTCTTATCTTTTTGTTGTTAGGTCAGAGGGGGCACACACCCCCAAAGGGGGTTTTTACAGGGGGCCCAAACGCAGCTAGTAGATTTTAGAGAGATGAAAAACTTCGCAATCATTTATCAAACAAAAAAATCTTCAGTATTTTTTATGCTCCAAAAAAACCCAAAAAATTTATACTCATCTACACACTGCGGGTTTTTCGGCTTAGATAACCCCAACAGTAAAGACTGACTAAGAACCAGACCCAAATTAGGAAAGTTCAAGGGGCCGCGCAAACAGTTTAAATTCAGTTTAAAGGTCCCCCCAAAAAATGGAAACTGCCTTTTCTTTTCAAACCATTGGGAACGATTCCTTTTTACATGAAGCAGTGATTTTTAAATAAGGGGGGGTTACCGCATTGCAAAATCTTCAGAAAAGTACATATTTTTTACTCTTGACTGTTTATCCTATTATGACTCAGCTCGCACTGTGGCATTTTGGGATAAGTTAGCGGGATCTCAAGATTTTCCCAATACAAAAAAAATTTTGACCCATCTTTAGGCAAAAAGGGTTTACCCCATAAATACAAAACCGTGGAAAGGTTTGAGAAACCCGCTTCCCCAAAAGGGCCCTTTTCTTTTCTATTTAGAGGCAAAGACATAATTGTGCGAAAATGAAAACCTCAAAAAGCCTGGACAGAATTAACTCCCAAACAATGGGCAACTTCCGATATATTTATTGGGCTGACGGCTTTTTATTGGCTGATGCTTTCAGAATTACAGTCTAATCATGAAACATTACACTTAGACTCATCACATCACTCCCCCAGGTTTTTTCTTGGGATGCTTTCTTGAAGTCTACAAACATCGAGTTTGACTTAATTTTGATCTATCCCACTTCAGAGATTAAAGAGGGCCCAGGGAGGTATTCATGGCCTCGCACCTTACGCAAACCCAAAACAAATTTTTAGCAAATGACCCACCAAACATCCAACTATCAAAGTACTTAGACGCCACAACTGTAGGATGGGGCCGGGGTCACCGTTCCACTGAGAAATTTTAAAATGTTTTAAAAGGGCCTCATGAGTTAATACTGTGTTGGTTTGTTGAAAAGCTTCCGGGCCTGAAAAAACCAATAGGGTTAACCCTTGGAAAGTAGCTTAGAAACCCTTTATGAACTAAAAGACTCCACAAGATTATCCCCTAGCCGGAAAAAAAAAATGGCCCATGAACCTCCTAAACTGTCCAAAAACTTGACAAAAAACTAAATAGTGTGCATTACGACTCCACATTTACAAAAACCCGGGACTAAAGGACAGCTGTTTCACAGAAAAATTTCTGTGATCAAGACCCTCATGAGCCATACATCAAAAGAATACTGTCTTAAAACCCCAAGCCACTGACCCCAAAAAGACTTCTTTAAACTGGAACAACAGCTTTTTTGGTAAACATGGAAAATCCAAAAAAGTAAAGATGTGAAATTAGTTAAAAGAAAACCAACAATTAATTTGGCCCTTTTAAACCCCCAACTATCAAGACTTTAGAAATTAACGACAGCCTGGGGCATTATGGGGAAAAAAAGGATGTTAAGTTGGGACAACCCGGGTGTTTATTCGGTTTTACCGTATTTGAGGTAAAATTTATTGATGTTAAATTTCTGTCGACTACTTAACCATGTCCCAAAAGCAAACCCTTTTACAAGACACTGACCTTTTTTTAGACGCCCCACAAAGCTTTTACAAAAAAATTTGAAACCGAGGACCCAAAAGGGGAACTGAGGGTGTAGGGAAAAATGCGAAAATACCAAAGACGTCCTTTACATTCAACGAAAACCCAAGAAAGGATTGGAAGGATGGGGATAATTTAAAGGGGACATTTATCAAAGAATAGTTGGTTTGCGGCAAGTGATAGCTTTGCCAGCCAACTCTGAATAAAGGGGGCAAAAGGTATAAGTAAAAATTGTCAAAAAAAATAACTCACACAACTACAAGCAAGCCTCTTTGAAAAAAAGTATTTCTCCCCAAAAAATCTTAATCGCCTACCTTCATCAAGAAAACAACCGTAAAAAAAACACTAGCTCAAAAATAACAAGAGAACTTAGTCAATTTTTTGATTTTGCATTCTATAATCTTTGGGAGAATTTTAAAAGATTAACTTGACTGATTTTGGCCCTTGTATTTAACTTAAGCCCAAACTTACTTACTTAAAACCCAAAACTAAGTCTTACTTAAGAACCTAACTATCTTCTTAAGAATTTAAAAAAGAATTAATTAAACCTAACTATACTTACTTAAGAACTTAACAAGAACTTAACAAATTTTTTTTACTGTACTTAATTGTATTTAAAAATTTTAAAAAGACTTTCTATAACTAATTAATTGTACTACTAGTTTTTAACTTTATTTTCATTAAAAACTACCATAAAAAGGTCTCAGCAGGGGGGTTTACTTTTTTTGCAGAAGCTGGTTTTTTTTTTTTAAAATTTGGGGGCTGGGCTTTGTTGTGGGAAATGGTTTAGGTATTTGTTGCTAAAAAACCACCCCACAACAACGAGCTCCCAAATACAAATTTAAAAACCTTATGTTGATTGTGATGTTGTTTAATTATTTTGTTGGCGGTGGCGGCGATGTTGATTATACAAAAATTTTTTTTTGCGATTTTTTTTGCTTTTTGCAGTCTGTTCCTTTCAGCTATTTTTCGCCCACCTCAACCGTCCAGGTTTTTGACTTAGTAACATTACCACTTGGGTATTTTCACTTGGGGTACTTTTCGCCCGGGGACTGCCTGGGCGTTTTCTTCCCGATCGCTTTTTTTTTTTTTTGCGTTAAAATTTTTAAAAAGACCCAAAAAAAAATATAAAAAAGAAATTAAATCCAAGAAGGGGCAAAAAAAATGTCCCAAATCAAAAACGCACATGAAAAGGTTTTCTGGGATTGTTTAAAATGGTTTTGTGTAAGCATTTTTTAAAAATCTTTTTTCTAAATAAACCCCGGCCATCTTACTTACAAACTTAGCTATGGCAAATCATGCCCCCACCGATCTCAATTTTTGACCCTAGCGTGCTTCGTACCTAGGAAGAAATTCTCAACGTCTAAGAAACATTGCTGAATCTTTTAAAACATTTTAGTTCTGCCAAAATACTGCCTTTTTTTTCCGCACGCAGCCGAGAGTATAATCTTTTCTTTTATGGCAGGGGTTTAAGGGGAGTATCTGCTTGCCCCCACCTTTTTTAATAGTTCGTCACAATCCTTTTAAAAAAAAAAAAATTTTTTAAAATTTTTAAAAACCTGAGTTTAACTTTGGGGAATTAGGCAGTCCCTATTGTTGGTGTTTATTTTTTCAACCCTTACAAAATGTTTGTAGGAATAAAAACCCCCCAACATGGGAAAGAAAAAAAATTTCGCCAAACAGTTGAAACCTTTTTTTAGCTTTAACAAAAAAAGATTATCGATTAAAAAGACATGCGTTTTTGATTTTAATTTTAAATTTTTTTTTAGTTAAAAAAAAAGAGGGAAAAAAAGTTTATCAAACTTTTTTCCATTTGCGTAATTAGGGGTCTTGATAGGCTATAGTTTTTTTTGCAAAAAACATGTTAAAAATAGGCCCGGCTGACCTAGGAAGGTTAAATTTGAGGAGTTGAAAGTTAATTTGTAATTATGCAGGGATTGCGTCAAAAACTTTTTGTTACACAGGGGTTTTCCCCCAAAAATTTTAAATGCATAAAAGTTTAATCTAAAAAAAAATTTAAAAAAAGTTCTGGATGGTTCTGTGGTGGGGGGACTTTGTTAATGCTTTAGCCTTTTCGGGAAGAAATTTTAATGTTGAAAATTGAGGTCTGACGAAGGGGAAGAACGTCATAACAAGGAAATGGAAGTTTAGCAAAGGAAAGGACGCTAGGAAAAGCAATGCTCACTTGTTTTATTAATAAAAAGTTGAGAGAACGGGGACATTCGACACACTTTTACGAGTTGAAACGAAATGAATGAGTATTATTTTATGCGGGAAAGGAAGTTTCTAACACCCCCCCGCCAAAAAAGTCTGACTTTATGAACCATCGAGGGAACAGAAAACTGCAGGATTCTTTTTTTGTAGTTGGCATGACCTCAGTCTACTTTTGCCCATTTTGTGTAAAAATAAAATGCATTTAAAAAAAGGGGCAATCGAAAGTACAAAAATTTTATTCTCCAAAGGGGATTGGAAGGAAAAACTGCTATTGAAAAACTGAGTAAAGGCTAAAATGCACTCAGATGCGAAAGACCTTTTAAAAAGCAAAATTTGGGAAATATATTTGCCCGCCCCCAAAAAAAAAAAAATAAGGGCCTAGATTGTTTCTCGTTCAAATGCACCCACCAAAAGGACTTGCGACTTCCACTGACAAAATTAAAGGGGAAAAAAATTTTTAAATATGCTCTGACGTTTTTAGACATGGCTTCAAGATACAAAGACGCTGAACCTTTAAAGGGTAAAACCAACTCGTGGGGGGGCTTTACAACAAATTACATGCGAGGCCCATAAATTTCCTAGGGATTTTTAAATTGATAGGAAAAAGGGTTTTAAAAGGTTCTGTAAACCCCAATTTTTTAAAAACATCGTTACAGTTAAGAGGGTCCCAGCAAACCCTCGATCACACCCTAGTAGAAAAATTTAATAAGAATCTAGCTGAACGTCTGTTTACCTACAATTCACAGAGAAATTAGGGCAGAGCCGCAAAACCCGAAGGGTTTGGAATTGCACATTTACGGCCAGAAAAACTTAAAAATGAAAAATTTAAAGCAAAAAAGGTTGAAAACCCGTAAACGCAATCAAATTTTAAAAAAATTTCATACTGAAGATGGGAGGGGACCAAAAAATCTTGCCTTTTTGGGCTAAAAGTGAATTTTTATGCTCCAGAGGCAGAAGGTGATTTGATTTGGCTACAGATCCCATATGGAAGAGACGTAAAGAAGTTGACGAATATGAAAACCCCCCCCGTTTTTTTATTTAAGAGAAAAACCTTTTCTGCGCGGGCATACGTCTAAAAACCGCCCCAAAGATCCTTTTTTCGCGAAGGCGCAAGTTGTCCCGCCAAAAACCCCGTGAGAAAAAAAAAAAAAAATATTTAATTTTTTGCTAAACTTTTTTTTTTGTTTAAAATTATTTTTTGGCCTATTTTGGGTTTTAAAACCGATTCAGTGTTTGTTTTTCAATTTCTGTTTAATTTCATAGGTCTACCTTTTAAAAAAAAGTTTTCCCCTCCTTTTTAAGTTCAATTTTTTGCCGCTATAATCCTCACCCTCGGCCATAAGTTTCTGAAATTCTTCGTCCCTAATTTTTCATGTAAGATTTGATTAAAATTTTTTAACAAATTTTTTTCTATGCTAAAGGGACTGGCAGTGTTTTTTGTAAATTTTTGGAGTTAAATTTTTTAAAAAGCCTTACATCTAGACATAGCGCCTAAACCCAACCCAAGCCCCCTAAGCAAAAAGGGTGGCGTCCCAAACCCCAGTCAAAACAGCAACACTAGACCCGCACTTACCTACTACAGCGAGAGCCCTAATTACTAAGAAAGGTATTTAAAGTTAGCATATTTTTTCCTAGTAGCCCTTTTTTTACCAAATCGCTTTCTATTTCCTTTTTAATTTTAGTTTTTTGCTTTTAACAAAATGTTGAACCTTTTCCATTTTTTAATTAAGATATTTTTAAAAATAATTTGTACTATTTTTTTTCTTAAAATTTTTCGGCAGCCTTCATTAAAAAGAAAAAAAGCAATTAAAATCAACATACTTAATGAAAATAAAATGAGTAGTTAGTTTGGCTTTGTCAACCATCACAGTAACCTTGTCAGATGAACAAAGGTGTTTTTTCATCTCCGTTTTTATAATTGCAATAACGAGCTTTAAGAGGGGCATCCCAAATTTTCAGCCTTTTTTTTTTTATCCCTGATTAACGTAAAGTTTGGAAATATTCGCCCCCCCTCGGAGTAATAAATAAGCGAAAAATCAGTCTTTGCCTAGGTAGTGACGTAGCGTTGGGGTAAAAATTTTAACCGAGGGGTCACCCCCCCCCTTATAAGGGTTCTTCTCGTAGCATATATTCAGAAACCCGCCAAGTTATTTCAATTGTTTTTTCTGTTGTGTTCCTGGAACGGTAAAAAGAATGGGGCCCGCATTTAAGGGTTTTCTAAAAAGTTTTTCTTTTTCAAAAATTTTCATTGGGGCTTATAGTTTTAAAATTTAAAATTCCAAGAATTTCAGGAAGCAAAGCCCCAACATCTCTCTTTTAAAAGTTTGTATTCATGTTTGCCAAAATCGTTTTTCCCTTTAAAATTTCTTATCTTTCGGGTGGATATTGCTGTTTTTTTTTGTCTTCAAATTTCTGTTCTTTTTTAAACCCCTCATCGTGACTCAAAACCAAAAAAATTCCTGGGACTCCTATTAATCAAACTCAGTTTGTCGCTGGCTTTTGCTCTACTGCAACCCTTTAGGAGTAGCTGCCTTTTTTTTCTGGCCCCCGAACATTTTTTTTTTATTTAAAAATTTTAATAAACAAAAATTTTTATACCAAACGATAAAAAACAAAATTTTAATAAAAAAAAGTATTGAACTGGGGGGGCAGTCCGCAAGCATAGCTTAGCGGCTTTGATTTTTCTAATGTCTTTTATTTTTTTTAGCTCATTTGTCCCTTTTTTATATAATTTTCCTTAAAAACTTCAAAAAAACTTTTTCCTTTTGTAAAAAAATACAACTGATTTTAACTGCGATCTAAAGTCTTTTAAGACAGCATTGAATTTTGAGTTAAGAGCCACCAGAAATAAAAGGGTGCCCCTAAACTAGCTTTGACAAGCTTTTTTTTTTTTAAAAAATGTCCGTTAGCCGAACAGTCATAATAATAAACGTGTTTCGTTCCCTCAAATAGTCTATAGTAATGTCTAAAAAACCCCAGTTTGTCGCAGGATCAATAGAAATTATTATCGTCTGTCCCCAAAAAACTTCCTTTCTTTGTAAGCTGTTGGCTTAATGGTTGTGCAAAAATAAAAATGTACTGTAAGAAACCGTATAATTTTTTGTGCAATCAAGTACAAACGTTTTTCCCACACCCGTATCCCGCAGATAAAAAACAGTGCAATCTTTGGGAGAAACTCAAACTATCCACATTTTTAGGGGGGGGGGTTTTTTTCGCATTTAATAAGCCACTCTTTTAGCCTGTTTTTTCCCAAAGTTTAAATGGGCATCACAAAAACCCTAAAAAAGCTTTTTTTTTTGGGGGGTTTTTCCCCTGCTTTCTTGTGAATATTATTTTTAGCCATTTGCCCTACCCTTTCTCCATTCCAAACAATCGTTTAAAAGTGGGTTAAATCCAGCCACAGCCCATATTTGGTTTTTAAGTAGTCTTCGGTCTTTCATCATAAAGGCGAAGTTTTTACATACCGACAAATGCAGGGTCCCTTTTCCTACCTCCACAAAACTTTCTTATTTCATCAAAAATGTTGGTGAGGTAAAAGTCCACGACCTGATTTAAAAAACTGATCAGGGTTCCATTTAAATTGACAGTCAACCTTCCAATTTTGTTTTTAAAACGCTTTGATTCCTATGAAAAAAGGGGTTGTTTCTTCTAAACAAAAACAAAATTCCTTTTTTAAGATTCAGAACTGATTTTGGTATGTTCCGGAGTGTCTGCTTGTTTTTAAATTTTTTTTAGTGGAGTGTAAACCTTTCATAATAAATAACCGTTTAACTTTTATACCGGGTTTTAAAATTTTTCTGGCCAGTTCAGGGTTAGTAACAACATCAAATCAAAAGGAAATTTCGTAAATGGGGATTTAGCTTCATGCTTTAGACAGAACAACAAATCGCTAGGAAAAATGTCATTCATAAATAAGTTTTTCTTTTAGTGCGCCTTGTAATATGGGAATGGGCTTTAAAAATTCAAAAACTAGAGGGATCAGAAACTGTTGCCCAAAAGCTTCTGCTTGCCCCACTTTAAAATCTCCTTTGCACCCCCGCTTAAGCCTGTGCTTGAACCGTTTTGGGGCCTTTTATTCCCCCGATAAACTTTCTTTTTTCTTTTTTTTTAGGCAGCCAAGGGAAAATAGAGGGCAAAAATGTCTGCCTCGCTTTGTACAAAAACTTTTCCCGCCCCCTTTTTTTTTGCCATATGTTTAAAAAGATACCTGCCCAAATTAGAACAACAGTACTTAGGATCTTCCCATGTAAAAATTTTTCTTTTAGTGATAGTTTAGCTGCCGGCATTATAACCCGCCACGCCAAGTCAGGGAAATTAACTTTAAGTTTTGCCCGGCGAACGTTGATGGGGTATTTTCACAAAAAAAAGGTCTGCCTTTTTTTCCTTTTACCATACGGGGCCTTTTTTCTTCTGAGGGGGCGGGCACAACGTTTGATTCATTTTTTAAAAAAAAAAAAAAAAGAATATAAATAAAAAATATTCAAAAAAATGACCGATTGATCCGGAAGAAAAAAGAAGAAAAAACAGAATGGGGGGCCCCTTTATTGCAAGAAAAGCTTTAAGGAGCGGGTTCTTTACTCCCAGGCAAGCCAAGAAATTTATTGCGAGAAAGAATTCAATCAATTTTAAAGAAGCATAGGGCAAGAGCTCCAAATAGTTGATCCAACTTTTTGAGGAAGAGGTGGGCATTTGAATAAGAACTGGTTTCAGGAGGCCTTAAAAGTACTTCAACGCAAAACCCAAACAAGTTTTTAAAAAAAAGCCAATTAGGCAAAAAAACCCCCATTTCAAGGCAAAACCCTTAAAAACCTTTTTTAAATAAGCCGACCGTGTTTTTTACAAAACTCTAGGCAAGAATGCCAAAAAAAAATCAAAAACAAAACAACCTCTTTAAAAAATTTTAAATCAAGAAGCGATGAACAATAGCAGAAATTGGGAAAGGTTTAATGAGGGACAGCGAAAAACATTTGAAACAATTGACGATTCGAACCCCCGGTGAAATTGAGGGCCCTTTGGAGTAAAACCCATAAGCTGGCGCGAACTTTAGGGTATTAAGAATGCCTTACAACTGTAGGGAGGAATAGCGCTCAATCTAAAAAAAATTGGGAGATAAGAGGAGTAGAAAAGAAAAAAAAAACTCGCTGACAGATGATAACAAATTTTGGGGAAGAAGAAAAGGCAGATACAGCGAAAATACAGGGGTTTTTAAATTTAAAAAAGGCAGCGGTTAGAAGGCCCGTTACAAAAAGAGCGCAGTAATCCAAAAAAAGCAAATTTTAAAAAAATTAAACAGAATGCTTTATGAAAATACCGCTACAAAAGAATAAGGCCGTTTAGGGACGGGGGGTTACATAGTTACAATTTAACAAACCCTTGGGTTTTTCATCTCTACACTCGTTTTTAGCTTTAAAAAGTAGTGCCCAAAAGGGGGCCCGTACCCTCCCAAAGCCCAGCCTGGGAAAAATTGGGTTAGAAAAAAAATTGCATCAATTTGCAAAAATTTTTAAAAAATTTTGCAGCCAAAACGCTTGATTCGCCGGGATAATACGTGTTGTTAGTTTTTTTTTGTCTACTATAGGTAAGGTGGCTGTTTTTATGGCCCCCATCTTTTGGGCTTAGGAGGTTAGCGCTGGGTTAATTTTTAGTGAAATAAAATAGGGAATCCAGTAAAAGTTAAAAATACACGAGGGCTTCTTTTCCGTGTGGACGTCAGTGTGAGGCAGTCAACAGGGGGCGTGCTTTTTAGGGTGTTCTGGTGTGGGGCGCTTTTTAACTGGATCGCTTTCTTCGGCTAGTTTATTTTTTTTTAAAAGGTGGTGCAGGCCTTTTGTTTAGCCTTTATTGTGCCCTAAATTTTGGCGTCCCACATGAGGGGTTTTTACTGTTATAATTCTGTATCAGCCCAATCTGCAGTTAAGGGGGAGGGCAGCATGTATAAAACCATGGCCACAACAAAGCAACCTTTTACCCAGCATGGCAAGAAAAGAACGTCTTTTACCTTTGTATGCTGGAGGAAAAAAAAAACAGCAGAGTTATAGCATCTTCTAAAATTTCTAGAAAATTTTTTTTTTGGGGTCAAAAACCTGTGATTGAAATTTTCTAGCTAGATTGGTCTGTGCTTTTGGGTCCTAATAGACACCAAACGAGTCCTAGGAGTCATTAATCTTTGCACCCGGCTTGGTTTAAACCTTCCTTTAACTAAAAAAAATGTTGTCCAAGCATTAGGGGGTTTTTTTTTTCTATTGACATCAAACGAACTTGTTTTGTTGAAAAGAAGTTGGGCCCGGCCAGTATCAAATTAATTCTCACGTTTGCCCCCCAAATACAATGGCCCATCCCCTGTTACGGTCTAAAATTTTGTTTTAAAAAAAGTTGAAGGATTTAAAGTTAAATTCTTTCAAATTCTTTTAAGCATTATGTCCATTGGGGTTTTTAAAGGATTAAACGCGTTGTCCAGGGGGGGCACTTTAGTTTAGTTAGTATTCGTCGTACTGGTAATAAAAAAGAAAGTTATAACTGACCTCTAAAAAAATTGGGGTGGTTAAAGGTTTGAATGAAACCCCACAGCCAGTGGTTGTGCATAAATGGCAAAATTTTAAATGATTTGGAAAAAACGATAGGCGGGATGACCATGGATGCACTCTTCACTCTTTTTGGAGATTTAAATATCTAGTTAGTGGGGTTTCAAGTCTACTTGAAAGCTAAGATTTGTCTACGCAAATTTGGTTTGAAACTGAATTCCAAAGATTTGGGGGTTTAAAAAAACCCCAAAATTTTAAGGCACTTCGAATTTTTAAAAAATTTTCCCTTTTAAAAAGTTTTTTTTAAAAAGTTATAAAAAAAATGTACATTAAAAACCCAACAAAACAAAACGTGTGTTCTTAACGACCCAATTGACAATGGGCTGATTTTAGGGTTTTCCCTAAAGAAATTGGTTTTAAAGTAAAATGGATTAACATATTTGAAAGAGCTAAGAATAACTGGGTGGATGTTAAGAACGAACAAGGTGATCTATTAAAACATTTAAAAATACCCGATGGCTACTACAGCTTTTGTTCTTTACGAGAAGTATTTAGCGAATTTGGCATCAAGTTAAAAATGAATGAGGCAAATCTTATAATTACTATGAATTTTCCAGAACTTGAAGAAAAAAGGGAGTACGTTTTTCCTAGAAGCCTTGCTCGAATTTTGGGCTTTTATGGCAGTGGTGAAACGTATCATATTAAAACACATATGCACTTAAAAAGCGGTCTTTATGAGTATGTAGGCAGTAGACCAGCCGATTTTCTCATGTACCCGATGTTGTATGTCTCTTTAGAAGAGTTAAAAACAGACCGCAATTTATTTAATGGGCGGCCCTCTACAGTTCTACAGGCACTACCGTCAACTAAGGCAGGATTTTGCGATTATCAGTTATACAGGTTTGACGGAAACCCTATCTTATCTTGCACGTAAGCCCCCATTTTAAAGTATCGATTACGTCAATTTTTGCAGTTTTTGCGTGTTAATTTTGTTTTAAAAACAGGTGTTAATTTTGGCTAAAAGTGACATGAGATGGACGTGATTTGTATGTGAAAAGGGGGGTTTTCGTGCAAAATAAGATGGGTGGTCGTGAACCCGTATATTTACATTCTCTATCCCTATCATTTCTCTGTGCCCTGCCACAGGTAAGTCTGTAGCAGGCCTGTCAATCCCTATCATTCTCTGTGCCCTGCCACAGCTAAGTCTGTAGCAGCCCTGTCAATCCCTATCATTCTCTGTGCCCTGTCACAGCTAAGTCTGTAGCAGCCCTGTCAATCCCTATCATTCTCTGTGCCCAGTCACAGCTAAGTCTGTAGCAGCCCTGTCAATCCCTATCATTTCTCTGTGCCCTGCCACAGCTAAGTCTGTAGCAGCCCTGTCAATCCCTATCATTTCTCTGTGCCCTGCCACAGCTAAGTCTGTAGCAGCCCTGTCAATCCCTATCATTTCTCTGTGCCCTGCCACAGCTAAGTCTGTAGCAGGCCTGTCAATCCCTATCATTTCTCTGTGTCCTGCCACAGCTAAGTCTGTAGCAGGCCTGTCAATCCCTATCAATTCTCTGTGTCCTGCCACAGCTAAGTCTGCAGCAGTCCTGTCAATCCCTATCATTCTCTGTGCCCAGTCACAGCTAAGTCTGTACCAGTCCTGTCAATCCCTATCATTTCTCTGTGCCCTGTCACAGGTAACTGTGTAGCAGCCCTGTCAATCCCTATCATTTCTCTGTGCCCAGTCACAGCTAAGTCTGTACCAGTCCTGTCAATCCCTATCATTCTCTGTGCCCTGCCACAGCTAAGTCTGTAGCAGCCCTGTCAATCCCTATCATTCTCTGTGCCCAGTCACAGCTAAGTCTGTAGCAGGCCTGTCAATCCCTATCATTTCTCTGTGCCCTGCCACAGGTAAGTATGTAGCAGCCCTGTCAATCCCTATCATTTCTCTGTGCCCTGCCACAGCTAAGTCTGTAGCAGGCCTGTCAATCCCTATCATTTCTCTGTGCCCTGTCACAGGTAACTGTGTAGCAGCCCTGCCAATCCCTATCATTCTCTGTGCCCAGTCACAGGTAAGTCTGTACCAGCCCTGTCAATCCCTATCATTTCTCTGTGCCCTGCCACAGCTAAGTCTGTAGCAGCCCTGTCAATCCCTATCATTTCTCTGTGCCCTGCCACAGGTAAGTCTGTAGCAGCCCTGTCAATCCCTATCATTTCTCTGTGCCCTGCCACAGGTAACTGTGTAGCAGCCCTGTCAATCCCTATCATTTCTCTGTGCCCTGCCACAGGTAACTGTGTAGCAGCCCTGTCAATCCCTATCATTTCTCTGTGCCCTGCCACAGGTAACTGTGTAGCAGCCCTGTCAATCCCTATCATTTCTCTGTGCCCTGCCACAGGTAAGTCTGTACCAGCCCTGTCAATCCCTATCATTCTCTGTGCCCTGCCACAGCTAAGTCTGTAGCAGCCCTGTCAATCCCTGTCATTCTCTGTGCCCTGCCACAGCTAAGTCTGTAGCAGCCCTGTCAATCCCTATCATTTCTCTGTGCCCTGCCACAGGTAAGTCTGTAGCAGACCTGCCAATCATCATTTCTCTGGAATTGCTGTGGAATTTGTAAGTGATGTGCCATAATGAAGCAGTGTGACTAAAACACACACGCAGATAATAAAAACCCTGTCAGCGTTAAGAAGAGACAATAATTATCTCACTTGGTTGACCAAATCTTAGGTCATACCACAGATTGCAATATGATGTATTCCTGAATATAACACACAATTGACTTCAAGAGAGATAATAGTATTTGATGCGTTTTGTACAGCACACTTTCAAGAAAACCTGTTGTATATTCAGTGAAGGAGTGAATCAATCTCTGATCTAAACCAAGCAACTTCGGTATGTGTAAGCTTCAATGCTTCAACATAGCAAACAAAAATTGGTATACATGGATTCTTTGGAGAAAAACAACATATGCTGTCTTCTGTTAACCCATTTTTGATAGAATATGCACATGCATATTGGAAACACAACTCATGGAACTGACACAAGCGTAAAGGGAACTCAAACACTGGGTACTCACACAAGAGTATTCTACAGGGGGAACCACTACTCAAGCAAGAAGCACAAGATTGTTTACACATCACTTAGCATTGCCATCCCCGTCACTGGGACCAGGCATGCTTCAGCAACATGTCCATGTGATGACGCCTGGATTGAAAACGAACATGAATTTGACTGGATGGTTTTCACATACAGACTAGTCTTCACGAGTGATGGCCAATAAAGTTTTGTCCAACAGTGCTGAAATAGCAGGTTTACTTCAAAACATAACCAGTGGCAAAGTTCTACAAGAGTTCCACCATGACTTTTCTGCAGAAATAAATCTGGTTTTGTTAACAAAACAAAAAAAGGGGAGATCACTATTGACCAAGTTGCTGACCTGGTTCAGCGGAAAATCTTGGCCACCTGCCGACTCTTGAAGACTGTGACAAGCCGCACTATTTTCATTGATTTGGTTTTCCTCTCAGGTTTCACATTCATTTCAAATGGAAAATGGCAAAAATGCAAGCAGCTGCATTACTGATGATTTCAGAGCATTTCGTAAAATACACTAAAAAATCATAGGGTTGACAGGTCTGCTATACTGTTCATGATATGGTAAGTCACCTACCACTATACTGTTCATGGAATGGTCAGTCACTTATCACTATACTGTTCATGGAATGGTCAGTCACCTACCACTATACTGTTCATGGAATGGTCAGTCACCTACCACTATACTGTTCATGGAATGGTCAGTCACCCATCACTATACTGTTCATGGAATGGTCAGTCACCTACCACTATACTGTTCATGGAATGGTCAGTCACTTATCACTATACTGTTCATGAAATGGTCAGTCACCTATCACTATACTGTTCATGGAATGGCCAGTCACCTACCACTATACTGTTCATGGAATGGTCAGTCACTTATCACTATACTGTTCATGGAATGGTCAGTCACCTACCACTATACTGTTCATGGAATGGTCAGTCACCTACCACTATACTGTTCATGGAATGGTCAGTCACCTACCACTATACTGTTCATGGAATGGTCAGTCACCTATCACTATACTGTTCATGAAATGGTCAGTCACTTATCACTATACTGTTCATGGAATGGTCAGTCACCTATCACTCTGATTCACTGTTACCCCCCCCCCCCCCAAATCATATTCTAAACCTTTTCACAGAATAATCATAGCTCTTTACAAATGGTAGTCACGCCTGCAACAGCCATTCCGCTTAACGCTTCAAGCTTCCCACATAATGGGCGCAGGAATTAAACACAGATCAACCTTACCTGGTAAAAGGGGCTGGTATTATTAGGCAGAACAGAAGTTAACTCTTTCATTCCTACTTTTCTATGAACCATTACTTCCTCTTGTTCCTAGATTCTTATAATACGAGTATTCCATTCATTCCTGGATTTATAGAGAAAAAAAAGAAGTGTACAGTGAGAACTGCCACGTATGCATTAGCAAACCGACCAGAATAGAGCGGCGACCACTTTCCCACTCTGTAGGGGCCATCTGGCATCCATCCCATTCATAAACACTGCCGCGCGAGCGACCCGGTCGTGACGTTTACCGATGACGCGACTCGCGCGAAGTTCAAAGCGCTTACCGCGAGAACCGATTTTCCGGGCTGCAGGAAGGAAAGGAGGGATTTTGTGCTGCCCGGTTTTCCGGGCTGCAGGAAGGAAGGGTAGGATTTCTGCAAACCGGAAAACCGGGTTGCAGGGATGAAAGAGTTAAAAGATTAAGCTATGTAAGAATGCAAAGTGGGCAGGCAACTGAGCCAGGTTTCACAGTGACATATAGCCATGCGAGGCGCCCTGACCTGCAGATTGCTGACTGGCTGTAGGCCGGCCCCTCCGTGGCACTCAGCGCCTGGCCCACCTGTGTCTGTGTCAGCCCCAAGGACAGCCGCGGATCTTGAACTGTCGTGCAAACTCTTTGATTTCGTCCAGGTTGATGCCGTCCACTGTGGTGCTTTCCGTGCAGTTTCCCACTGTATCTGGCAGGGAAAAAGTCATGTTAATACGTCATCAGCCCAGTTAAACTAGCTGACTTTGTTCAGTTTATGGTTCTCAGTAGTGCTTGTGATATGTAATGTATTTGTAAGAGAATGGGGGACCTTGCTCATCTGTGCTCCTTTCATGGTTTCACCTTTCAGCCCTGACAGTGTACCTTTACTGCAAGAAACAAAGAGGTGGAATATACAAGGTGACCTTTACTGCAAGAAACAAGGAGGTGGAATATACAAGATGACCTTTACTGCAAGAAACAAAGAGGTGGAATATACAAGGTGACACATATATAACCTTCTAACACTGTTGTAGAACTGACAACTGGAGGACCAAAGCAACGGGTAGCAGGTGCTGTGTACTGAATTACTAACCAGATGACCCACAACCTCATGTAACATTGCAGCAACCATCATGATAAACATCACAACAACCACAAAATATACACGGGTGGATTTTACATGTACAACCATATGAAAAATGAACACAGATGGGTCACAACTACCACCACATGAGAAATGAACACAGATGGGTCACAACTACGACCACATGAGAAATGAACACAGATGGGTCACAACTACCACCACATGAGAAATGAACACAGATGGATCACAACTACCACACCACATGAGAAATAAACACTGATGGATCACAACTTCCACCACATGAGAAATGAACACAGATGGGTCACAACTACCACCACATGAGAAATGAACACAGATGGATCACAACTACCACCACATGAGAAATGAACACAGATGGATCACAACTACCACCACATGAGAAATGAACACAGATGGATCACAACTACCACCACATGAGAAATGAACACAGATGGGTCACAACTTCCACCACATGAGAAATGAACACGGATGGATCACAACTACCACCACATGAGAAATGAACACAGATGGGTCACAACTACCACCACATGAGAAATGAACACAGATGGGTCACAACTTCCACCACATGAGAAATGAACACGGATGGATCACAACTACCACCACATGAGAAATGAACACGGATGGGTCACAACTACCACCACATGAGAAATGAACACAGATGGATCACAACTTCCACCACATGAGAAATAAACACTGATGGATCACAACTACCACCACATGAGAAATGAACACAGATGGATCACAACTACCACCACATGAGAAAGAACACAGATGGGTCACAACTTCCACCACATGAGAAATGAACACGGATGGATCACAACTACCACCACATGAGAAATGAACACTGATGGATCACAACTTCCACCACATGAGAAATGAACACGGATGGGTCACAACTACCACCACATGAGAAATGAACACAGATGGGTCACAACTACCACCACATGAGAAATGAACACGGATGGATCACAACTACCACCACATGAGAAATGAACACAGATGGATCACAACTACCACCACATGAGAAATGAACACAGATGGGTCACAACTTCCACCACATGAGAAATGAACACAGATGGATCACAACTACCACCACATGAGAAATGAACACAGATGGATCACAACTACCACCACATGAGAAATGAACACAGATGGATCACAACTACCACCACATGAGAAATGAACACAGATGGGTCACAACTTCCACCACATGAGAAATGAACACAGATGGATCACAACTACCACCACATGAGAAATGAACACAGATGGATCACAACTACCACCACATGAGAAATGAACACAGATGGGTCACAACTTCCACCACATGAGAAATGAACACGGATGGATCACAACTACCACCACATGAGAAATGAACACGGATGGGTCACAACTACCACCACATGAGAAATGAACACAGATGGGTCACAACTTCCACCACATGAGAAATGAACACGGATGGATCACAACTACCACCACATGAGAAATGAACACTGATGGATCACAACTACCACCACATGAGAAATGAACACGGATGGATTACAAGTGCAACCATATGAGAAATAAATACTCATGGATTACAAGTTTTAAAAAAACTAAACAAACGAAAAAAAAAAGAAAAAAACAGCCTGCATATAACACACTCTCTGAAAATATTGTTACATGCTTTTTAAAAAAATCTATCCATACTTGAAATTTATAAAAGCAGTGACAAAAGGCTTTTGAGTGTAATCTTAAAGGAGTAAACACAAGCTGAAATGACATTAGAATGCAAAATCAATAGCCAACCCCACAAGACAGCATGAATTGAGTTGTATGTCACACAACAAAAAAACATCTAAATAACCGATCATTTTCACAGAACTATGACTTTTTCAAAACTAGTTCTTGGAGCAACAACTCTTATTGCAAAAGTTCACTGAAATCATGAACAGACTTTTCTTAATGGCAGTGATGCAAACCATCCACATGGCAAGAGCTGACTGACATTATCAATTATGATTCCTGTTTCCATTGGCTGTGAAGCAGCCACTCAGTGACATCTAACTTCTTGTGCAAGAAGGTAGAAAACAGTCAGCAGAATTCACTCAGCCCAAGTTGGAAAGAACCTCTCAAAAGAAGTGATAAATGCCTTATTTATAAACATTTCAAATCTGACTTTTATTATTACACAGTTTCCCGATCAGCATATCATTTCATTAATGAAAAATTCATTTTTCTAATCATAAAACAGAAAATTGAAATAGAAAAAGGAACATGACATAGTCTGTTGAGAGAAGAAAGAATATGTAGAGACTGCAATATGAATGACACAGATGATGAATTTTACTTTGTAACTGTCTACCCAAAATGTGCAGGCTTACCTCATTAATTTCAGCCAAAACAATCTCTGAAAGTTTGTTCTGTGTTTAACCTTTGTAATTTGTTAAGTAGTACTTAAAAACCATAAACATGCTGAATCCATCCAAGTACATAAAACTTAACATAATACTTTGATCAGTCCATAATACTTTTATCCGTCCCTTAACTGGTTGGAATACTTTCTTAATCAATACACATGAGTACTGCCCTTAAATTTTCAACAATACGATCCATGTGATTGTTCATTTTATTCAATTTTTAAAAGAATTCATGGTGATGACCGTTTGCCTATTATTGTTATCCTCCATACTCTAAAAGGGGTGAAAAGAAGTACCGTTATTATGTCATCTCATATATTGTGTGCAAACGCTGACTGATATGAGAAAATAAGATTCTTCTTTTCACTGGCTATGAAGTATAATGCTCACCAGGTAAAAGCTGACTGACATCCTAGATTCTTCCACCCATTGGCTGTGAAAACAGCACTCACTTTGCAGAAGGTGACTGACATCCTAGATTCTTCCACCCATTGGCTGTGAAAACAGCACTCACTTTGCAGAAGCTGATTGATATGCTAGATTCTTCCACCCATTGGCTGTGAAAACAGCACTCACTTGGCAGAAGCTGACTGATATGCTAGATTCTTCCACCCATTGGCTGTGAAGACAGCATTCAATTGGCAGAAGCTGACTGATATGCTAGATTCTCCCACTCATTAGCTGTAAAGTCAGCACTCACTTGGCAGAAGCTGGCTGACATTTGGCGGCAGTCCGTTGACAGTGGGTGCTGCAGTGCAGGTCAGTTTGGTGTGTGCTGCTGCTGCCGAGTTCAGCGTTGACTGTAACACTGCACTGTGGCTGTGACTGGAGGATGACGATGATGACTTGCTGGCCGCATTCACTTGGGACAATGACATTTGACCCAGCATCTGCAATGGGAGGTTCAAGCCGCAAGATTAGTCACACACAAACAATAGCGCAGTCATTTACTGTTCCTAAATCAGTTACTGTGCCGAAAACAGTACGCCATTAACAACGACTAACAAGAGAGCCAGTTTGCCTGTTAGACTTACATGTGATGAACTTAATCCACTGTGGAATGACAGGCAAGGAACCGGCATGGAAGTCAGCAGTAGTAGATGGCATTGCAAGTCCTAACTTCTGAAAATATGTAGATGACCAATCATTTCATCAGAGCTCCTGGCTCATCCACATTGCCCTACTCAACGCTTCCCCTCCACCCCCTTCCCCCCATCCTTTGATCTCCTCTTCACACCTCACTCCGCTGTCTTCTCCATTCAACCCCCTCTCTTCTTTTACAGTATAACAGTACCAGTCTAAAGAGGCCTGACCTTGATCCTCTCTGCCCTGCAGACAATTGCAGAAGTTCATCTCAGAAATCTACATGTGTTGGACACTTTGGTCTTGCTTCCCTTCTCTTGACTGACAGGTCACCTGCCTGTTGCCAGTGTGCACCATCAACAAACTGACATAATGCCTCATAGGACATTATGTTGATGTGGCATACATGATGATTTACTGTGTTTGATGCACCAATTTCAGATTTTCCCATGAACAGCGCCTACTTCTGATCACTTTGGCAACAATGAAAAATCTGCAGTGTTCCTACAGTTGAAACAAGAAAACAAGTTCATTTCACAGCTTAAAGGGTACTTCACTTGGTTCATTTGCAATGATGACAAACTCACAGAGTTCTACACAGCTATATTTGGGAAAGAGATCTAATGTGATCTACTTTATTTCTACATTTACTAACATGCTGATTTACATCCAAGACTTGTTGGTAGAACATTTGTTACAATATTTGAGTATGATGTCCATACCAGGAGAAATTGTACATAATGAAAATTTCTATGAAAATATCTTTTGTAATACTGAAAATGCAGTTGAAAAGGTTAATCACAGATTTATGAGCATTTATATTTGATGACATGCTGGGAATGGTTAGAAGCCAGTAGACACCAGTTATGATAGCACATGTAATTGTCAAAAAAATGCAGTCATTAAAGTTTACCATGGACACACTCACATACACACATGCGTACACACCCTCACACACACATACACACACACACACACACACACACACACACATACACACACACACTCCGGAAAAAGGTGATTACACTGACTTACTTTTTTTATGCATGTGAGGAAAAAAAGCAGATGAATATAACAACTTTTCTCCATTGTCCATTAAAACAAATATACTTCAGACATGGAAAACCATGTGAAAAACACTATGACACTGGGGAAAAAAACAACATTGAAGTCAACGGAATGTATATGCCTCAAAGGTCACACATGACTAAAAGCAGCACTATTCATGCTCCATCCTGGCCAATAGTGTTAAGAAAAAACAACAACTTCCAGCTGTTAACAGAATAGACCATTGGAAGGTAGTGTCCACAGCACAGATAGAAAGGTTCACAGTCACTGGAACTGTTAACAGAACAGACAGCTTGGAAGGTAGTGGCCATTGCACAAAACGAAAGGTTAACTATCAACTCCAGCTGTTAACAGAAGAGACAACACCATTGGATGGTGAAGGCCATAGCACAGAAAGAAAACGTTCACTGTCAACTCCAACTGTGAACAGAATAGACAGCTCCATTGGACAGTGAAAACCACAGCACAGAAAGAAAACGTTCACTGTCAACTCCAACTGTCAGAACAGACAGCACCACTGGATGGTGAAGGCCATAACACAGAAAGAAAACGTTCACTGTCAACTCCAACTGTGAACAGAATAGACAGCACCACTGGACAGTGAAAACCACAGCACAGAAAGAAAACGTTCACTGTCAACTCCAACTGTGTACAGAATAGACAGCTCCATTGGATGGTGAAGGCTATAGCACAGAAAGAAAACGTTCACTGTCAACTCCAACTGTGTACAGAATAGACAGCACCATTGGACGGTGAAAACCACAGCACAGAAAGAAAACGTTCACTGTCAACTCCAACTGTGAACAGAATAGACAGCACCACTGGATGGTGAAGGCTATAGCACAGAAAGAAAACGTTCACTGTCAACTCCAACTGTGAACAGAATAGACAGCACCATTGGACAGTGAAAACCATAGCACAGAAAGAAAATGTTCACCGTCAACTCCAACTCTTAACAGAATAGACAGCACCATAGGAAGGTATTGGCCAACACAGAAAGAAAACATTCACTGTCTCCAAACTGCCCAGAAATGTCAGCTGACAGTATCTGCAAACTGGTAGAAATGGCACTCTGGACTGGACTGACTCACCTGGGAACAGACAGCACTCACTTGGGGACTGACGGCACTCACCTGGGGACTGACGGCACTCACCTGGGGACTGACAGCACTCACCTGGGGACTGACGGCACTCACCTGGGGACTCACCTAGGGACTGACAACACTCACCTGGGGACTGACAGCACTCACCTGGAGACTGACAGCACTCACCTGGGGACTGACAGCACTCACCCAAGGACTGACAGCACTCACCTGGGGAATGACAGCACTCACCTGGGCACTCACCTGGGGACTGACAGCACTCACCTGGGGACTGACAGTACTCACCTGAGGACTGACAGCACTCACCTGCGGACTGATGGCACTCACCTGGGAACTGACAGTACTCACCTGGGGACTGACAGCACTCACCTGGTGACTCACCTGGGGACTGACAGCACTCACCTGGGGACTGACAACACTCACCTGGGAACTGACAGCACTCACCTGGGAACTGATGGCACTAACCTGAGGACGGACGGCACTCACCTGGTGACTCACCTGGGAACGGACAGCACTCACCTGGTGACTCACCTGGGGACTGACAGCACTCACCAAGGGACTGACGGCACTCACCTGGGGACTGACAGCACTCACCTGGGGACTGACGGCACTCACCTGGGGATTGATGGCACTCACCTGGGGACTGACTTCACTCACCTGGGGACTGACGGCACTCACCTGAGGACTGACAGCACACACCTGGGGACTGAGCACTCACCTGGGGACTGACGGCACTCACCTGGGGACTGATGGCACTCACCTGAGGACTCACCTGGGGACTGACAGCACTCACCTGGGGACTGACGGCACTCACCTGAGGACTGACAGCACTCACCTGGGGACTGACAGCAAGCAGCTGGCCCTGGCTGGTGGCAGTCAGCAGGGGGGGAAGAGCGGCTGCCAGCTGACTGGCTAGGGACGTCGCTGCTGCAGACGTGTGGTTCTGGTTGCTGCTGTTGCTGTTGGAATTGTTGCCGCTGTCCCGGTTGTTCAGGTTGTTGGCTGCTGGCAAAGAAAAGCAAACTGAAGCAGTCTGCTCTGAATTTTACACACACCCAGCTGATCATCACTCATCAACAATGTACACTGAAGTACACAATACGTCTGATATAAAACGCCCAAGTTACACAGAAGTGGAATAGCACAGCCCCTAATCACAATCCACCATCTGATAAGCTGCAGTTCATGTTCAAATGTTAAAAACATTTCAGGCAAATCTAATGCTTAAATAGTCTGAATATTGAAATCAAAGGGAAAATAAAGGATGAACTCAGATATCCATTTTGTGCCTAATTTAAGAAGATAAGTGATTGCTTGTTCTTTGCTGTTATTGTCCTGAATGTTGTTTATCTTGCCTGAAGAAGACCAAAGAGGTTGTCTTGTTTTGTTTGTCCCTTTTGTCTGGCAGATTTGTAATTTTTCTTTTAAGCTTGTTCCTTATATTGAGGTACCACAAATTTAAATCCTACAGCTTTTTATATTTTTTACTGGCCTTAACCCTCTGAAAACGATACTTTCTCTGAATTTATCCTTGCCAGTCATTAAGTATGGAGCTGATCATGCTCTCCACACCATTCATTTGTTTTTCATCCAAAATGGTTAACAACATTCAGCTCTCAGAAAAAACAGATGGCTACCTTTGAGAAACTAAGAAAACATAAAAAGCTTACATTATGTTGTCATACCGCAGCTGGGCAAGGTAAGCAAAAAACATATCTTAAAAAGCAGTTTGAATGTTCTAACAGTAACAAAACAAACAGGATGAGACAACAAACAAAGGGGGGGGGGGGGGGGGGGCGGGTGGAGAGAGGATGGTGGTGGGGTGACAGGGGAGCAGGTCGGCCTTTCACCCAGTAACCAGTGAGGGGAGGTCGAAATGCAGGCTGACCTAAGTTGAGGGGCTGGGTCAGCGCCTGCAGACTGGCCAGGTTGGTGGCGATGATCTGCCCGTTGGACGTGCTCAGCAGCTGGATCTGCTGGTTGCCCCCAGCTCCCAGCGACACAGGGATGCTGATAAACTGCTGGGCGCCATTGCCTGTGTAACACACACCACACTACACTATCAGCCACCATCTGTGTGCCATTGTCTGTGTAACACACACCACACTACACTATCAGCCACCATCTGTGTGCCATGGTCTGTGTAACACACACCACACTACACTGTCAGCCACCATCTGTGTGCCATTGCCTGTGTAACACACACCACACTACACTGTCAACCACCATC
>CM031599.1:64461486-64463986 GCA_018398815.1 Conus ventricosus | reverse complement strand
CACCTTGTCACTGCTTTCTTTCCCATGAAAAGATCAGAAACCAACTATACACTGGTTATCTACAGATGACATTTCCTCTGACAGCCATTGAATAAGGATCTCCTTGTGATCGCTTTCTTTCCCAGTGGTACCTCACCTCCTGTTTACCACAGGAAACATTTCTGCACACCCTAACTCAATGATACAATATGCATGGTCACCCAGAGAAAATGGGCAGAGCCATGAAGACCATGAACAGAAAATAGGAACTGACTCGGTGCGTGCATGATGGGCACTGACAGTGACTGTGAGAGGAGCACATGTCCATGACACACTAGTGCAGTCAAACACAAGCAAAGTCACTTGGAAAGGGGAGAGGGCAGGGTTAAGGGGAAAAGTAATGGATCAAATCCATGAAACCTGGCTGTGTGAGCAGAAAAGGCTATCCCTTATCCCTAATCATTATTATCATCACTTTTTTGTTCAGGTGGGAATGGCTCATTATACTCTAGACAGTAGCTAATATACTCACCATTGATGTCTGACTTTGTGTCAGCAGCTGACGGCGTGGTGGCCGTGTCAGCTACGGAGGGCACCGACATGAAGAGCTGATCGGCCAATCCCAAAGCTCCAGCACCAGCGATGGAGCCATGCGGCAGGGAAACAGACGGCATGGTGAAGACTGAGGACACTGGGGCCAGCGGAGACTGCGTGGTGGTGGCCGATAGCATAACATCCTGCAGTGAAACAGACAGAAACACTAGTGGTTGATAGCATAACATCCTGCAGTGAAACAGACAGAAACACTAGCAGCTGACAGCATAACATCCTGCAGTGAAACAGACAGAAACACTGTCTTCAAACAACATCAGTGCAGTGTCCTACTTTGCAGGAGAAATTCATGGCTCAGACAGCCTAATGACATTTCAGTACACCCTGTAATTCAAAACTATCATCTGGTGCTTGTTGCAGCTGCATACTCTTTATGCTAACATTCTTTAGTCATATGAAACAGCCGACCCGTCAGGCTATAATCTGGGGTGTCACCTTGTAGAAACAAAACCCCAGGGAGGTTATGTCAAGGTTATGTTCATGCATTATTACAAAATATACAATTCATGAAACAATAGCTAACCAACGACATGTTCAAGTCATACAAGACATGTCAGGTCTGTCAAACATATCGCCTAATTCATGCTGCTCTGACAGCAAAAAATAAATGAGAAAACAAATACAAATAACAATTAAATAAAAGGTAAACAAGATGGTCAATTTGCCTGTTTGACTCACATGTGATGAAGATGGGTGGGTAGTGGGAGAAGGGGTGGGATAAGAGGGGTGTGGGACAAGAGGGAGGGAGGAGTAGACTGGAGAGTAACCAGTTGCTTATTTTTAAGCACAGAGGTGAAAAAGGCATGTGAACTGCAAGTGAGTCAAAGTAATCTACTTCAAGTCAGAGCGGGAGTTCCACCATTTTCTTGACTGAACTGCCTCCAGTCACTTACCCATTTAGCTCAGATTTGTTTCAAAAATTTGTCACCCATTATTGATGCTTATTGTGTTTGAATGCTGTCACAAAGGCACATTTATGATGGATAGGTGTCATCTGTCAACCGTTATTCTCCCCACAAGGCTGTATATTACTTTGTTGCTGTCAGCAGTTTTACTTACTTGGTTCACCATAAACAATACATGGCCTTTACCACTTGGTGACATCTTACTGAAGAAAGCTGGGAAAGTTCAAGCAATATCTTCCCCTTTGCCAAGTTTACTTGAGCTAGCTTTGTCATTGCCCAGAAAATGTCAGAGTGGAGTTTACCATGGATACACATACACTCCCACACACAAGCACACTAATGCACATGGAAAACTAACATAAAGTAACCTTATACTTATAGAATCCCTTTGTTACAAACGTGACTGAAAATCAGTTAAAAATATTTAGGAGCAAAAACAAACACTATAAAATGGCCACAGACATAAACAACAGAGAAGAATGGACAGCCACAGATCCACTTGGACCGGTGTGCACAATTTTACTTGCTGGTAGCCTGATGACAATGGAAAAAGTTACATTTTATCTATAGGCAATATTTGGAAATCTGCAGATAAGGCAATCTGTAATAGAGCTTGCATTCAGCTCCAATGACCCTGCTGTGTTCATAGGTCAGATGCCAGCGGGGAGCATGCCCAATACAATGTCATCCCCGAGTCAGCGACACAGTTCAATCAGAAGGAGAAAATGCCAAACCATGGGTATGAAATGGTGCACGTGTGATACAGAGACAACAGCCCCATTGTTATCCTGGCATGGGCTTTGAATCAAAAGATTTGACCCACTAGATCTATTTGCTTGACCCATAAACTGAGACAAAAGGTGACTCTTTTTGCAATGGAAAAGCAGGCGTTATCTTCCCATTATTTCTGTTCCGGAACTGGTCCATTGCAGCATGATAAAAAAGATGATAAAAGACTTTGTTGCACAAAAACAGGTGAACAGACCACACAGACAACAAAACAA
>CM031599.1:64453986-64456486 GCA_018398815.1 Conus ventricosus | reverse complement strand
TCAACAAACGTTTAGTTTTTGTAGTAATCCATGGCTGGTGGTTCTTGCTTGAAGTTATTTTAGTAGGTATGTTGTCATCCATAATAAATTCCAAGTTAGTTTTATACACTTCCAAAGGTCACCGACATTATCTTTAACACTATGGGACCTCAAAAAAAGATGACTGAAATCATGAGTATCCCTGCGCAATTTTGGTAAATCTGCTTGGTTCCCGAGTCTGATGGTACGTTTAGGTGGTTTTCTTCGAAAGGGTTGAAAGTTGCTCTCTAAGAGAACTATGTCATGATCACCCAGGCCTGCAATTAATTCCTGATTGCCTAAAGCGCCTGGACAATTGGTAAAAAATAAATCCAGGAATGCCTTACCACGAGTTGGTGATTCAACTGATTGTACTAATCCAAGGTCTTTGGTGGCATCAAAAAACTGAGTATTAATATTTTTACTGTATTGATTACCAAGTATGGCATCTTCACCCCAATCAATATCTGGTAAGTTAAAGTCTCCACCAATCCATAATATTGCCTTCCTATTGGTCAAAACAATGTTAGAAATGTCTCTGCAGATAGACGAACATACATTTTCATCTGAGTCTGGAGGTCTGTAAACTGATCCAACAATGACAGGTCTCTTATTCTTAAAATTAATCCTACAAAATAAACTTTCACTATTTTTGCCTTGATATAAAAACTCACTGGCTAAGTTCTTCCTAATGGCAATCAAGACTCCCCACCTCTTTTTCCAAGTCTGTCCTTTCTATAAATATCAAAATCCTCCATTAGAAGTTCACTGCTGGATGTTCCAGTTTCTAGCCAAGTTTCTGTTCCAATTACAACATCAATGTTTTTTTCGGTGACTAAATTACTGAGTTCTTCCTTTTTCTTGATAAGAGATTGAAAATTTATGACTATGCATTTAAGTTTATCTTTTTCTCTTAATGATTTGGGGTTCAGTTGCGCTTTATGATTTGGGATTTTATCAGTTTTAGAATCAGGGGTTGATGCAAACTTAGGACAAAATTTCAAGTTTTCTTTTGGGGATCGGTCTGGTGAGATAGGGTCAAAACGGTTGCTTTCTGAGCTGCAGTCTTCAATAGAATCTTCAAAAAGTCTCGAACTAAAATTTGGAAGCCCGCAGGTAAAACAAGTCCATGATATATCACTATTGCACAATGCTTCATAAACTGCTGAATTCATTAACATACATTTAGTGTGATACCATGAATTGCAGACGTCACAGGCAACTGCTTTATGTTTCCATGTGACTCTCATACACACACACACACTAGCAGAATCTAATCAAAGCGAAATGAAAATCGCTCCCAAAGCAGGTGTGTGTGTGTGTGTGTGTGTGTGTGTGTGTGTGTGTGTGTGTGTGTGTGGTGTGTGTGTGCATGCATGCATGCACCTAGCTACCAACCTGCTGTAAAGGCAAGTGTGTGTGTGTGTACATGCATGCATGCAAGTCAAGTCAAGTCAGCAGCACTTTATTATTTCAAAGAGAAATTAAGAGTGGCCATAAAATATGACTGTGGATCCATATTTAACAAATCACACCCACCCATCCACCCCCACCCCCCACCCACAAACAGAATAATATACACACACACATACATATATATACAAACAAGCTTTCTGAACCATATCTTATTGAAAGTTCAGTTTTGATTCAGGAGTTTGATAGAATTGAGAACAAAACTGTTGGGAACAAAACTGTTTTTAGTTCTATTTCAGTATTTGTTTTGAATTTTGGAATTTGGAATCTTCATCCAGATGGTAGAACATTGTACTTTTGTGAAAGAACATGAGAACTGTAGGCAGCAATGTTCACAGCTTTTTGTGTGTTACAACATCATGATTCATACAATTTATCTAGCTGTTCTTGGGGTGGGGTGGGGGGGGGGGGGGGGGTTGCCAATAATCTTTCCACAGGTACTCACCACTCTGTTTAAAATGTTTTTGTTTTTCACGCTAAGATTTCCAAACCAGCATAAAAAGCCAAAGGACCGCACTGATTCTGCAAAACAACGATAAAACATTTTTAAGATGTCCTTTTCAGTGGCAGAAGAAAGAAGTTTCTGAAGACAGTATATTCTATATTGGCATGTTTTGTAGATGAATTGAGTATTTGCATTAAAATTCAGCTTATCATCTAAAATACCACCCAGATATTTATATTCACTTACACGTTCCACTTTGGTGTTTTCGATATACAAGCGAGGGACAGGAGCTCGGTTCCTTTGAAAATCAATTACCATCTCCTTCATCTTACTAACATTCAATTCTAGACAGTTCTCTTTGCAACATGTACAAAAACATTCCACCTCTTGAAAATAAATGGTATCTGAATTTGACAGGTCTTCTAAAACAGAACCATCTGAGCACTTTATGACAGGAGTGACAGAAGAACCAATACAATCATTTGATTCAAGAGTAAGAGTACAGTGGAGAGAACGGTGCCTTGAGGTGCACCAGTAAACGTGGTTCCTGCTGATGAATATTTT
>CM031599.1:64438986-64443986 GCA_018398815.1 Conus ventricosus | reverse complement strand
TGACAAGACAGTGAGCACCAAGACATTGAGAACCAAGACAGTGAGTAGGCAGTGAAAACCAAGACAGTGAGAACGAAGACAGTCACAACCAAGACAGTGACAACCAAGACAGTGAGAATCAAGACAGTAAGAAGACTGTAAGAATCAAGACAGTACGAAGGCAGTGAGTAGACAGTGAGAATCAAGACAGTGTGAATCAAGACAGCGAGAATCAAGACAGTGAGAACCAGGACAGTAAGAACCAAGACAGTGAGAACCAAGACAGTAAGAACCAAGACAGTAAGAAGACAGTGAGAACCAAGACAGTGAAAACCAAGACAGTGAGAATCAAAACAATGAGAAGACAGGAAGAACCAAGACAGTGAGAAAACAGTGAGAACCACAGTGAGAACCAAGGCAGAGTGAACCAAGACAATGAGAAGGTGGTGAGAACCAAGACAGAGAACCAAAACAGTGAAAATCAAGACAGTGAGTGCCATGACAGTGAGGACCATGACATGAGAACCATGACAGGAGAACAAAGACAGTGAGAGCCAAGACAGATAGAAGACATTGAAAACAAAACATGAGAACCATGAAGTGAGAACCAAGACAGTAAGAACCATGACAGTGAGAAGCAACACATGAGAACAAGACAAGTAAAACCATAACACTCAGTTTAACAGTGAGAACAAGACAGTTAGTACCATAACAACAGTGAGATCCAAGACAAGGAGAATCATGACAGTCAGAAGACAGTGAGAACCAAGACAGTGAGAAGACAATGAGAACAAAGACAGTGAGAGGACAGTTAGAACCATGACAGTGAGAACAAGACAGTGAGACCCATGACAGTGATAACGATGACAGTGAGAAGCAACACATGAGAACCATGACAGTGAGAACCAAGACAGTGATAACTGACAGTGATAACTATGACAGTGAGAAGCAACACAATGAGGACCATGACAGTGAGAACCATGACAGTGAGAAGCAACACAATGAGAACCATGACAGTGAGAACCAAGACAGTGAGAACCAAGGCAGTGAGAAGACAGTGAGAAGCAAGACAGTGAAAATCATGACAGTGAGAAGACAGTGAGAACCAAGGCAGTGAGAACCATGACAGTGAGAAACAAAGACAGTGAGAACCATGACAGTGAGAACCAAGGCAGTAAGAACCAAGGCAGTGAGAAGACAGGGAGAACCGAGACAGTGAAATCATGACAGTGAGAAGACAGTGAGAACCAAGACAGTGAGAGCCATGACAGTGATAACCATGACAGTGAGAAGCAACACAATGAGAACCATGACAGTGAGAACCAAGACAGTGAGAACCAAGGCAGTGAGAAGACAGTGAGAACCAAGACAATGAAAATCATGACAGTGAGAAGACAGTGAGAACCAAGGCAGTGAGAACCATGACAGTGAGAACAAAGACAGGTAGAACCAAAACAGTGACAAGACAGTGAGAACCAAGACAGTGAGAAGACAGTGAGAACAAGACAGTGAGAACCAAGACAATGAGAAGACAGTGAGAACCAAGACAGAGAACCAAAAAAAGTGAGAACCAAGACAGTGAGACGACAGTGAGAACCATGACAGTAAGAACTAAGACAGTGAGAACCAAGACAGTGAGAAGACAGTGAATTCTAAGACAGTGAGAACCAAGACAGTGAGAACCATGACAGTGAGAACCATAACAGTGAGAACCCAGACAAGTAGAACCATAACAGTGAGAACCAAGACAGTGAGAATCATGACAATCAGAAGACAGTGAGAACCAAGATAGTCAGAACCAAGACACTAAGAACCAAGACAGTGAGAACCAAGACAGTGAGAACCATGACAGTGAAAACCAAGACAGTGAGTAGACAGTGAGAACCAAGACAATGTGAACCAAGATAGTGATAACCATGACAGTGAGAACCAAGACAGTGAGAAGACAGTGAGAACCAAGACACTGAGTACCAAGACTATGAAAAGCAGTGAGAACCAAGACAGTGAGAAGACAGTGAGAACCAAGACAGTGAGAACCAAGACAGTGAGAAAACAGTGAGAATCAAGACAGTGAGAAGACAATGAGAACCAAGACAGTGAGAACCAAGACAGTGAGAACCAAGACAATGAGAAGACAGTGAGAACCAAGACAGAGAACCAAAAAAGTGAGATCCAAGACAGTGAGAATGAAGACAGTGAGACAACAGTGAGAACCATGACAGTAAGAACCAAGACAATGAGAACCAGACAGTGAGAAGACAGTGAATTCTAAGACAGTGAGAACCAAGACAGTAAGAACCATGACAGTGAGAACCATAACAGTGATAACCAAGACAAGTAGAACCATAACAGTGAGAACCAAGACAGTGAGAATCATGACAGTCAGAAGACAGTGAGAACCAAGACAGTGATAACCAAGACAGTGAGTAGACAGTGAGAACCAAGACAATGAGAACCAAGACAGTGATAACCATGACAGTGAGAACCAAGAGAGTGAGAAGACTGTGAGAAACCAAGACAGTGAAATTGAAAGCAGTGAGAACCAAGACAGTGAGAAGACAGTGAGAACCAAGACAGTAAGACAGTGAGAATCAAGACAGTGAGAGCCAAGACAGTGAGCACCAAGACAGTGAGAACCAAGACAGTGAGAAGACAGTATGCACCAAGACAGTGAGAACCAAGACAGTGAGAACCAAGACAGTGAGAAGACAGTGAGAATCAAGACAGTGAGAGCCAAGACAGTGAGCACCATGACAATCAGAACAAGACTGTGAGAACAAAGACAGTGAGAACCAAGACAATGAGAAGACAGTGAGAACCAAGACAGTGAGTGAGTGAGGTGGACCAAACTCCAGAGTGTGTATTCACCTACAACACGAGGCAGCACCCCAGACTAAGGAGGTTATATACTTGATCTGTGGCTGCCACTACACAAAACGTCCACTGGTCCAGTCCTATTTCTCAGTGTTTCCTGTAAGAGAATGTAAAAAAGGGTGGTGGGAGCTTGGAGGGAGGGATAGGATGGGGGGGGGGGGGGGGGGAGAAGTGGCAGAGGGCAACAAGGGAGAGCAGGAGGAGGTGGGGGGAGGGGGGCAGTGAGGGGGAGGGGGAGGTGCACTGAGCAAACATAGATTCAATGCCTCTTTTTTTCCCTTTTGAATGTCATCTTGCTGGCAATACTGACCTAGGAGTACAGTGGGCCCTTTGAATTTGTCAACATCAGAATATCTGTACCACCCTCTCCCCTTCGAACTGAGGGAAGGGGGGCGGGGGGGGGGGGGGGGGGGTCTTCGTCATCGAGGGCATTCATATACTAAACGTGAAAGATGTTTGAAAAGAAGAAGAAGAAAAAAAAGAGCATCTCCTGTTGCTGGGAATCTTGCTTTCAAGGACAGAGTAGGGATCAAAGCCGTATGAGGAGGAAAGAGAGGGGAAAGGGAGGAGGGAGAGGGAGAGGAAGGGATGGGGTGGAGAGGGATGGGGGAAGGCAGAAGGGGAGGGCGAGGGAAATGGAAGGTCTTTGCTGTGATGTTTCCCCTGTACTGTTACAGACACGTTAGGAAGGAATCCCATCCCTGAATACTAGCAGGAAAGGGAAGTATCCTTTGAATTATTTTGTTTCCCTGTTGATCAGTAAGATGAAAGTGAGGAGTTTTTATGAGATCAATCACAAGAATATAAGACAGACTGAAAAAAGATAAAGACAGAAAGAAAGGGGGTGAGGGAAACAAGGAGGGGGAGGGGGGAGGGGAGGGGTCAGCAGTCAGAACTATTTTAACTGTCAGGCCATTAGAGAGACAGACAGACAGACAGACAGAGACAGAGACAGAAACAGAGAGAGAGAGGAGAGAGAGAGAGAGAGAGAGAGAGCAGCTTGCTTGTCAATGAACAGAATGAACGGATCACTGTCAGAATTTTATTCACTTTGTTCCTGATGTGTACTACCTACTTAAATGACATTTTCTATTTTCTCACTTTCACAATTCTCAAGCTATGGGGAATGGTCAGCCTTTCAAAGAGGCTTCTGACAGTTTTTGTATGCAACCTGCTTCCTATTCCACTCACTGCTACCGTTGACAGCCCGGTCAGGACAGCCCAGCTGACCGCAAAGGGCCATATCAGGGCTGTCATCTTGTTACAGTCACTCTCTACACAGATGTTAACAAAAAAAATCACATACACAGAAGTCATTAAAACAGATTTTTCTAAAAACCTACTGAAACCTTTGCATTCAGACAGTCCCACATTATTAAGAAACATCTGTATGCCAAGCCAACAATCAAAGCACAATGGGGTTAAGAATTACTTCAGAGAGGAGCGTAAACTCAAACAAGAATACTACTGAGTATTTTAACAGACCCAAGAAAAATAAAAATTTCTTTCGATGACTAGTAGCAGACAGTTGCTCCTTCCATAACTAGTATGAGAGAGGGTGGAGGAGAAATTTTCACATAACTTTAATAGAGAAAATATTCCAAGTCCTTCCCTTGAGGACACACCGACCCACTCCAACTTTCGTCACAAACGCACTTGCTATCATTTGTATCAACAAAATCAGTCAATCAGTCACTCAGCGGAGACAAATACGCTCTGTCCAACATTCAAAGTCTGAAAGGCATAGATCACAAAGGAGCTGGAGTATTAAAAACCTGAGCAAACGTTTCTTCGGATCCGAGTGCCCATGTGTGTGTGTGTGCTAAAACAACTCATCAAAATTACAAGAAAACACTTCAGTAACACAAAAAAGCAAACGAGTAGAATCAAACATAAATAAGACACACTGCCTTTAAATAATTCTAGCCATGAATAATTTTAAACAAATTTTACATCACAGTTCGGCTGGTCATATTCTTGGGGGGGGGGGGGGGGGGGGGGGGGGGGGGGGGGGGAGAAAGAGCTTGGGGTTTACACACACACACACACACACACACACAACGGGGGAGAGAGACAGACAGACAGACAGTTAAGAGGTAAATCAATAGCCTACGCTACAATGAAAAAGAAAAAAAACATCAGAAAAA
>CM031599.1:64426486-64433986 GCA_018398815.1 Conus ventricosus | reverse complement strand
AAGCTGTTGTGTGGGGACAGACAGCAAGATGGAGACAGTGCCGACACCTACCTGTTTGATGATGGCTGTCTGGGCCAGCTTGGCCGGGTCTGGCTTGGTCTCTCCATTCAGCGTGTCGGGGCTGGTGCCGTCATTGGAGTCCGTGTCCATGGCGGTGCACAGAGCCAGCAAGCACGACTGCAGGCGACAGGGTTAGGTCGGGTGCAGCCCAGGCATCAACTTGAGGCTGCCTGGTCACAAGAACATAAAAGACCCGGCTGCTAATAACATCGCTTCTCATTGATCAGGGTTGAGGAAGGGGGGTGTCTGGGGTGTTTGTGTGAAAGGTCTTTGACAGAACAGACGCCCGCCTGTTGGTGTTTGGGTCTGGCAGCGGGGTAGCCCAGTTTGGCTCTCAGGTTTTCCGATTGTTATCGCACCAAAACAAAGTTTTCCGGGCCCTATTGATTTTTCACAGTGACTGGAGTGAATATTTTATAGAAGCGCATTATTATAATGGAGGGCAGCGGGCGGCACTGTGAGTGAGGTTGGCTGAGGAGTCGAGGGGGGAGTGGCTGCCGGTGAGGGGGGGGGGGGGGGGGGGGCATGCCAGCAGTGTCGCCTAGCAGCCAGCACGCGCCCTGCACTCACGCCTTCACCCGGCCAGCGCACAGCAGCTGCAAGATAGACCAGCACACTCCATCGTCGCCTGACCCTTCCCCCTCCCCTCCACTCTCCAGCCCTTCCCTCCGTCACTCACACACACCTCCCCCACATACATCACCATACATTTGTGAACACGATATTCCCAATTCTGACAGCTACCTTTTCTCTTCCGTTAATCTTGACTGTCATCTGGTCCACGGTATGCTCCGACAGTTGAAAGAAGTAAAAAAAAAAATAAAAAAAATTTAAAGGAAAAACGAAAGAAACTGGGCGCTGCATGCCTCTACACGGGTCTGTGGCGGGGACTTGTGGAGCGTCGGAAAGAGATCGATGGACGGACAAACTGGAGCTGAAGCAGTGAGGACGTTTCCCGTCCACCCGCTGAAAGCATGTTGGGGGTGCAGCCAGCGGCTGGGGATGGGGTGACATGCCGCTTTCAGCACGCTGTTGTGCTGCCTGTCACACTGCAGGGTGTCTGTCGTCGCCATTGCCGTTCTAGACATGTCACCTCTCAGAACGCACAACTCATTACGCTCTGTGTGTGTGTGTGTGTGTGTGTGTGTGCAGGCCTAATTATTAATATTTGATATACATGCGTGTACATAGCTTTTCCACAGTTCTTTCAGATCATAAACTTGGACAGAGAGAAAGAGAGAGAGAGAGGAGAGAGAGAGAGAGCAGGCGTATATCGTTGAAAGTATGCACGTCTGTGTGATCAAATTTTGCCTATTGTTTAGACTACTAAGAGAGAGAGAGAGAGAGAGAGAGAGAGAGGAGAGAGAGAGAGAGAGAGAGAGAGAGAAAACAGGCGCATAATCTTGGAAGTATGCACGCCTGTGTATAATCAAATATTGGCTACTGTTCAGACTGGAGAGAGAGAGAGAGAGAGAGAGAGGAGAGAGAGAGAGAGAGAGAGAGAGAGCGAGAAAGGGGGGGGGGGGGGGGCGGGTGCAGGCGCATAATCTTGAAAGTAAACAAGCCTGTGTGTAATCAAATTTTGCCTATTGTTCAGACTATTAAAAAAGAGAGAGAGAGAGAGAGAGAGAGAGAGAGAGAGAGGGAGAGAGAGAATTTATGTGTACATCTGCCGTTGATCAATAGACCTCTGAGTTCGACTTTTTTTTCCTTTTTCCTGTCTCAGTTTGATTATTCGTAAAGCGTATAACATACACGTCTTTACCCATGAACGTTCCTGTTGTTGACGCAACCACTCGTAAGACATGATTGGAAGCCGAGAAAGCAGCCCCGGGCTCTCTCATTTCGACAGAGTGATCATTAGAATGTCGCGAGATCAAGCACGCCGTGGCGGCATCAGCATCAGTTCTTGGTGCCCCCACCCCCACCCTGGCACAGACACAGGCAAAAACTAGCCATCGAGCGGTCTACCAGAAGATCAGCCCCTTCCCCCAGATTCTATTTCAGGAAGCGAGCGGCTGCCGGCATCAATGCAGCCAGTCAGCCAGCCAGTCACACAGTGCCGTCAGCACACTCACAGGCAGGGCCCTGGAATCGGGAGGGGTGGGGGGGGGGGGGGGGGGGGGGGGGGGGGGGGAGAAAATCGATAGCCTACCAGGGTTGCCAAGGCAACGGACTGTTTCAACAGCCATGGGAAGGTCCATGTCTGGGCAAATAGGAAGCGGAATGGAATATATTATAGCGCTGGCAGACTCTTTCCCCTCGTGATCTATTATTCAGACATGTGATATCCACGGCAAGTGTGTGTGTGTGTGTGTGTGTGTGTGTGTGTGTGTGTGCACGCATACTAAAGGTTCTCAATATAAAACCTTGTATGTACATTGACTCAACTAATACATTGATGCATTTTTCCCCTTGCATGCGACACTGAAATTCCTGTCCATAGGCCCACAAATAATCTGTGGTATAGTGGTGAAGACAAGTAAACGAAATGAAAGGATCATGCGGCAAATTATCAAATGCGCTCTGGGAACTGTATATAGACGTGATTTTCAGGAGCAAGCAACCATCACTGTAAAAGTGACCCTGACTGCTCATTGACTTCCATCTCAGAGAGTCAACAGGCTTTCACAGCCAGTCTTCATTTTCTTGTTTTATTTTCACGGACTTTTTGTCAAAGAAGAAAACATTTGAAAACTTATTTTAAAAAAATGTGTATACAAACACTAAACAAAGATAAGCGACTGTATTTCAGTGAAGTTCCAACCAGCATTTTGTGAACGCCAAAAACCTTGCCATCTTTTATCCTCAAGAGCTGGGTGAAAGTAATTTGACACTGCCGTGTAGAGATAATGCTGCTTACAGCCTTGCCGACCGCAAAGGGACATATCAGGGCTGACACTGCTGTGTTGACCTGAACGATGCCACTGTGACTGCTAAATTAGATTGCTCAGCTTGGCAGCCCAAGAGCAAAGGAGTCTCACAATATTTCTGGGTGGCAATCAGGTTAACAGCAGGCTTATGAGACACTCCCGTCCCCACCTTTCTTCCCCGAAGTCCTTCCTTTCTGTCTCTTCCCCCTCCTCCCCCAACTTTCTCGAGGCCAAGGGTTTCAATATTTCATGAGCTCAGCCCTGAGCGCCAATGGGTTCATGGTTCTCAGATCAGCACCTGCACATCTATTTCAATTAAAAGTCACAGTGCCTGTCTAAAGTGTCAAACACTGAAAACTGCAGTTGTCCTGTGGCTGCTTTACGCTCTTGAAAGAAGGGAACTTTTTCTTTGTTCCCAACTCTGTGGTTCACTACTGGTGAGATTTTTGCATATGTGATTATCTGTACTCTCTCCATGAAGGTAGCCAGGGATGTCTGAATAGGACATCAGTGTGCCAGTGTTTTTTCATCGTTGTCATCCATCCTACAAGCACTTGATGGTCTGCTCTTCTCCCAATGATGGCATGGAATTCAGCATGCACACATCTTTTGACCAACGCCTTCAGACATGGGGTCTTGGAGTGGAATGGAATTCAGCAAGGTGTGGAATGGAGTTCAGCATGCACACATCTTTTGACCAACGCCTTCAGACATGGGGTCTTGGTGTGGAATGGAATTCAGCAAGGTGTGGAATGGAGTTCAGCATGCACACATCTTTTGACCAGTGCCTTCAGACATGGGGTCTTGGTGTGGAATGGAATTCACCATGTACACAGCATCTTTTGACCAATGCCTTCAGACATGGGATCTTGGTGTGGAATGGAATTCACCATGCACACAGCATCTTTTGACCAGTGCCTTCAGACATGGGACCTTGGTGTGGAATGGAATTCAGCATGCACACATCTTTTGACCTATGCCTTCAGACGTGGAGTGTTGGTTCAAAGCCTCAACTGAAAGACTAGGAGCAGACTGGAGGCTAAACTGGTGTGAATTCAGGGTAAATAATCCTTTCCAACCTGGGTTTCAGGCAGGAATGGATCTCCACACCATGGAACAAGAATACAACGCTTTACCCACTATGCCATCCAGTCCTTCAAACAAACAAACGAAAGTGACCAGCCGGCGTGGCGAGGTGGTTAGCGTCATAGTCTCCAAGCTGGGAGCCTGTGGATTTGATTCCCATCAGAGCCATTTGTTTGAGAGATTTTTCTGACCCAACCCGCTCTTACCAAGAGTTGAGTTTGCGAAGGCCTCAACTGGGAAGACTGGGGCCACACAGCCAAGTTTCATTCATTTAATGGATGTGTGTCTGAGAGTGCTACTCAGATTTCCTGACCAACACTGCAGGTGTCTATATTTCTCGGGCCTGGTTGTGAAAGTACACTTAGAGTAAAGCCCTGTCAGTCTCAGACCAGAATGGAAATCCATATCATAATATTCATCATCCCCCATCATCCTTGATCAGCACTAAAAAGAAAAAAAGTCTCACATCCTGTGGCTCTTCATACCATACTGACCTTAGTTTCAATCGCCTCTCCACTTCTACAGCCTTAGTTTGATTCTATTGGGGTCACTGGTGTTGGCAAATTCATTGTGGAAAGTTGGAGGATGGACATTTTGGTGTCCTATGGAGAGAGAGCTCACTTAACATCGGTTCCACAACTGTGCAGTTATTGTTGTCAGTCGTGGGCCTAGTAGGTGATGTCCTGCATTCGTGGATCAGAACACGCATCACTGAACACAAAGTGACTTGGCAGCAGTGCAGTCTCTTCTGTGGATTCCCTCATGATGACTTGACACTGACAGCTCCATGTGGATTACTGGCGCAGGGACTGTGGCAGGACAGGACAGGCTGTGGCTGAAGGTGGTCAGAATGAGTGGCACGAGTGCAGTACAACTGAGGTGGCACAGAAGATGGAGCAGCCACAAAAAAGTGTGAAACATCCTGGCAGCTACCTTTTTTTTAATAAAAATTTAAACAAACTTGGTAACCAATGGAACTGGCAATGATGCATCACCTCCACCAGATAGTTTCAACTGAATGCACTTTGACAAGTATTTTGCAGAGCTGCCTTTTCAATCAATCAACATCACATCTATACAACTGCAACACAGTGCTGACCAACTGGGTGAAATGCTTTTATGACAAATCAAGCTTACAAGGTCCAAGACAAAAGGCAATGAAACTATTTTAAGTGTATGTCACCAGGAAAAATTCTGAGCCCTATTCAAATATGGATTGGATTGATTTTCCTGTGTGAGAGAGAGGAGGAGGGGGGGGGGGGGAGAGAGAGAGAGAGAGATTGGTGAGAAGGCGGGGAGGGGGGGGGGGGGGGGGGGGGGCATTGGGGACAATATGGGAAATTCAAAGAAAAATAATTTTTAATACTTACTGAGTTAAAATGCCAAGCCGGTAAGCAAGCTCTCTCTCTTGTCTTAAGAAACTGATGCACCTATCAAACATATGATATTACCTGTTGAAACAAAGTTTTGTTAAAACACTATGTGTCCTGTAAAACAAATACGAATTAAAATGTAAAATGAATTCTACATAAATTCACTTTCATGTATCATCTATTCAGGGTTTCTCATTAATGTTGTACTCTACTGCATTGCATTGTATGAACTGTATCATTTCATGATAAGAGGCATATTTCATTTTAATGCTCATGAACAAATTAGGCTTGTGTGTACTGACAAAATCTGGAACTTAATTACAGTCTCCAAATTTGTATTTACATACATGTGATGATGGTGCCAACTGGAAGACTATCCTATGCTAAGATTACGGCATTATAAAAAAAAAATAAAAAAAGAAAGAAAAAAAAAAGATCCATGCAAATGTTATTCAATTACTTTGTTGATTAAAAATAGTGTCCTTGTGTTCTTTCAGCATGAAGGAGTTTGTGATTTTTTTTTAATCGTTGAGACCGGACCATGCATGTGAATAACAATCTTGTGTACTTAAAAAGTTTAATAAGATCACAATGGATCCTTTTATGATCCAAGCTTGGTAAATCCTAAATACAAGGCTCTCCTCACACTTCTTAAGCCCAGCAATGCTTTCCTCTTTTTTCTTTTCTTTTTTGTATCTTGGTTTACTACCCCCAGTCAAGTCAATGTGCTTTCTAAGATATGGAACTCAATCAGGATTTACATGTTCCAAAAGGTAGTGTTAATGCCATAAAACAAAGGAATCATGACATCTTTTGATGTATTCCATACCATGCTAAAAAGGAGGCCGGCAAGGAAACTGGCATTTTTTCTTAACTACATCATTTCTGTGAAGTTCAAACAACACCAAGACCTTTCTCTGCACTTGTACTTTCAAGTCCCCTCTTATCATCACCATCATTAATATCATACATATGCATGGGATTTTTCTTTCCTTAAAATGTATTACTCTGTATTTTTGACAGTTACATTTTTTTCAATTTTGACTTTTTTAACAAACGAAATTGTACATACACATTTGTTAAAAATGTCAAAATTGAAAAAAAAAGTAACTTTTTAATGAGTGAAAATATCAAGAAATCCTTTTGTGAAGTTGTTCCACAGATGTAAAAGAACAGTTAAAAACTTGTTTGGTGTCAATACCTCTATCCTGTGGAGAATGAGCCTACACACAAGATATGTTGTTTATTTTCAATATGGCCACCGTTGCCACTGACAACCAATTTTTATATCATCAAAATGCATGAAAAAGGTTTTTTTTTTTTATACCAAATATGACAATATCCCCCAAAACTATGAAGAGATATCATAAGCAAAAAATTTGTTATTTTGGGGAAAAACATCACCTTAAGTTCATAAATGTCTGACCATGTGACCAAAAAATTAATGCACATCTGAACTGTCAGTTAGGATTCAACACTGTGGTCAAGGCTGGAGTAGGCCTTCATGTTACATGCAAAAATCTGACATCACAGCAGTCAAAGCTCTGAAGCAAATCATTTCTAAAATACAGGAATAGTGTGGGACCAATTGTGGGACACCACAAGTCAATCTTGTATGAACAAAACCACTGACATTCACATTCTGAGTGCAATTGCAGTAACCAGTTCCCAATGTTCTCATCCGTGTTCATTTGAGTCTGTGAAATATTAGTAATAACTGGTAAACATGAACCTGCGTTGTGACAACAACAGCTGCTAAGTCACAGAGCCAGCCATTGAAAGCAGGCTCCCCTCAGACTGGCACCATCATGTCTGTCCAATGAAGGTCCCTGAGAGCATGGTATGAAGGGCTACTGAGACTTTCTTCTGCTTGTTGATGAGGATGAGGACGATGAAGATGATGCTGTGGTGTTCTATTCTTGTCAAGTACTGTATCACTACATTAACAGGGCTGGACTGTTCATTTTCTTTCACAGACAATATCCCAGTGTCAGCCTGGCCAAAGAGATGCAGCTCAGGATTCGAGCAATGCACAAAGACTAAAAATCACATCCAGTCAGTGGATGAAACTCAAATATATTGTTCCAGTCCTCACATTTGAGCCCAAA
>CM031599.1:64406486-64421486 GCA_018398815.1 Conus ventricosus | reverse complement strand
TCATCAAATTATTTAAAATTCACTTACTCAAAGCAGCACATGATACAAGAAGGATTTGGCTTCAAGATACTGCTGTGCTTATCATCTAAGCACTGATTTTGGTTTTCTTGTGCTAAATTTGAATGCATATTCATCCCCGACCTCTGGTGAGGCGTATGTAGTCATACGTGTTTGTGTGTCAAAAGTCAGATGCCAGATGAAAAGATTTAAGATGTATAGAATGATCTCAGTTGCATACTCAGCACATTCTCAAAATCAAGCAGACCTGAAGGTCATGTGTAACACTTATAACCCTGATAAATAAACTCTATTTATTCAGTTATCAAAGTGATTATACAAAAACATTTTGTTTAAAACAACAACAACAGTCGATTTTTTTCTTTACATGCTTTTGTAAAAAACTATGTGAACATGAAATTCAAGTTTCAACTATTCAGACTAGTTTATAAGCTCATTTCTCTTTCTTCTTTAAATCAAATAAACAATCTGATGTTCCTGATCTGGACTTGATTTCATCAGCTTTTAAAGTAAACCTTGTAACTAAACGTGCAAGATGCTATGTTCCTTTCTGTCTTTTCTCAGGATCAGGATCAGGATCAGGATCAGGGGCGTTGTATCAATACAACTTAGCCCATTTAGGCTTTTTACGCCCTTCTGTATTTATATATCCTTTTTTTTCGTAACCCTTGGTCCAGTCATAGGCTAGCTCAGACCTATTATCCATCAAATTCTCTAATTTTTGTTAATAATTCATGTTTATCTATGAGGTTCTTAAAAACATTAATACTAGGTGCACGTTTGATGTTAAGTGTTAGTTTATTCCAAAAGTTGGTTACTCTATTAGTAAAAGTAAATTTTCTTAAATTCGTTCTAGAATATTGTTTAAATATTTTATCTTCACTGTTCCTTGTAACATTCTTCTGCGGAGTACAAAAAAAGCATGCTTTATCAACATCATCAATTTCATTAAATATCTTGTATGCTTGAATCAAGTCTCCTCTTATTCTTCTTGCCTTAAGTGTTGGAAGTTGCAGATATTTTAATCTTTCCTGATATGAGTAATCTTTTATATTATGAATCATCTTGGTTGCTCTTCTTTGTACCTGTTCTAGAGCTTCTGATTGTCTCTTTAGCATTGGATACCATACAGAGTTGCCATATTCAAGAACAGGTCTAACTAGTGTCTATATAATTGCAAAAAAGTGTCCTTTTCCATAAATGTAAAGGTTCTTTTTATTATTCCAATCATTCTGTTAGCCTTATTAATACTATTTACAATATGATTGTCAAATAGTAAATTTTTGTCAAAAGTCACACCTAGGTCTTTCTCTTCTTCACATTTAGATATTTTTATTTCCTTGCCCCCAATGTTCATTATATACTCCTTTTGTGGGTTTGTTTTACCAATATGAAGTACTTTACATTTTCTGCATTAAAATATAGGTTCCAAGTATCAGACCACTGTACTAATGTTTCAATATCTGGTGGAGTAATACCAATTACTTTTCAGTTACTAACTCTTTGTAAGAACATCCTAATCAAATTATTCAAATCTCTGTAAGAACACCCCTAATCAAATTATTTAAATACTGTTATAATCCACAAAATGTCAAAGATCTCTCCCTCTGTATGACTAGACTGATCAGACGACTAGATCTAGAGGCCGGATCTAGTAATTTATAATCCAGTCATCAATCGAGATGATCGTAATAACGTCACAAAATACGGCGAGACGAAGGCTTTCGTCTCGATATAAATTATGCTAATAAATGTATATAAGCACCGATCGTGTTGATCTAGATTAAGAAACTAACAAAATATTCATTCAAAAGTGTTGCTTATTCAAACAACCTAAAATGAGTCGTCTGCTCTCTTCAGACCTCAAAATGAAAATGAAAATACTGATCGAATGAATCAGTACTATTTCCACTGAACGCAATTTCCCGATCAGATACATTTTTAATAAATTATGATAATCTTTTATGTTCATAGTTAAGGAGGTCTGTCCTCCCTACTTACCAGCAACCTATTCTGGGCCAAGCGAGGGAACACTGAAGATGATAACAATGAAATAACCATCCGATAGCCTCGAAACCTAGAGATTTCTATTTTTGGGCACAGCCTGCAGTGTCCAATTTCAAGACATTCTCTTGGTAAATTGAGGGAGCAGTCCATTGTGACTATATAAAGAAACTAACAGAAATATTATGCGTTTCTGATGACTGCTAGACAACATACTAGCGAAAAAACGTAGCAATTATACATGATGTAAAAGGTAATAATCTGATACTTGCTGTCATATATGCTGTGAACACAAAAAGAATGAAAATAGTCGCTACAAATAATTGTATGTCTGTTGCTCCCTACTTTAGGAAACCGAAAAGGGAAAGCATCTTTGAATCATAAATTTTGTCTTTCCACCGTCCAGTGAAACGCTGGAAATGGGATTAGGCTATATCCGCTTATCATGCACTTGCATCGGAGATTTTTTTCTGAATAATTAAAATGTTTTTATAATAAATAAATAGAAATCAGTGTTTTATACGAAACTTTAAATAACAGAAGCAAACTCTTTCCTGTCCTAGGTTCTAGGCCTATCATGTGACTGTATTTTTGATCAAAATGGCGACGGAGAGTGCGGAAGATGTGAGTCTCTCATTATAACATGGCATACTTTTGCGTGCCGTGTTGGGTCTTGTAGTGTGAGTTATTGTTTATTGATCGTTATTGCTTATTGAGGCGCACAGCATATTCGAGTTCGTTGATGTCAGTGACCTGCTAGTTTGACTTCCAGGATTGAAACTTCTGAGTTTGGGAGAGAAAAAAAAAAAGGGGGGGGGGGGGGGGGTTGGAAGGGGAGACGGTTGGGAGCTAGTATTACTAGTTTTAGTTTTAAAGTTTTGGCTGCATCTCAGCCATTGGAACTCAAGGGTAGGGAGGACCATTCTCTAGGCTCTTTTTTCATTAGAACCCCCTGGAGTGGACAACACCACCGTCCAGCAGCAGTAGTAGTAGTGGGGACTGGCTCAAAAGCCTATGTACGTCCCCGCTTTGTCAAATACTTTGTTAAAAGTATAGGTGTTGAAACGCAATTGTCATTTTGTTACACAATGCCTAATATGGCATTTTAATCATCAAAATGGTTGAAAAGTTCCTTATACTTTGGAATTACAATATTACATCCAGCAGAATGCCAGTGCCTTCTCCACCGTACTAGGCAGGGTTGAGGCAGCCGTTTTCCACCACTAACCCCCCATCACCCCTCCCCCCCCCCCCCCCCCCCCCCCCCCCCTGTGTTTTTAATCTTTTTAGGTCTTACACTGTGCAACCAGTTGTATCACTATCACAGTCATCATTAGCTCTACAACTAGTCGCCAACCAACAACTAAAGGGGGAGATCCAGATCCAGATAGGTAGGATAACTATCTTTGAGACCGACACAAGAAAAGAGTATTAAATTATTGGGGGGGGGGGCCAGAATAGCACAGTTGGTAGAGCATCGGACTCATAATCTTGGGGTTGCGGGTTCGCATCTCCGCCGGGCCGTTTTGGTACAGGGGGATTTTTCCCTCAGAGTTAACATTGGTTCTGACTCTATTCCCTTTGGATGAGACTATAAACTGAGGTTCTGTGTGTGAACGCACGCACAACATCTTGCACACACGTAAAATCCCATCACCAACTTTCGGAACAGAAGGCCAGTTTGGCTGTTGGTATGGATGACACGTTACACATAGCATGCACCTTCCCCAAAGTTAGAGTATGGCTGCCTTAATGGTGGGATAAAAAATGGTCATGTACACAAAAGTGTCAGAATAATCAACATGATGATTGTGGACACGAAAAGAAAGAAGACGAAGAAGATCAAATATTAAACATTTCTGATAATTCCGCTTCCCAGAGCACTCACCTTCAGGTTTCACTCATGTGTATATACTGGGGTGGGAGGGGGAGGGGGGTAACATGCAGATCAGGCGAGTGACGGGGATGTGTTGAAGTCAGCAACTGACACAAAGCTTCAGGACAGAACATTCCTATCTATGATGGATGAGGAAGTCTTTTGACGATCTTTCAGTCAAGCATCATTCCTGGTACAGGTTTCTGCATGGGCACCTGTCATGTACTTCCAGGCAGTATGTCATCAGCCTGTTACAGGTTTCTGTCATGTACCTTCAGTGTGTCATCAGCCTGTTACAGGTTTCTGTCATGTACCTTCAGTGTGTCATCAGCCTGTTACAGGTTTCTGTCATGTACCTTCAGTGTGTCATCAGCCTGTTACAGGTTTCTGTCATGTACCTTCAGTGTGTCATCAGCCTGTTACAGGTTTCTGTCATGTACCTTCAGTGTGTCAGCCTGTTACAGGTTCTGTTATGTACCTTCAGTGTGTCAGCCTGTTACAGGTTTCTGTCATGCACCTTCAGTGTGTCATCAGCCTGTTACAGGTTTCTGTTGTGTACCTTCAGTGTGTCAGCCTGTTACAGGTTCTGTTATGTACCTTCAGTGTGTCAGCCTGTTACAGGTTCTGTTATGTACCTTCAGTGTGTCATCAGCCTGTTACAGGTTTATGTCATGCACCTTCAGTGTGTCATCAGCCTGTTAAGGTTTCTGTCATGTACCTTTAGTGTGTCATCAGCCTGTTACAGGTTTCTGCCATGTGCCTTTAGTGTGTCATCAGCCTGTTACAGGTTTCTGTCATGTACTTTTAGTGTACCTTTACCTACTATAGGTTTCTGCATGGGCACATGTCATGTATTTAATGTGTGAGAAGACTGCTGTAGGTTTCTGTCATGTACTTAGTGTGTGATCATCCTACTTTAGGTTTCTGCATGGGCACATGTCATGTACTTAATGTGTGAGAAGACTGCTATAGGTTTCTGTCATGCACTTAGTGTGTGATCATCCTACTATAGGTTTCTGCATGAGCACATGTCATGTACTTAATGTGTGAGAAGATTGCTGTAGGTTTCTGTCATGTACTTAGTGTGTGATCATCCTACTATAGGTTTCTGTCATGTACCCTCAGGTTTCTGCCCTCCCGTCTCTTTGTCAGTCACTGAGATCCCGCAGTGATAGCAAGTAGCCATCACAGTTTCTATTCACTAATGACCCTGAAAAAAAAGATAAGTTGCTTTCATTTAGTTGTGAACTATGAATCAGAGTAATAACTCACAATGTAGAGCCCTGTAGATCAAGGACTGTCAATTGTCATCACAGCAGATTTCAGACTGCAAGGCAAAAACATTTTTCCATGATGTGTGTGTGTGTGTGTGTGTGTGTGTGTGTGTGTGTGTGTGTGTGTGTGTGTGTGTGTGTGTGGTAATTCTGTGTGTTTTGTGTGTGTGTGCGTGTGTATCTGTGTGTGTGCATGCATGCGCATGCACTCATGCCCACACGTGTCGGACTTTCTGTTTTCATAACTTGTGGGCCAGATTTACTAGGTAGACTTATCATTAATGGTAGCGTGGAAGAAGAAAAAAATTGTGATATAATACACACAGTGACGTGGTTAACACTGAGTCATTTGCTGTTCCCTGTTAACTTATCATGTCAAACTCTTGGCAACTGTGACCTGCAGGAGTTTGACATGGTACAGTGTGTAGCGCCAGATGTGTAGTGTATGTCTGCATTCAGTTGGTGGAAGAAATGCCACATACAGGCTGGCCTGCCATGTTCAGTGTAAGGAAACTTGATCATTATAATTTATATGTTAGCGTACATGTTGCCTGCATACTGAGCATTCAGAGTGCTTGCATCTTTATTCCATCATGTACAGCCATAACGTACATGTTGCCTGCATACTGAGCATTCAGAATGCTTGCATCTTTATTCCATCATGTACAGCCATAGCATTGTGAAATGTTTGAATTTTTATTTCCAGTATGTTGAGCCAAATAGAACAGTAATAAGCGTGCAAATAACAACAGTGATTTTTTTTTTCAGATGGAACAGAGAGATGGGGTGGAAGAGGAGGAAGATGAATTAGATGAAGATGAAAGTGAATCTGAAGAGGTAAGAAAGAAAGCGAGAAATGTTTTATTAATTATTCAGAGGTTCCGTTAGACCGGCATATGCCGGTTTTTACCGGTAAATATTTGCCTTGTACCGAAAAAAAAAAAAGCCGCCGGTACCGTGTACCGGCAGAACATCTGAGCGCTTTGACTCTCCTCTATCCCTGCACTGTCTGTCTCTCCGCCTGTCAGCGGGTGAGCGGGGATGGCAGGCAGGAAATAAGCCATGCCATGCCGACAACAATACATCTGACATCACTCCTCTTCCCCCTTCCTTTCAGTCCCAGGACCTTTGCCCCCCTTTTTTTTCAATGGACAGCGCTGATTACTACAGCACTCGCGTCAAAATGGACGGTTCCATTTTTCTTTGAGAACCCAGGTTCCCTAGCGTGTAGCCAAAGTTTCGTGTGTGCGTGTCATGCTGACAGTCTGACCCTGGATTGAACTTGCGGTAATCCCCGACCCAGTTTTCAATTGACTGTCGCTGTTTTCAACATCACTTTGAGTAACTGCATGGTTCGATGACGAACACTGACGGAATTCTTTCGCACGTGTGGATAGGTAAGTGAGAAGTTTGTTAAGTTTGTTTTGTTTGTTTGTTTGTTTGTTTTTCTTTCAAGTTACGTTTTGGTTGGTTGGTTTTGTTTTGTTTTGTTTTGTTTTGTTTTGTTTTGCTTTTTGTTTTCATTTATGATTTTTTTGCATGTTACTCTCTCCGTCAACTTTTCTGTTGAGTTCAGTTGACTGAAGGCTGTCACTGACAAGCCTGTTACGTGCTATCCATGCCGGTAGGCCGCTCGCTATCGCCCGTTCGCGTCACCCAGAATCGCGGTTGAGTGTGTAGTGCATGGCAGGCAGCCAAGCGCGGTACCGGCTGATTTAAGACTTGTACCGGAAATTTTTGTTGTTGTCGGTACCAAGTACCGGCAAAGTCTATAGTCTAGCGGAACCTCTGAATTATTGTTTGATTATTTACCAAGTGCCAAACACTGTCAAAGAAAAATGGCATTCACATCAAAGAAGGGACAGAGAGAGAGAGAGAATGTTGTGTTGTTCATAGCCCAGCAACACCAGGGGAGATCAACACTTCAGTGCACAGTGGGCAGTGAGGTCATCAGCAGGCAACACCAGGGGAGATCAACACTTCAGTGGGCAGTGAGGTTATCCCGGCACTGCTGTGGAGTTAGTGTGTTGAGGTCAGGTGTTGCCTGTTTCCATCTGACATAACCAGGACACTGTCTGCCAAGCCCTCTTCTGAGAAATGGGATTGCTCAATAGTGGAGCCAGTGCCTGTCAGTCCCCCTTCAGAGGGGGCCACCATATTTATTCAGCGACGGTCCCCATGACCTTTCTGGTATCATCAACTGATGAAACAGACTCGATAGGAGTATAACCATAGTGAGGTAAAAATGAATACAGAAATCATCACAAAAGCAGGGCGTTTCCTTTCATTTCATGTTGATCGCAGACCAGCTGCAGGATTGTAGACTAAATCATGATGAACAGTGAGGGTGACGACGATTATATCGCTCGAGTTCCGTTCTGGTCTGAGGCTGCATGAGATCACTGTGCCTACACTTTCTTCCATACAACGCTGAGGTTTCACAACTCTGCTATGTCCAAAAAAAAGATACACATCCCGCAGTGTTGGTCATGGATGGCCAGACTCGGCTCTGGATAGGAGGGCCAGAAAATCCCTCTAGGAAAATGTCTGTGATAGGATTTGAACCCTTAAATTCTCAGCTCGCAATTCCATGATGCTGCTGGTTGTGAATGTATTTCATCATACTTCACTGGAATATTTTTGTGTTTTCATACACTGCTTATCATTTGTCAGTACTTCTGTTTTGATTTTTATTGATTTTCCTTTTCCAGGAAGTGGAACCCAAACTGAAATATGAGAGGATCTCCAATGACCTGACGTCCATCTTGAGCAAGGATGCAGCCAGCTGCATCGCTGTCCACACCAAGGTAGACAATTTACAGTGTGATGATGATGAAGTCGTGATCTGTAGATGGGCCATCATCTGCATGCCTACGCCACTAACACAGTGCAAGTAGTTGTACAGTACATATTTTGCAGCAAAGTGGCCATACTGTAATGAAAGCCACTTATATTCAACTGTTTCTGCCTTGGCTTAAGGCTGTGTCAGGCTAATTGACATAGGCTAGAACACCAAGGCTACATCAAAATGTTGTTATGCTCTGCATAGTTATGCGGGGATTGTCTTCAGTTGTGACAAGCTCCTAGCATAACATTATCAGTCTCTAAAATCCCCCGAAGTCGGAGTGTGGCTGCCCATGTGGCGGGGTAATCAAAAACGGTCACACACGTAATGTTCTCATCCCAGCTGATGCATTTGTACCATAGTGTTCAAGTACTTCGGCTGTTTGGATGATCCCTGGAGTCTTTTAGCCAGGGTACGACAACAACAACAACAACAACAACAACATACTGTTTTACTTGTCCATAGTTAATGGTTTTGACTGCTAGACTGCTTATGAATAAAAAAAATAATTTTTTAAGTGAACCCACTGAGGGGGAGACCCACTGACATTCCGCGCATTTGTACATTTAACCTGTTTCAGCTAAGTGACCTTACCATAATCGAAGTCGGTTGTATGAGACCATTTCACCAGTCCATAATTAATTGGCTTAGACTGCTAGACGTATCTAGTTTTAAAAGAATTAAATGAACTGAAAGAAGAAGAAAGAAAAAAAAACACCTAGATCTCTGTTACTAGTGTTAGGTGTGATTAATGAATTATTCACTTAAAATGTACTTTAAGATTTGTCACACTAGTAGTAGTACACTATAAAGGCATTCAGGTGTCTTAAATAAGATATTTTGGATGACATGTAAACGTTACCATGTTTCTTGGTCTTTGATTGTGGTTAGATCAATATGTATATATGTTCATGTGTATATGTCTGTACACGCATGCACAGACAGAGAGTCGATGCCGCTTATAACGAATCACCGGGTACAATCAAACTTGCTTTGTTATATCCGGCTTTCATTACAACCGACGCGCCGGTTATAACAAATTTTTATATGGTTGCTTTGTTATATCCGGCGTGAACTCTCTCTCTCTCTCTCTCCTCTCTCTCTCTCTCTCTCTCTCTCTCTCTCTCTCTCTCTCTCTCTCTCTCTCTCTCTCACACACACACACACACACACACACACACACACACACACACACACACACACACACACACACAGGGGTTGCATTAACAATGTTATTAATAAAATGTATACGCATATACTCAACAAAAGATTAAAAGCATGGGCAGAGAGAAGAAAATAACAGAAGAGCGGGATGAATTTTGACCCAGATATATTAAAAGAGACCATATGTTTACTCTGTATACCTTATTACAAAAATGTTTCTTAACAAAATTCAGGTTGTAAGTTGCATTTATTGATTTTCAGAAAGCTTTCAATTCAGTCAACAGAAATGTTCTAGGGTGTGTTCTGAGGAATAATGGCATAAAAGGGAAGTTGTATACAGCTGTTCAAGGAACATATGAGTCTGTTCTTGCATGTGTTCGAGAGAATGGAGCTTATACCTACTATTTCAACTGCAATAAAAGATGCATGCATTGTAAAGGACTCTGGGTAAAGTTAGAAACAATAAAAGATGCATGCATTGTAAAGGACTCTGTGTAAGTTAAAACAATAAAAGATGCATGCATTGTAAAGGATTCTGGGTAAAGTTAGAAACAATAAAAGATGCATGCATTGTAAAGGATTCTGGGTAAAGTTAGAAACAATAAAAGATGCATGCATTGTAAAGGATTCTGGGTAAAGTTAGAAACAAAAGATGCATGCATTGTAAAGTATTCTGGGTAAAGTTAGAAACAATAAAAGATGCACGCATTGTAAAGGATTCTGTGTAAGTACAATGTCACTTTTATGTCGGGTGAGGGGATGGGGGAAGTGGGGGGGATAGTTACGTTTAAAGAAGTTAAATGTTTTATTATTTTTACACTGGATAACCAGATGGGAAGGGGGAAATAGGGGAGGATAGCTACATTTAGATATGAACGGTGATATTTTTTCTTTGTGTGTGTGTTTTATATGAAAATTGTGAGAGTATGTTCATTTTACTTGAGAGTCACAGTTGCAAGATAGTGAAATTCGAATGTGTGTGTGGTGGTTTTCGTATTTTCTGAAATTCATCTTTAGGATTTCCAGTGGAAGTTGAAGAGGCCACTAAAAGCTAGTCCAATCAGTGCCTATGACTTTAACAGGTAGGCTACTGAAGGGTATGCTGAGGCTGATGTTATGTGTTTCTATGCTCAGAAACATGACTTTGATATGTAGGCTACACAGTGTATTGAAGGTGATGCTGACACTGATGTTGTGTGTTTGTGTGTGTGTGTGTGTGTGTGTGTGTGTGTGTGTGTGTGTGTGTGTGTGTGTGTGTGTGTGTGTGTGCAGTTTCTGGCCCTGGGCACCCACTGGGGGATGATCTTCATCTTGGACCACACTGGGAACAACATTCGTGATAAAGAAATCATGGCAGTAAGTACTGCTTCATGTCATCATGACAACACCTTTCCTTATAAGTGTCATTTATGATAAAGAAATCATGGCAGTAAGTGTCTGTTCTTGTTGTTATCATGGTGCCTTTCCTTGTCCGTGTCATATGAACTGTGTACCTGTTGAAACAGATTTTAGTTCAGCTGGTACAGAGTTTTACTGATCAGATTAAAGGTAATGATTATTTTTGGGGAATGAAAAGTGTAAATGGCAGAGAGAAGAAAAAGGAAAGAAATGATGAAGTGGGAGAGGCAGAGAAGATAGGGCAGGGATTCAAAGGAAGAAGGTCAAGAAAACATTTAGTATGTTACCTTCACTATCGAAATCATGTAATGAATTATTTCCCCTGGAAATTGAGCTTTTTTTTTTTCCACTTTATTTCATGCCGCTTAATGCAAATGAAAATGCCTGTTTATGTTGCTTATCAAGGGAAAGGGTATGACATGAACAATTCACTTAGTCTGCTTTTAAATACCAAAGAGCTGTTAAGAGATTTTTTTAAAAATTGGAATTTTTTTTAGTTCCTAACTAAAAAATGTCAGACATACCTTGATCTAAGCTGTATATGTCAAGAATAACATATTTAGTATATAAAAGCATTTTTCCATTACCTAACACCTAAGACTAAAATGAAACATGATTGCAGCCATTGGTTGGTGGAAGGAAAAACAGAATTTTTTGTGTACTACCGTCGCATACACACAGCATGGGCAATAGGAACAGCTGTCACCTTCACACTGCTTCTTGAACAGTTTGCTTCTGAGGTCGCTAAGAATTGCGTCGCTTGACCTGTGAACTTTTTCAAAATAATTTCTGAACTTTTATTGATTGTCATGTGTTTGTGAAAACTGTTGACTGCAGGTATCAGATCCTGGTGTAGGTCCCAGTATTGTCACCTCAATCTGTGTGCAGCATACCATATTCTGTTGTCGGTCCATGTATTACCACCTCAATCTGTGTGCAGCACACCATATTCTGACAAAGGTCCATGTATTATCACCTCAATCTGTGTGCAGCACACCATATTCTGATACAGGTCCATGTATTGCCACCTCAACCTGTGTGCAGCATACCATATTCTGATATAGGTCCATGTATTAGACTATGAGACTATAAACCGAGGTTCCGTGTGTGAACGCATGCATAAGATCTTGCACACACGTAAAATCCCATCACCAACTTTCGGAAGAGAAGGCCAGTTTGGCCGTTGGTATGGATGACACGTTACACATAGCATGCACCCTGCGTGAGAAACGGAAAGAACGAAGGAGTAATTGATATTGAACGATATTGACTGGATGACACGGGAAACGACCGAATGACGCCAGCTGGCAGCTCTTCAGTCGGCACTACCCAGGTAGGCAGCCCGTTGTGTATATGAGTATTGATTGTAGAGCGCAATGAGTTGATTCCAAGAATTGCGCTATATAAAATCTATATATTATTATTATCACCTCAATCTGTGTGCAGCACACCATATTCTGATTTAGGTCCCTGTATCATCACCTCAGTGTGCAGCATACCATGTTCTGATTTAGGTCCCTGTATCATCACCTCAATCTGTGTGCAGCATACCATGTTCTGATTTAAGTCCCTGTGTCATCAGCTCAATCTGTGTGCAGCATACCACGACAGTCAACCAGATCAGTATTGATGACAAGGGAGAGTACCTAGCCAGCTGCTCAGATGATGGCAAGGTGTGTCTGATGACGGGAATGGTTTGGATGCAGTTAGCAGGGAAGGTTTCATGTTTGGGACTGGGTTGGGGGGATTGAATCTTGTTGATAATGATGTGATGCTTTTAGACAAGCTTTTTATTTACGAAAAAAAAAAAAGTGTATAGTTTTAAAATGCTTATGACTTGACTTGACTTGACGTGATCCCTTAGACGTCGGTCCGTGGGGGCACCCCTGAAGCAGTGACATGCTTATACTGTTTGTTTTTAGGCATTTCTATGTCAGTGCGTGTTTGACTGTTTATTGTATGCAATTTCTGTTTCGCTCCAATCATCCCCAGCCCATATCATTGTGTCTGTCAGCATGCCTCACTCTCTTATTCTCTATCTGTCTCTCTCTTGCTTGTCTCTCTCACTGTCTGTCTCTGTCTCTCTCCCTCTCACACACACACACCACACACACACACACACATACACACTCTCATATGAACAGTGACTGTTCAGATTATTTTCTTTAACTTTGTTATTCTGTTTTGCGGTTTCTTGCTTTGCACTGGATATCAGTGGGCTCTTTGGATAACAGAATGTTTGAAGGTTTTACCAAATATTCAGGTGTTGTGTCGTGGAGAGATCTGTGTTCAGTGTGACGTTTAGGAACTCGAATCAAGTTGTAATGAGAGTAACTACCAACTTGGTATTCATAATCTTGTGGTTTTGTGTTCTTCTATTTTTTTCTCATGAACATATTGCTCCCACCACTGCCATTGTTGCAACAGCTACTACCTCCACCAGCAGTACTTCCATATTACCACAATGGCTGGCGCAATTACATCCATAGATTTGTGCACACAAAGCTTTGGTGGTGAATTCTTCAGACCATTTTATGAAACAGAGATTGAGTATATCACCTGGGGAGAAAAAAAAAATCAGTGATGGTGAATTCTTCAGACCATTTTATGAAACAGAGATTGAGTATATCACCTTGGGGGGAAAAAAAAATCAGTGAAAGTGTTAGGTGTGTTCACTATTACTTTGAACATCTGTTTCTCTCTCTTTCTCTCTCTCTCTCTCTCTCTCTCTGTGTCTCTGTTGCTCTCTCTCTCTCTCTCTCTTCTCTCTCTCTCTCTGTCTCTCTCTCTCTCTCTCTCTCTCTCTCTCTCTCTCTCTCTCTCTCTCTCTCTCTCTCTCTGTCTGGCTGTCTCTTTCTTCCTGTTGATTTGTTTGATGGTTTAAGAATAAGTGTGTCAATTTTGAAATTGCGATGGCTTAACAGTTAGCTGCAATCATTCATGTTCAAAGGAAAGTCATCTTCAGCCTTGAAAGTAAAAGCTCTTCAGTCTAGAAAGAGTCAGCAGCAAAGAAGTTTCCCAAGTACACCATCCTGAACTTTTAAAGAAGCCCTTTAGAAAAGCAGTCAACAGCAAGCAGGTTTTCCAAGTACACCAGATTTCAGGAAAATAATCTGTTGTCAAATGCGAAATATTGTAACAGCAAATTTCAGGTATGCAGATCTGCACCTGGATACTACTACTGCTGCCAAGATCGTATGATTGAAATAAAGGTTGTACACATTAATTTGTTTCCACCCCTGAGTGAAAGTGGTGGAGACATGTGTCTCTTGGTGATATTCAACTTGAAGTAAAATTTGACTTCTCCAGCTCCAGTGAAACCTTCCGGACTGTTCAATGAGAACTCTTTCATTTTACAGCTTTTTAAAAAAAAAAACTGGATTATAATGCTCTAATTGCATGTAGATACAAGATTCACCTTCCACTGATAGATCCAGATTAAGTTTTGTGGGAGTCTAGCCATGAATTATAGAGAGGTTGTGCTGTGTTACAACTGTCACTTCTGTGGCCGTAGCTGCTCCCTCTCCTCCCCCTCCCCAGTACCACTACCTTTCACCTCATCTTCGTTCTTCCATGGTTTTGGGCTGGAACTGTGACATTCACAGTTCATGAGGTTTGTGTGTGTGTGACCGTTTTCATTTGACCATTAAAGATAAGGTAGCTTGCATTTCGTCTTCAGTGATGATGAAGAAACACAACATGTGCATATGTTTTTTATTCTGTGTTGTGTGTGAGTGGTGTTTTTTTTCATCGATCATGTTGGCACATGATACCGTTCACATCTAAGAAGGATAGAATGGGATTTAAAATGGATATAAGGTGGTGAGGATGGTGGGGGGGTTTATAATTCTATATGTAATGCACATATCCGCACATGGGACAGCAGCTAAAGTCTAGCCTCTAGGAGTTGGAGGGGCTGGATTCAGCACAGACGTTGACTCCAAAGAGAAAATGTCCCTGTAACATGGGTGATTATTGCGCAGGTGGAAGCCAAGGCCTGTGGATGAAAACAGTGCTTTGTCCGCTCAGCCAGTCAGGCCTCCACTCCAGATGCACCGTTTTCTTCTTGTGCAGGTGATCATCGCTGGCCTGTACGGCACAGAGCTGAACCAGACCGTGTCCTTTGATCGACCCGTCAAGTCTGTCGGCATTGACCCTTTCTTCTCCAAACAGGGCAGAGGTCGTCAGTTCGTCATTGGAGAGGAAAAGGTGTGTATAACAGGTTGATGAGGAAAAGGTATGTATAGCAGGTTGATAAGGAAAAGGTATGCATAGCAGGTTGATGAGGAAAAGGTATGATGTATGGCAGGTTGATGAGGAAAAGGTGTGCATAGCAGGTTAATGAGGAAAAGGCGTGTATAGCAGGTTAATGAGGAAAAGGTATGTACAGCAGGATGATGAGGAAGAGGTGTGTATAGCAG
>CM031599.1:64313986-64401486 GCA_018398815.1 Conus ventricosus | reverse complement strand
GATCTGTGGTAAATGTACAGTAAGGCTGAGTAGGTGAAGTGCTTGTTTGTGACGTCATAGTGAATGGAAAAACAATCGGAATAAATTTATAAAGAACACTTAACTGAACAGCGCTCTGATGAAGCAAAATGGCTGTGAGCACAGGTCAGGGAATCACCCAACTATGACATTTCTTTCTGGCTTTCTCTCTCATCAGATTAGAGAGTGAGAATATCGGGAGTTAGGTAACCCCACCTGGTCGCCAAAAGGCGCCTTTGGCGGTGACACACACTGTCGCCAAATGGCGCCTTTGGCGGTGAAAGGGTTGAGGAAGGCATGATTGTCAACTGATGGAGCTTTGGATCCAGTGGAAAGTTTACAAAAGTGAGCAATTTCAGTCAGTGGTTTTCAACTCGTTTTCGGAAAATGAAGGAAGCTGGGAATGGCACATTGTTACTTTTCGCTTTGTTTACAAGAATCGGAACTACTCTTGAGTTTTGTCCCCTCTTTTTTTTCTAAACAATGATGCATGGATTTTATTTTGACAGTGTGACTGTGACAGCCCAGATAATAGATATGTCATATATACCCCAGTGGGGGCTTAGATAAAAGCAGCAAGAAATGAGACGCACAGAGTGACACTTGTTGTGTCCATAATGAAGGATATTATTCTTTCAGTACCAAGTTATATGCCTGACTGTTGAGACAAACAGCCTTGTTTTTTCAAATCTATAAAATTTAAGCGTGCATGCCACTGTGTGTGGTGTGTGTGTGTGTGTGTGTGTGTGTGTGTGTGTGTGTGTGTTTGTGTGTGGTTCTTTTCTTTTGGTTTCTTCACTTGCTGTGTAGTATTTTGCCTATCGTGGGAGAGGACGAAAGGATCTCCAATATTGCTTACATTCTGTTTCGGTTGGGGGACTTCACAAGAAACGTAGCCTTACTGCCTTGTTTTGACCTGCCTTTGGAGGAAAGCACATTATATGTTCAAATTATTCTTTCAATTGTTTCAGGGGGTGAGAGTATGGGACACAAGTGCCAGGTGTCTCATCACCCGCATCGAAAAAGATCACAGGTAAGTTGGGAAAGAAAGGGTTTGATTTACAGCATGAGGAAAGTGTGTAACAGTGTTCCACGTACATCTGCAGGCTTTTTGCCTACTGTTTGTCTTCTCTTCAGATAACTGGCTTGTGATGATTTCATTTTCATCTTTGTTTGATTTGGTTTGCACTGAGAATATCTGGAACAAATGTGTTTGAAAGAAAAGATTGTTTGACAGTTTATTCAACAAACCTAAGAGGCACACAGTTTTTGGTAAAGCTACTTTTTGTCATACTTATCTGCCCAAACGAATGCCTTATCCCCACTTGGTGTGGAACATCACCACGTCATCAGGATCCCGCTCCCCCACCGAAAAATAAAATAAAATTGGGAGAGCAGGGAGCTAACATTGCCTCCATTCCTTGTTAACCAGCAAGAGTGATCTCCCTTAGTTGCTTTCATTAAAACATATTCCAACTAACTCAGTTTGATCATTTTCCTTGAACTAGCTTCTCTCTCTGTTTTTTAACCTGGTTGGCTTTTTGGCGCTATGGCTTCTCACCAATTCCTGCAGATTACCTTCAATTGCTGTTTCTATTCAGTGGTCAGCCCAATCATCGTTCGCCTTGGCGTCTTTCTCATCATCTCTGAATTTGCTGCTACTTCGTTGACCTCTTTTGTCTGTTCTTGCCCTTGCCTTTGTGCTGAAACTCGTGCGCTTGACGTTTGCTGTTGTCGCTGTATAACTCGAGCGGGGACTGGACTGCCATGACATGGCATTCAGTTCACGAGCCCAACCCAAACAGCAACAGTACTAAGGTCTGTGGAGACAGGCCAGCAATTCCCCTCCTCCTGGTCCCTGCTCTTGACCCTTCGGCACCTTGGAGATGAAAAAGAGCAGCTGGGGATATTAAGGGTGGGGTGGGGGGGGAGGATGCTGTATAGTCTTGCCCCCTGCAGGGCTCAGGGTCTGTTGGTTTCCCCAGTGGAGGACATTCAACAGGGCACCCTGCTGCGAAAGGGAGAATCTTGGTAAAGGGCTAGGACGAGGCGTTTGAGGTGGCAGGGTGTGTGCTCACCTTGGTAAAGGGCTGGGACGAGGTGTTTGAGGTGGCAGGGTGAGTGCTCACCTTGGTAAAGGGCTGGGACGAGGTGTTTGAGGTGGTAGGGTCAGTGCTCACCTTGGTAAAGGGCTGGGACGAGGTGTTTGAGGTGGTAAGGTCAGTGCTCACCTTGGTAAAGGGCTGGGACGAGGTGTTTGAGGTGGCACTGTCAGTGCTCACCTTGGTAAAGGGCTGGGACGAGGTGTTTGAGGTGGCACTGTCAGTGCTCACCTTGGTAAAGGGCTGGGACGAGGTGTTTGAGGTGGTAAGGTCAGTGCTCACCTTGGTAAAGGGCTGGGACGAGGTGTTTGAGGTGGCACTGTCAGTGCTCACCTTGGTAAAGGGCTGGGACGAGGTGTTTGAGGTGGTAAGGTCAGTGCTCACCTTGGTAAAGGGCTGGGACGAGGTGTTTGAGGTGGCACTGTCAGTGCTCACCTTGGTAAAGGGCTGGAACGAGGTGTTTGAAGTGGCACTGTCAGTGCTCACCTTGGTAAAGGGCTGGGACGAGGTGTTTGAGGTGGCACTGTCAGTGCTCACCTTAGTAAAGGGCTGGGACAAAGTGTTTGAAGTGGCACTGTCAGTGCTCACCTTGGTAAAGGGCTGGGACAAGGTGTTTGAAGTGGCACTGTCAGTGCTCACCTTAGTAAAGGGCTGGGACAAGGTGTTTGAAGTGGCACTGTCAGTGCTCACCTTGGTAAAGGGCTGGGACGAGGTGTTTGAAGTGGCACTGTCAGTGCTCACCTTGGTAAAGGGCTGGGACGAGGTGTTTGAGGTGGCAGGGTCAGTGCTCACCTTAGTAAAGGGCTGGGACAAGGTGTTTGAAGTGGCACTGTCAGTGCTCACCTTGGTAAAGGGCTGGGACGAGGTGTTTGAGGTGGCAGGGTCAGTGCTCACCTTGGTAAAGGGCTGGGACAAGGTGTTTGAGGTGGCAGGGTCAGTGCTCACCTTGGTAAACTTGTAAAGGGCTGGGACGAGGTGTTTGAAGTGGCACTGTCAGTGCTCACCTTGGTAAAGGGCTGGGACGAGGTGTTTGAGGTGGCAGGGTCTGCTCACATTGGTAAAGGGCTGGAACGAGGTGTTTGAGGTGGCAGGGTCAGTGCTCACCTTGGTAAAGGGCTGGGACAAGGTGTTTGAGGTGGCAGGGTCTGCTCACCTTGGTGAAGGGCTGGGACGAGGTGTTTGAGGTGGCCGGGTGAGTGCTCACCTTGGTAAAGGGCTGGGACGAGGTGTTTGAGGTGGTGGGGTCTGCTCACCTTCTCACTGCGTCCTGGGCAGGATCTTCTCCTGTCTGTGATGCTGGGCTGGAGAAATCCTCGACCTCCGAGGTGCGGCTTATTTCTTTGTCACTTTCTGTCTTTGTTTAAGGGAGAGCAGAACTGAGCCTTTCTGTCTCTAGACTGAGCATGGAGACCATCATGTAGGGGCCTTATTGGCCACTAATGCCCAGGTCTGGGATTGAAGAACTGCACAGGGACATTCTCATGTGGGCACAATGTCTCGCTCAACAGGAGGGTGCATTTCCCACCATTCCTTTCAGTGTTCTGGCATGTGTTTGGACAGGTAAGCACCAGAAGGCGTCATTTTACTACTATACATAATTTTATGAAATACCTGTCCAAACACTTGGATGCCTTTCCACCTCCCCGCTTTATTGGGAAACAGTGCAGAAACTGAGCTAGTTGCAATGTGTTTTGATGAAGTGAACTCACTATCACTCTGACTAGCTGACTAGGAATGAAGGCGAGGTTAGCTCCTTGCTCTCCCAGTTTGGGGTTTTTCTTTTTATCCTGATGACATGGGGATGTGCCATGCCAAGTGGCGATAAAGCATTTGTTTGGACAGGTATTTCATGAAACTACTTTTAGCAGTGCCGTTCCTTCTTAAAAGTGCACATTTCATAGGAAATAAACAAGCGATACAAACATATGAAGATGCAAACCAATAATACAAACTAATAAACATTGAATATAAAAAGCTGACAGAATTTTAGTCTTGAAAATCAGCTGTTTCATCAATCTCAAATCATTAAACAAACCTATCACTGACCCATCGTATTGTTTTCTTAAATTGGAATTTGTAAAAAAAATGAAAAAGATGAAAAGTCAGGTGCATTGTTGATTTATAGAAATATGTATGATTCTGGCAACAAGTCATATTTAACTATGACCTTTGGTCCAGTTTCCGACCAGAGCTGTACGGCTGTCAGCTGTTTTGGAAAGACGACAGAACCTTGCTGGTGGGATGGGGAGACAGGGTCAAGGTGAGGTTCATCCTTCCTGTGTTGGACCAGTGTGTTCATTTATTAAGCAGTCAGAGCTGCGCACATGTATGAGCGCAACCAGTCCCATGTGAAGCACACACTGAAGCTTGCGAATGATTCCAAGGATATCGCAGCTCTGCTGCTGATTTTAAGACAGTTGATCTGGAAAATAAAGTGAGAAAAAATGGATGTATATGCATGTATATACAAGCACACACACAAATCATGTGCAGGCGCACGCGTGTGCACGCATGTTTGACTTTTTGTGAGAGTGCCGCTATGGGGAGGCGTGTTTTACTTCCAGTGGAAGGCACTGAAAATGTTTTTGTTCAGGCACTATGAAGTTGTGTTTAGTAAGGATCGTTAGGGCTTCTGCAGCCAAACATGTTTGGTGTACTTTGAAGACTGTGTTACCAAAATTATCACTGGTACTCCATAGAGGTTGTTGGTTGGATGGAGGATTAGGCAAGCAGTGAATTGACCATGAGATTCTCATGTGTGAATGGAGGCCTGTCTTTGAGGCACACAGCCAGCTGCAGACATGGCAGGAGGAGGCGCTCGGTGAAGTGTAGTTTTGTTGTACCTCACCTGAAGGCACCGGGCCCCTTACAGGTTGGAAGGTGTTGATCAGAAATAATCACAGAGTAAACTTTGGACATGCTTTCCTAGTTTCGCCTGTGATGGTCAACACAATGAAGGAACAAAGCACATTGCAGCACTGCCAAAGGGTTAAGATTTCAGGCAAGGGGAATCCTGGCTCTGGCCGTCAGCCTGTTCAAAACACAGCCGTCAGTCCCATCTGAAACAGATGTGAGGTAGAGAGAGGGACAATGGTTGAACAGCTGTACTGGGTATGCAGGTGTGTGTGGTGAAGGATCAAACATCAGGTAGAGGGAGGTACAATGGTTGAACAGGTGTGCTGGGTGTGTGATGAAGGTACAAATGTCGGGTAGAGAGAGGTACAATGGTTAAACAGGTGTGCTGGGTGTGTGATGAAAGAACAAATGTCAGGTAGAGAGAGGTACAATGGTTAAACAGGTGTGCTGGGTGTGTGATGAAGGTACAAATGTCAGGTAGAGAGAGGTACAATGGTTAAACAGGTGTGCTGGGTGTGTGATGAAGGTACAAATGTCAGGTAGAGAGAGGTACAATGGTTAAACAGGTGTGCTGGGTGTGTGATGAAGGTACAAATGTCAGGTAGAGAGAGGTACAATGGTTAAACAGGTGTGCTGGGTGTGTGATGAAGGTACAAATGTGAGGTAGAGAGGTACAATAGTTGAACAGGTGTGCTGGGTGTGTGATGAAGGTACAAATGTCAGGTAGAGAGAGGTACAATGGTTGAACAGGTGTTCTGGGTGTGTGATGAAGGAACAGACATGATTTAGAGGGAGGTACAATGGTTGAACAGGTGTTCTGGGTGTGTGATGAAGGAACAGACATGATTTAGAGGGAGGTACAATGGTTGAACAGGTGTTCTGGGTGTGTGATGAAGGAACAGACGTGAGGTAGGTAGAGGTACAAAGGTTGAACAGGTATGCTGGATGTGCAGGTGCATATGATGAAGGAACAGACATGAGGTAGAGAGAGGTACAAAGGTTGAACAGGTGTGCTAGGTGTGCAGGTGTGTATGATGAAGGAACAACCGTCATATAGAGAGAGGTACAAAGGTTGAACAGGTGTGCATGTGTGTATGATGAAGGAACAACCGTCAGATAGAGAGAGGTACAAAGGTTCAACAGGTGTGCAGGTGTGTATGATGAAGGAACAACAGTCAGATGGAGAGAGGTACAAAGGTTGAACAGGTGTGCATGTGTGTATGATGAAGGAACACCGTCAGATAGAGAGAGGTACAAAGGTTGAACAGGTGTGCAGGTGTGTATGATGAAGGAACAACAGTCAGATGGAGAGAGGTACAAAGGTTGAACAGGTGTGCAGGTGTGTATGATGAAGGAACAAACGTCAGATAAAGAGAGAGGTACAAAGGTTGAACAGGTGTGCTGTGTGTTTGATGTAGGAACAGACATGAGGTAGAGAAAGGGACAAAGGTTGAACAGGTGTGCTGGGTGTGCAGGTGTGTATGGTGAAGGAACAGGTCCGCAAAGAGGCACAGGACTTGCCCAGACGCTACGTGGAAATTAGTGAGTTCTCATTCCTGTCACCAGTCTCTGTCAGCTACACAGCTTTGAAGACTCGTCACTCTAGGGTTCTGCTCACACCTTGCAGTCAAAACTCCAGAGAGAAGAGGGTTATATGTCAGTCTTGAACACATGTTCCATTAAAATGAGAGGTAAATGGAGAAGCCTTTTGAAGAGCTTTGGGTTCATCAGGGTTTATGTTCATGTTAAGTAGCCTTCACGTTGAATGTAAGAGTCGCCTGTTCATTGGTAGTCAGGTTTGATCATGATGTACAGTTCAGTCCATCGTCATGTTGACGAATAACCAGTTTTGTTTGTTATAACCAAGCGAACAATAACCATTTTTTGTTCTTTTTTAATTGTTTTGCAAGAAGGATTTTAATTAGATTGAAGAGCCCCTCAGAATATGGCATTTGGTGTCTGTAATAAATATTGTAATAAGTTTTCATAACCTCTTTTATTATCTACAGACTATACACCACCTTTGTGTACTGTCCAGATGTGTTAGAATTGTAGAGATCACAAACATTTTAATCTAAGTGTGATTTTAATTTGGAGATGAGTGAGTCTTGTTCTGAACATGGTGTATTGATGCCAGTGATAAGATCTTTGAGTGTGTTTCTATGAGAGTGCATAGTATCTCAGTGCATGTTTATTTTGTTTCAGCGGCCCTGTTTCAGACAGATTTCTATGTTTGTGGCATTGCTCCAATGGGGGACAACTTGGTCATTCTGTCCTATGACCTAGATGGGATGCAGCAAGAGGTATGCCAGTGCCTGAATAGTCCATACACTGTTGATGTTTGGCTCCATGGAGGAGACATGTGGAATTCATGCTTACTCTAAAGTTAATTTGCTTGACTCTTTGCACTTACAGTACATGTTGAAAAAAAAATGGGGAGTTTGTATTATACTCCCTGTTTGGCTAGTATACTTACCATGTCAGACCATAGCATTCACGGCAGTTAGTCAGCTCTGCCAGGCCGAAGTTTTTGTGTGGCTAATGCAGTAATAAGACAGTCATGTGATGCCCAACCCGCTTCCGCCGTAGGAAGAAGCTGGTGTCAACTTCCTGTACCTCATTCATCGAGGCCTGTGCGCAAGGTAACCCCAGAACCTTGGCGCTAGTGGGGAAGGCAGGGCGGGCATTAGAGTCTGACATGGTAAGTATACTAGCCAAACAGGGAGTATAATAGAAACTCCCCATTTTGGCATCATATACTGTACCATGTCAGACCATAGCAGAATTTATACGGAGGAACGGGACCGCGGACGTTGCCCAATAGGGGAGCGGAAGAAGTCCGCTCCCCAACGTCCTGTACCCCTAGGGGAGAGTGCAACAATCGATCGGGGTGGTTCGACCGTCAGGGGTGAGGGCGCAGATCCGAGCTAGTCGATGCCTGCGTACCTGACCCGGGGTTGTGGTCAGTGGGGGGGTACCACCAAAGACTGTCCACAACCCCTCCACCGGAGTGATGACGCTCCTCATGTTTGAGTCGTGGCTGAACCCGGACACGGTTGGGGAGAGCGCGATGAGACTGGGTGACGTTCGTGGGGGGGTAGCTAGCGTCACGAGTCTCATTTGATCGGGTGACGGGCGGTGATTCCGACCGCGAGTCGTCACCCGTGCCGGTCCGGGTCTCGGCAAGGGTCCCCAGGAGCCGATGATTGCCGGACGCGGCATGATAGGAGAGGGTCTCCTTACGCGATCGAAGGTGAACAGGCGATCCAGTCGGAGAACGGGACGATTTTGAACGGGCAGGTCCTTTCATGGGGGCCTTGCCCTTGGATTTGGATTTGGGGTATGATTGAAAGGAAAAACAGTCAGCAATGACGGCCGATTGCCCGTTAGACTGAGATTGCCTGTTCGACTTCGATCGCAACGATCGTGTGTCCGCCGATCGGGTAGAGGGTAATCGTAATGATGGTCGCGCGTCCCCTGCGCGGAACCCTCCTCTACGCCGATCGTACGCTCATCGTATGTGTGAGCGGTTTGTCCCCTGGAATCGACACACGGGTCCTCCGGGGTAGAGAGCGACTCCTGAACAATGGAGCGTCTTGACCCGTTAGTGTCCTTCACCATGTTGGGCAGTGGTGGTGGTGAGACAAACACGGAATGCACGATCACAAAGGGGAGACAAAGAGGTGGATCGAGGGATAGAAAGAGCTCGACCAACCACAGGAGAGGCACTGGAAGTGCAATAAATGTAGCGAAATATCTGTTAGATCGAGGAAGGTCGATCGTAAGTGACGCCGGTTTTGGCCGGTCGAAACAAAATGGCGGAACGACCGTTGAAAGGAATGGAAACCGAGTGGACGACGGGGAAGTTCGTCGAATCGGGAGTCCGAATGGAAGGAGAAGGCACTAGGACTCGGAGAACACCAGCCGCCGTGGCGAAGTGGTTAGCGTCGCGGACTCCCGGCTGGGAGGTCGTGGGTTCGAATCCCATCAGAGTCATGTGGGGTTTTTCTGCCCTGACCGGCTCCTACCCAGAGTTGAGTTTGCTGCGGACTCAGTTGGGAAGACTGGGACCACACAGTCGAGTTTCATCCACTTAATGGATGCGTTTCTGAGAGTGTTGCTCAAATTTCCTGACCAACACTGCAGGTGCCTGTATCTCTCGGGCCTGGTTGACGCCAGGATATATTATGAAAGGAAGCGTAGAGTACAGCCCTGTCATGTAGTCTCAGACCGAAATGGAAATCCGTAGCATCATCTTAATCATCCTCATTACCATTGATCAGCATTAAAAAAAGAAGAAAAAAATGTCTCAAGTTCTGTGGCCCTTCATGCCCTGCTCTCATGGTGACCTCAATTTCGATGTGCTCTCCACGTCTGTGGCCTTGGTTTGCTTCCGTCGGGGTCACCGGTATCGGCGAGTCCATGGGGGCTGTCGTTGGACGGACGTGGTGGCGCCCTCCGGAGGGAGAGCTCACTCACGCCGGCTACGCGACTAAGCAATTATTGTCGTCAGTAGGGGGCTTAGTAGGTGGTGTCCTGCGTATGTTAGATCAGAACAGGCGCCACTGAACACCACCGAAGTGACTCGGCAGCAGTGCAGTGTCTCCTCCGGTGGGTTGCCTCTTGACGACTTGACATTGGCTGCTCCCTGTGGATTGCTGGTGCCGGGGCTGCGGCGGGGCGGCCGGGCTATGGCTGTGGACGGGGTGTCAGAATGAGCGGCGTGGGTGCACTGCCTCTGAGGTGGGGCAGAGGTTGGGACAGCAAAACAAAAAAAAAATAGGACTCGGAGAACAAGGGGCCGTAAAGGCTAAAAAGGGTGAGTAGAAGACTTAGTGGAACCGGCGATGTAGTTCTGAATTTCGATTAGCGAAAAGAACGGAAGGCAAAGTCGCGAGTGCCGAGAACAAGGCACAAAAGCGAGAATGGTGTGGTAAAATTATTTAATAAAGCACACCAAACCAAAGCCCCACCGGCTTAAGGGTAAAAGGGTTAAGCGCGCAAGCCACAACAAACAAGTAAAGAAGCCAACACAAAGCTATCTTAACACAACGGCAAAGAGAAGGCGAGACAGAGCACAAGACTTATCTTGCTTGGACGGCAGGCCGAGAGAGAATGAGGTACAGGAAGTTGACACCGGCTTCTTCCTACGGCGGAAACGGGTTGGGCATCATGTGACTGTCTTATTACTGCATTAGCCACACAAAAACTTCGGCCTGGCAGAGCTGACTAACTGCCGTGAATTGCTATGGTCTGACATGGTACAGTATATGACGCCAAAAATCCTGTTATCTTGCAAGTTTAGCCATACAGATTTAATCCGTCATGTGTTTAGTGAGCTGCTCTGATTTCGATTTCTATCGTTTTTTAATGCAGGGTTTACAGTCATCTAAATCAAGCGCAGAGATTGGATCGCAGTAGAGATTGTTTGACAATGCCACTGACTAACGTGATGTAAATAAGGGATATGTTGACAGGGATGTGATGTAAATAAGGAATATGTTGACAGGGATGTGATGTAAATAACAGATACATTGACAGGGATGTGATGTAAATAAGGATTTGTTGACAGGGATGTGATGTAAATAAGGAATTTGTTGACAGGGATGTGATGTAAATAAGGAATTTGTTGACAGGGATGTGATGTAAATAAGGGATATGTTGACAGGGATGTGATGTAAATAAGGAATTTGTTGACAGGGATGTGATGTAAATAAGGGATATGTTGACAGGGATGTGATGTAAGTAAAAAAATTGTTGACAGGGATGTGATGTAAATAAGGGATATGTTGACAGGGATGTGATGTAAATAAGGAATTTGTTGACAGGGATGTGATGTAAATAAGGGATATGTTGACAGGGATGTGATGTAAATAACAGATATATGACAGGGATGTGATGTAAATGACGAATATGTTGACAGGGATGTGATGTAAATAAGGGATATGTTGACAGGGATGTGATGTAAATAATGGATATGTTGACAGGGATGTGATGTAAATAAGGGATATGTTGACAGGGATGTGATGCAAATAAAAAAATTGTTGACAGGGATGTGATGTAAATAGGGAATTTGTTGACAGGGATGTGATGTAAATAAGGGATATGTTGACAGGGGATGTGATGTAAATAAGGAATTTGTTGACAGGGATGTGATGTAAATAAGGAATTTGTTGACAGTGATGTGATGTAAATAAGGGATATGTTGACAGGGATGTGATGTAAATAAGGGATATGTTGACAGGGATGTGATGTAAATAAGGAATTTGTTGACAGGGATGTGATGTAAATAACGGATATGTTGACAGGGATGTGATGTAAATAAGGAATATGTTGGCAGGGATGTGATGTAAATAACAAATATGTTGACAGGGATGTGATGTTAATAACGGATATGTTGACAAGGATGTGATGTAAATAACAGATATATTGACAGGGATGTGATGTAAATAAGGAATTTGTTGACAGGGATGTGATGTAAATAATGGATATGTTGACAGGGATGTGATGTAAAAAGGAATTTGTTGACAGGGATGTGATGTAAATAATGGATATGTTGACAGGGATGTGATGTAAAAAGGAATGTGTTGACAGGGAGGACGTATGGTCTGCAAGCGGCTCATCTACAAATTGTGGAACCTGGCATCAACAAATACGAAGAGATTTCTAATGATGCGCTGTCCATTCGGGGCTTTGAGGAATACCGCATCAGTGATTACCACCTAGGTGTGTATAGACTGGCTGTCCTTTCAATGGATCATTTCAGCGCATTGCCCTGACCATAACTCCTTTCATTTTAGTCTGATTTGCAGCAGATTTGTCAGAGCTAACGTTTTTGCCAGTATTTGTTGAAACACTTTTTGTTTGGGGATCATGTCATTTGAGGGGAATAATCATGCATATTTCTTTGTTTAGAAAAGTTATAAAAAGATGACATTGCACACAAAAAGAGTTTTAAATCCTGCCTGAAATGTGTTTCTGAAGTAATTATTATCATGGTGTAGGTGTATTTTAAAAGTTTGTGTGAATGATGGATTTTATTTTTTCAGCGACTTGTGAGTTGTCTGCAACACAGTGACGGCCCTGATATGCCCCATTGCAGTCGGCTGGGCTATAAGCAACATTACCTTACATTATCTTGTGTATTGCAAAGTGTATGCCTGAAGAGAACTTACTGCAGTTGATATGATGGGTTTGTGTGTTGCAGAGTGTATGCCTGAAGAGAACTTACTACAGGTGATATGATGGGTTTTGTGTGTTGCAGAGTGTATGCCTGAAGAGAACTTACTGCAGTTGTTATGACAGGTTTGTGTGTTGCAGAGTGTATGCCTGAAGAGAACTTGTTCTTCATCGTCAGTCCCAAGGACGTGGTGGTGTCCAGGCTGCGGGACAAGGATGACCACATCTCATGGCTCATGGAACACGAGCGATATGAGGTCAGCCATCTTTCCTTCCTCGTTGGTAAACTGGACAAGGCGTGACCGTTCAGATGTCAATCATTTTTATAGGACTTGATCTTTTTTCTTCATGTGTTTACCTGTGTGTTAGCTTTTTGCAGAATATGTTGTCAATCAGTGTGTATTACCAGTCTGTTGTGAGCCTAGTTCATGGCGTTTCATTTCTCAGTCAATGTGTTAATATTACCTGTATCATGAGCCGTGTTTCACTTGTTGTCAGTCAGTGTGTATTACCTGTCTGTAGAGAGCTGTGTTGATGTGTTGTTGTCAGTCAGTGTGTATCACCTGTCTATAGTGAGCTGTGTTGATGTGTTGTCAGTCAGTGTGTATTACCTGTCTGTAGAGAGCTGTGTTGATGTGTTGTTGTCCGTCGGTGTGTATTATCTGTCTGTAGAGAGCTGTGTTGATGTGTTGTCAGTCGGTGTGTATCACCTGTCTGCAGTGAGCTGTGTTGATGTGTTGTCAGTCAGTGTGTATTACCTGTCTGTAGAGAGCTGTGTTGATGTGTTGTTGTCAGTCAGTGTGTATCACCTGTCTGTAGAGAGCCGTGTTGATGTGTTGTTGTCAGTCGGTGTGTTTCACCTGTCTGTAGTGAGCTGTGTTGATGTGTTGTTGTCAGTCAGTGTGTATTACCTGTCTGTTGTGAGCCATGTTGATGTGTTGTCAGTCAGTGTGTATCACCTGTCTGTTGTGAGCCGTGTTGATGTGTTTAACGTGTTGTCAGTTGGTGTGTATTACCTGTCTGTAGTGAGCCGTGTTGATGTGTTTGACATGTTGTGTTTCACTTGTTGTTTTCCAGGAGGCCATGGCGTGTGCATCTGACCATGAAAAAGAACTGAAGACACATTCCTATGAAGTGAGTAGCATTCAGTGTATGTGGTGGTGGGTTTTGTTAGTTTGCTTGCTTTGGTCCCATGTTCTGTGGTCTGCAGTTGGTGTTGCTTCCACACTGTTAATCCTGTCTTCCCCATACTAGACTCATCTTGTTGCTGTTCAGCATCAACACCAACATTGTCAGTGTGATGTGCAGACATGCCTCAGTCCTGAAGCTGAGGCCACTCTCTAAGATACTGTGTATGAAGGAGTGGTTTGCAGGACCCTCAAATCCTCATTTCATTCTAGACAAGACAACTGTGAACAAGATGGCCGCCACACCAGGAAACTTACGAGATGATGTTGAATAACGACTGTGGTCCACCTTCAACAAGTCCAATCATTAATTTCTGTTACAACCACGTTTTCATGCGTATCTCCCATATCCAACTTACTTCAGAGTGTCAAAAATGCGTTGTCTTTGCGTTTGGTATTTTGACTCGCTTATGTAAACAAGTGTGTTTATGTAATCTTGCACCAAATGTAAGAAGATAAGTGATCGTTCTTCCTTTGAGGGAGAAGGCAAAGAGGAAGGGGGGAGTATGTGGGTGAGGTGAGTGCAAGGGGGAGGGGGACAGGGGAGCAGAGCAGTGGATGCAGGGGGGAGGCAGTCATATCCTGTGCCAGCAGGGGCAAGGTCAGGGTACCGCCACTGTCTTTGCCAGCAGGGGTCAAGGTCAGGGTACCGCCACTGTCTTTGCCAGCAGGGGTCAAGGTCAGGGTACGGCCACTGTCTTTGCAGCAGGGGTCAAGGTCAGGGCACTGCCACTGTCTTTACCAGCGGTTGCTAAAGAAAGGACAGAAGATAGGGCGGAGACAGGGGCATCAGGGGAGGGATGGAGGAGGTGGGGCAGTGGGTGGGGGAGGGGAGACATGATTGAGGAACCGTGTGAAGTAGTAGAACAGAAGTAACCAGTCAAAATGAGTTTGCTGTTTCAGTATCATGCTGGCAGCTGCATATTGTTTGCGAGAGGAATGTCTTTGTTGGTCAGCTGTATGCTGCCACAGCTGCCAGATATGTCTAGCTTTGTATGTGAACTTGACAATGAGCTGTGTTGTGTTTTCGTTTTTTTAATTTTCTTTTTACCATTTCTGGAAGGACGTGTACTTTCAGCAACTTAATATTAGGAGTCATACAAGAACAGATGAGGCACTTAGCTTTTAACATGTTGAGTGCCAGCAACCAATATTTCAGTCGGTAAAATACTTCCGCTTCAGTGCCAGCGACCAAAATTTTGGTCGGTGACCTTTCACTGTTTTTAGCTTGAAAACCCTAGCAATTTCACTAACTTATTTGGTGTATGACGAAGGTTTAGGATCCCGTCCAGTGGTCAATCAAATCATATTTCATGACGCGTACACATACTGTGTGCCCAGTCCATTGAAAGTGAAGACCCCACAGGCTCTGAGTAGTTTTCACTAACCAACAGTAGCAGACGACGCAACACCCAGACTTGGCGGCCTACAATTGACTCGAAAAACCTTTTCTTCTCTCGAAACAGCGAATATTATTCTAGAAGAGGGCGATTCAAATCTTGATTCAGTCGATTCGCTCGACACATGGGAAAGTGAGGACGATTTCGTGCATGCATCGTTGATGGGTACGCCGAGTGAGCCAGCCAGCGTGTGTGATTCTCGGCAGCTTGAAACTGACACACACGAAGAAGATTTGCTTTCAGTCTGTGCGGGGCAAAAGAGAAGACGGACCTATGAAGTGAGGAGGGGGGTTCACGGCAGAGGAAGAGGCTGTCTAGGACAGCTAGGTTTCAAGCGAATTTTTCACTACCAAATTTTTATTGCCCAGCAACACTGCCATTTAGTGGAAACCCGGGGATAAAAATTCCAATTGGCGAAAACTTCCAGCTGAATGTTTATATTTTACAAATATTTTTCTAACAAATTTTATCCTTTTTTCCACATTTGTTTATATAACAGCATGGTGTTCATACCCAGATAAAGATTTCTGTTTCATTTTGATGTCAACACATAGAGGAATAACGCAGATTTCTAAAATGTACAGTTTTATGGGGTTTTCTTGGCTGGATGAGGAGCTATGAATTTTTGTTTTATTTTATGCAAAAACGCCCAAAAACCCTTGGCAAGGGGAGTGCACTCATTTTACACAGACGCTGGCACTCAAGGGGTTAAGGAAGACATAGTACATGGAAGAGTGGTGATGGAGGTGTTTTAGTCATCATGAGGCGTCACTTTGTGACATTTCTTTATGCATGACTTAGTAGTACAGTGCTATAACTGCTACACTGAAGATAACTGATTTGAGAAAACAAAATTTGTCCAACAAGGAAATGATCAGATCAGGGAAACAAGCTGTGCATGGCTCTGTCCCTGTCCATTAGTCCCTCCCTTCCTTTTCCCCTTCGTCTGTGTGTGGTGTTCTGTCGTACATGTGAGTCCTATGGGCAGTTGCCCTTCTTGTTGGATTCCAATCTGTGCTGTGGGCACTAGCTGTTCTGCATTGTCTTCAAGGCAGGCACTAGCTGTTCTGCATTGTCTTCAAGGCAGCACAGACATCAGTGCTGTCCAAGGACACTCCACTAAAGGAGAGTGTGGTGCAGACACACCCAAATCCCTAAGGTGTCCATGCTTTCAAAACATCCTTTTGGAAGATACAGCGCTTTGTGCAGATACCCCCAAATCAGCACTATCCACAGATACCCAACAAGATAGGGAACAGTGTGTAGGACACCCATATCCTCAAGACATTGATGCTGTCACAGGATACCATACAAGGTTGTGTTGTTAGGAATACCCACATCTTTAAGATGTAGACAGCATTGTGCAGGACATCTTTATCTTTAATCTTTAAGACTTCAACACTGTCAGTGGATACTCCACTAAGTAGAGTGTTTTTTGCTGGAATGCCCAGATCTTCTTGATGTCGGCACCATCAGAAGGTATTCTACATGATAAAAGAGTTTTGTGCAGTAACATCCAAATCCTCAGGACATTTACACTATCAAAAATTGTGAGGGAACACTTAATCCCTTATGACATAAGCCTAATCAAAAGTTACTCTGCATGGTAGAGAGGTTTGTTAGGGAATGCCCAGATGTTTAAGCCGTGACCCAGGGTGGTGTACAGGGCAGATTGGTGTGCAGGCCATCGGGCGAGCCTACCTGGACTACCTGCTGGAGGAGGAGCAGTTTGCGGAGGCGGTGAAGATGTGTCCCAAGATCCTGGGCAAGAGGAAGGACCTGTGGGAGGAGGAGATCTACAAGTTTGCCAACATCGGACATCTCCGGGTCAGTGGCGGGAGTGGGAGGGTGTCTGTGAGAGTATGTCTGTCTGTGAGGCCAAGTGTGTGTGAGAGTAAGTGTGTGTGTCCGTGAGAGTAAGTGCATGTGTGTCTGTGAGAGTGTGTGTGTGTCTGTAAGTATATGTGTGTGTGTACGAGAGTAAGTCTCTGTGTGTCTGTGAGAGTAAGTCTGTGTGTCTGTAAGAGTATGTGTGCGTCTATGAGAGTGAGTCTCTGTGTGTCTGTGAGAGTAATTCTGTGTGTGTCTGTGAGAGTAAGTGTGTATGCAAGTGTGTGTGTCTGTGGGAGTAGGTATGTGTGTCTGAGAGTAAGTGTATGTGTCTGTAAGAGTTTGTGTGTGTGAGTAAGTCTCTGTGTGTGAGAGCAAGTGTGTGTCTGTGAGAGTGTCTGAGAGAGTAAGTCTGTGCGTGCGTGAGAGAGAAGGTGTGTGTGTGTGTGTCTGTGAGAGTAAGTCTATGTGTGTGAGAGAAAGGGTGCGTGTGTATGTCTGTGGGAGTAAGTGTGTATGTGTGTGTGTGCAGGCGATAGCCATGTGCATTCCCACAGCGGATCCTGTGCTGAGCCCATCTATCTATGAGATGGTTCTGTACAACTTCCTGCAGACCGATTACACGGTGTGTACAGTACCATGTACAGTTCTATTCATTATGATCGTTCGGTTGGAAACAGTGATGTGTACTGAGCTGACTTGATTACAGTTATTACACAGTGTGTACAGTCCCTTGTACTGTTCTGTTTGTTGTAGTCGTTAGATTGGTAACAGTGATGTGTACGGTGCTGACTTAATTACAGTTATTGCACAGTATGTACAGTACCATGTACAGTTCTGTTCGTTGTAGTCGTTAGGCTGGAAACAGTGATGTGTAGATCTGACTTGATTACAGTAATTACAGGGTGTGTGTGTGTGTGTGTGTGTGTGTGTGTTCATTTGATCGAGTTATGTTGTTCCATTTCTTTAAAAATTGTAAACAAGAGTGAGGCTTTGTTAATCTGCTCTCTTTCTCCAGTGTCAAAAGAACTACAAATTTGAAAAGTTTCAGATCAGGAACATTCTTACACATTTTGCACACTCCGTCTTAATTCTTCTCATACCACCGCCGGTAGCTACCGCCAATGACGTTCCCTATACTTGAGAGCCAAAGGCGGTAGCTACCGCCAAAAAGCACACAGCACACACTAAGCTAATTTCAAAGCTGATGTCACTTCCCCTGGACAGCCTAGTGCATGCACATTTGAAATAAACGTGGCTACTTCCTTTGTCTGCAAATTCAAGATGTCAAAACATCAATTCAGTGGGGATTTAAAAAAAATTTTTAGCAGTTTCCGTGGTGGAGGTGAGCAAAGCATTTCTAGCTGAACTCTTCAGTGGCTTAAGGAGTGATGATGAGTATTTTGAAGGATTTACACTGGAGGAATGTTTGGAGGTGACAAAGAGAAAGGTGCTGAAAGAAGAACATGTGGCTGAACTGATTGATCAGTTGAATGCAGACAATTCCGATCCGGAAGAAGGATGATGAAGTGATAGGTTTCCCGAAAGTTTTATGTTACCCAACAATCGCCACCGTCTACAACGGCAACAACATCATCATCAAAAACACAACATTATACACTTGAATTTAATGTCAGAACAATTTACATGTATTTCTGCATAATTTCACCAAATCTCATGGCAATTCAGTCAGAATTGTATTTTCTGGAATTTTTTTTGGTTTTTTGTAACGTAGGTGATGAAATTCTGAGTCGGTAAAAAAATACTTGGTTTCCATGTATAGAAACAGTACTAAAATACTTGGCGGGAGAAGGTTTTAACCCGTGCATGCATGGATGCATGCATACACAGGCACGCACACATGCGTGCACACACACACACACACACACACACACACACACACACACACACACACACACACACACACACACACACTCTGTCTGTTTGTCTCTCTGCCTGTCTTTCTCTCTCGATCTCTCTTTCTCTCTCTCTGTCACTGTCTCTCTCTCTGTCTCTCTTTCTCTCTCTCTCTCCACCCAGCACCTAATTGTGCATCAAGGTAGAAGGACAGACAGGTGATGAGGGGGGCCCCACTGTTGCAGCTGTTCTACCAGCTGATCAAGACCTGGCCCCACGAGCTGTACAACAGGGAGGTGATGGTCAACACCGTGGTCAGCCGACTGGATAAGGACCCTGACCAGGACCTGCTGATCCAGAGCCTGGGCCAGCTGTGAGTTAGCAGTCAGCTGACTGGACATCAGCCACAGTGGATCACTTTTTTCCTTTTCATTTTGTCTTCATGGGTGTGTGTGAGGAGAGTGAGGCCAGGCGGGTTGAGCGGGTGAAGCATTGTCCTCTGTCTCCATGGGTCCTGGGCTCGGTCCCCTGTGGAAGTGAGCAGCTAGGAGATGTTCAGTCAGCATCATGTAGAATGCAGACCTGCCAGGCTGTCTGGATGAGGCCGTACCCCAAGGTCCTCTGTGTGAACACGGGCATACAATGTAAAAAAGATGAACCAGTGAATGAAATTGATCAAATGAAGAGGTAGTTTTAACTCTTGACAAACAGTGCTGATGAAGGCTACCGGATGGTAGCCGAAAGCTCCGCTTTCATCCGTCTTTCTTGAGAGTCCAGGTACGAATGTTTAATCATGATCAAATGAATATGAGTCAGTGAATGAAAATATTCAAATTGCAAAACTTGTGCTCGCCTTTATCCCCATACTGTTGTCCATCGTGGAAGTGTCAGCTGTCATGTACCGATGAGATGGATTGCACACACACACACACACACACACACACACACACACACACACACACACACACACACACACACACACACACACACACACAATAGAGCATATTCTAACAAAAGCACGAAAAACTTTAAATCTATTAAAGATTATTAGCAAGCATGTTTGGGCTCAGGACACAATTACTCTTTTGCACCTTTCTACCGCACTGGTTAGATCTAAATTAACGTATGCACAAGAGGTGTTCTTCAGTGCACCCAAATACTTACTGAAAAAACTTCAAAGTATTGATTCCAAAGCATATAAGATAGCCATGGGACTACCAGTCCATGCCTCTTGTACAAAAGCATACAGTGCTGCTGGGAATGGGATATTACCACTGGAAGAATATAGGAATCTTGCATGCACCAAATTTGTTATAAGAAGTTCTTCTATAGACAATAATTTAGGCCCTGAAATAAATATTAAATTGGACACTGATTTTCCCAAAAGGGCTAAAAATATATCATCTCAAACGACTCTTAGAACATATACTTCCTCGATTTTAGAATCCTCAGATATCAAACTAACATCTATTGCAAACAGATCTATTGTGTCTCCTGTCCCTCCCTGGAAACTAATACGAGCACATTTTGATATTGAGCAAACAGATTTAACAAAGGCTGAAAATACTAATTTATTGTTATCCAATATCAAAATGCATTTGCATGATCACTATTCCAACCATTTGAAGATATACACTGATGGATCATTAATCAATGAACATGCAGGTGCAGCATACATTATCCCAGGCCTTAACAAAGAAAAGTCTTATTATCTCGGAAAAAACAAATCTATATTCACGGCCGAGTTATTTGCTATAATTATGGCTTTAAAGTTTGTTGTGGGTTACCCTCAAAATTTATTTAAAGTTGTTTTATGTGTAGATTCCAAGTCAGTTCTTACTGCAATGAAGAATTTTAAATTAAATGTTCGACCTGAGATGATCACTGAAATAAATAATTTAGTACATTTCCTCTCGGTCAGAGACGCCGAAATAACATTTCTTTGGGTGCCCTCCCACTGTGGGCTATATCATAATGAAAAGGTTGATGTTCTAGCAAAGAGAGGAGCAAAACGATCATCAGATTCGCACTTTTAAACTTCTCTATGTCAGTGCAAGAGTGCTATACTTTGGCAGAAAAGTACAATTTTCTCATTTTCATTTGATAGAAAGAGAAAGTGGGTGTTTTGGTTTAAACGATGAAATGAAAAATATGTATGAAATGTTAAGTAAGTACGACCAAAACATTTACCGTAGACGTCAGATAAGTTCCTTGATCTGTAGATGGAAATTGGATTGTTTGAAAACAAAGTATGTCAAAAATATACATTGTATATGTGGTCATAGCATTTCAATTGATCACATTCTTGTGTGTAACTTAATGAAAAAATTCATTCCAAATACGTCTGTACAGCCGATTCAAAATGTTTTCCTGTTAGCAAGTGAAACATATCTTTTCTTTTTGCACTTAGCTAAAAGTCCAATTGGCAAATACTTATAATAATCGATAACAGTCAGTGGTGAGACAGAACAGAAGAGTTATATGTTTGATTTTTCTTTTTGTTTGGTTGTGTGTGTGTAGATTTTTTTTTTTTTTTTAATTAATATTTTTTTAAATTATTATTATTTTTTTAAATCTTTGATTAAGTGGATATTCTATTTTTGTGTTATAGTTGTAGATAAGTTCATTGTTTTGACTCGTGTTAACCTTTTTTTTCCCAGCCCCGATTTTTTTTTTTTTTTTTTTTTTTTTTCCCGTCTAATATCAGGTAATGTGGAAAGACGTAAAACAAAACAACAACAACAACAACACACACACACACACACACACACACATTTACACATTCGCACATACACTCATGCACACACACAAACTGCACACAGGCTTAAACACAGCCATGCATAGTGGAATCATGCTTACACATCACCCCACCATATATCACCTGCACCTCCTACTTCTCTCCACTCCCTGCCTCTCCCCCTGGTCTCCGTCCCCAACCCCTGTGTCTGTCCCCATCCCAACCCTACCCCATCTCCCTTCCAACACACACCCCTCAAAACTTCACTGCATGAATTTGACATAATCCATTGAAAATCAAGAGATGTGCATACTGGTCCATTAAAATTGCTATCACAGGTTTTTTTTTATGATACTGGTAGATGGGGTGTGGATTCTTTATTGTTTCAACTGGATACTGATTAAAATTAATAATGAACCTTGTCAGTGTTGGCTTATGTGGTAGAATTTACGTTGAGCACATGTTTGGTTAGATAATTCTTGTTAGTCTGCCTGCAGTAATCATTGTCAGTTCTGGATCTGTTTCTACAGGTACGCATATCAAAAGGCCTTTGATAAAGCACTGTCCATTTACCTCAGGTAAGGTCAATTTAACTCTGTGTGTTTGTGTGTGTGTGCATGTTTGCACACACTTTCTTGTTTGTGTGTTTGTATCTCATCTGTCTGTCTGTCTGTGTTTTCCTCTGTTGGCACAATCACAGGTGAATGAATACACGTGATACGTGATAGAGAAGTTTCGTCGTCATCCTCCCCTTCTGTCTCTTTCCACCGCAACCGCTTCCCTCTTCCTCCAAACGTCTTCCCTCTTCCTCCAAACGTCTGTCCTCTTGCTCCAAACGTCTTCCCTCTTCCTCCAAACGTCTGTCCTCTTGCTCCAAACGTCTTCCCTCTTCCTCCAAACGTCTTCCCTCTTCCTCCAAACGTCTTCCCTCTTCCTCCAAACGTCTGTCCTCTTGCTCCAAACGTCTTCCCTCTTCCTCCAAACGTCTTCCCTCTTCCTCCAAACGTCTTCCCTCTTCCTCCAAACGTCTGTCCTCTTGCTCCAAACGTCTTCCCTCTTCCTCCAAACGTCTGTCCTCTTGCTCCAAACGTCTTCCCTCTTCCTCCAAACGTCTTCCCTCTTCCTCCAAACGTCTTCCCTCTTCCTCCAAACGTCTTCCCTCTTCCTCCAAACGTCTGTCCTCTTGCTCCAAACGTCTTCCCTCTTCCTCCAAACGTCTGTCCTCTTGCTCCAAACGTCTTCCCTCTTCCTCCAAACGTCTTCCCTCTTCCTCCAAACGTCTTCCCTCTTCCTCCAAACGTCTTCCCTCTTCCTCCAAACGTCTGTCCTCTTGCTCCAAACGTCTTCCCTCTTCCTCCAAACGTCTTCCCTCTTCCTCTAAACGTCTTCCCTCTTCCTCCAAACGTCTGTCCTCTTGCTCCAAACGTCTGTCCTCTTCCTCCAAACGTCTTCCCTCTTCCTCCAAACGTCTGTCCTCTTGCTCCAAACGTCTTCCCTCTTCCTCCAAACGTCTGTCCTCTTCCTCCAAACGTCTTCCCTCTTCCTCCAAACGTCTGTCCTCTTGCTCCAAACGTCTTCCCTCTTCCTCCAAACGTCTGTCCTCTTGCTCCCTTCAACCTCCAGTCTTCTCATGTCTTTTTTTTTTTTTTTTTGACTCCTATTTTTTTTCTTCCTGTCCCTCAATTGTTATCTACAAGGCCTGCTAATACTTGAAGGCCTGTGAAATACTGAGAAATGGCTCGTCTTTACCCAGTTTTTGAAGATCGTTACCACTCAGAAAAATGACTGTACTTTTTCTACCAGCCTTTGAAGATCTTTAAAAGTGAGCAAAATGACCTTTTTTTTATCATCATATTGTGGTCTTTAAAATTGTAAAAACATAGTCGTAGAAGGTTTTTAAAACTGAAAAATGGCTATTTTCCCCCCCAGAGTTTGAAGATCTGTAAAAGTTTGAAAATATGGCCAGAGCCAGAAATTTGTTAACGTTGCCATGGACTGTGAAACTGCTGTGAAAACTTGTGATAAAAAAAAATCAATCATTGTCTGTCAAACAAAATATGTTTGTTGCAAAGTGAATTTAGTGGTTATATCGATTGGTCACTGAATATTCTGAACTGAATAAGCTGTTTTTATCTTCAGTAAAGGCATTGTTATAAACTGAGTTTGGTAGTGGTATTAACAGTAGATTGATTGATTCATTTTGAATTTAATTTTTGAATTAACTACTTGGTGATTATGTTAAATTGGAATCAGTAGTTCTACCCATATCCTCAGTGACTTTTCCAAACTAAATTCAGCAGTTTTGACTGAACAGTCATTGCAAACTGAATTTATTGGTTATATCTACCATTCATTCATAGTTCTGAATGGTATTAGGTAGTTATATTTTCTGCTCATTGTTTGTTCTGAATTGAATATTGTAAGTCTTTCTTCTGTTCATCGGTTGTTCCAAACTGAATTTAGTGTTGACATTTTCTGCTGTGTGAGCTTTTTGTTCCAGAAGAAAAGGAAATGGTGAAATCATTGTGAAGCTGTGTCAACACTGTTGTCGTACTCTGCCGGCATCTCTCTTCCCTCCTCTTCATTGTCATGGTCCTTTATCCTCCTCCTCCACTCTTTCTTCCTCTCTCCTTCATCAGCAGTTCTTGTGGATCTTTCACCTTCACTTCCTGTTTTTCTGGATACCTATGTACCTTTTCCTCATCTTGATAGACTTCATTGGTCTGCTCCAACATCTTTTCCATCCTCCTCCTCTGTCTCCATGATATGAACGATGATGGTGATAGTCATGATCATGGTGATGGTGATGATCATGATCATGATGGTGATGATGATGATGGGGATGATGATAATGATGATGATGATGTCTGTGTGCAGACTGAGGAACAAGGATGTGTTTGCACTGATCCAGAAGCACTCGCTGTACAAAGCCCTGGCGATCAGATCAAACCGCTGATGGCTCTTGACAGTGAGCAAGCTACCAAGCTGCTGCTGGAAAATGTGGATAAAATCCCGGTAAGCGCTCATTACATCCATGTTTAATGGGTCGCTGCTTCTTGACGTTGCCTTTTCATCTAGCTCAGGGCCAGTTAATTTGAATTTTGGTCCTTCTTAGCAGGGAAGTCTGGGTAAAGGTCTAGTCTTTCTATTGGAGCCCATAGTACAGGGAACTGTGGGTAAAGGTCAGTCTATATGGAGCCCATAGTACAAGGAACTGTGGGTAAAGGTCCAGTCTATATGGAGCCTATAGCACAGGGTAAAGGTCCGATCTTTATGGAGCCTATAGCACAGGGAACTGTGGGTAAAGGTCCAGTCTTTCTATTGGAGCCCATAGCACAGGGAACTGTGGGTAAAGGTCCAGTCTTTCTATTGGAGCCCATAGTACAAGGAACTGTGGGTAAAGATCCAGTCTATATCATAGGAGCCTAGAGCACATGGAACTGTGGGTAAAGGTCCAATCTATATGGAGCCTATAGCACAGGGAACTGGGGGTAAAGGTCCAATCTTTATGGAGCCTATAGCACAGGGAACTGTGGGTAAAGGTCCAGTCTTTCTATTGGAGCCCATAGCACAGGGAACTGTGGGTAAAGGTCCAGTCTTTCTATTGGAGCCCATAGCACAGGGAACTGTGGGTAAAGGTCCAGTCTTTCTATTGGAGCCCATAGCACAGGGAACTGTGGGTAAAGGTCCAATCTTTATGGAGCCTATAGCACAGGGAACTGTGGGTAAAGGTCCAGTGTATATGGAGCCTATAGCACAGGGAACTGTGGGTAAAGGTCCAATCTTTATGGAGCCTAAAGCACAGGGAACTGTGGGTAAAAGTCCAGTCTATATGGAGCCTATAGCACAGGGAACTGGGGGAAAAGGTCCAATCTTTATGGAGCCTATAGCACAGGGAACTGTGGGTAAAGGTCCAGTCTTTCTATTGGAGCCTATAGCACAGGGAACTGTGGGTAAAGGTCCAGTCTATATGGAGCCTATAGCACAGGGAACTGTGGGTAAAGGTCCAGTCTTTCTATTGGAGCCTGAAGCACAGGCACCTGTGGGTAAAGGTCCAGTCTATATGGAGCCTATAGCACAGGCAACTGTGGGTAAAGGTCCAATCTATATGGAGCCTATAGCACAGGGAACTGTGGGTAAAGGTCCAGTCTATATGGAGCCTATAGCACAGGCAACTGTGGGTAAAGGTCCAGTCTATATGGAGCCCATAGTACAAGGAACTGTGGGTAAAGGTCCAGTCTATATGGAGCCTATAGCACAGGGAACTGTGGGTAAAGGTCCAGTCTATATGGAGCCCATATTACAAAGAACTGTGGGTAAAGGTCCAGTCTATATGGAGCCTATAGTACAGGCAACTGTGGGTAAAGGTCCAGTCTATATGGAGCCCATAGTACAAGGAACTGTGGGTAAAGGTCCAGTCTATATGGAGCCTATAGCACAGGGAACTGTGGGTAAAGGGCCAGTCTATATGGAGCCTATAGCATAGGGAACTGGGGGTAAATTCCAGTCTATATGGAGCCTATAGCACAGGGAACTGTGGGTAAAGGTCCAGTCTATATGGAGCCTATAGCATAGGGAACTGTGGGTAAAAGTCCAGTCTATATGGAGCCCATAGTACAGGGAACTGTGGATAAAGGTCCAGTCTTTATGGAGCCTATAGCACAGGGAACTGTAGGTTATGGAGCCCATAGCATAGGGGAGTGTGGGTAAAGGTCCAGTCTTTAATGAGCCCATAGCACAGGGAACTGTGGGTAAATGTTCAGTCTTTATGGAGCCCATAGCACAGGGAACTGCGGGCAAATGTTCAGTCTTTATGGAGCCCATAGCACAGGGAACTGTGGGCAAATGTTCAGTCTTTATGGAGCCCATAGCACAGGGAAGTCTGGGTAAAAGTCTAGTCTTTATGGAGACCATAGTAAAGAGAACTGTGGGTAAAAGTCCAGTCTTTATGGAGCCTATAGCACAGGGAAGTGTGGGTAAATGTCCCATCTTTATGGAGCAACTGTGGGTAAAGATCCGGTCTTTCTATTGGAGCCCATAGTGCAGGGAACTGTGGATAAAGGTCCAGTCTTTATGGAGCCTATAGCACAGGGAACTCTGGGTAAAGGTCCAGTCTTTCTATTGGAGCCCATAGCACAGGGAACTGTGTGTTATGGAGCCCATAGCACAGGGAACTGTGGGTAAAGGTCCAATCTTTATGGAGACCATAACACAGGGGACTGGGTAAACGTCCGGTCTTTATGGACCCCATAGCACAGGGAACTCTGGGTAAATGTTCAGTCTTTATGGAGCCCATAACACAAGGAACGCTGGGTAAAGGTCCAGTCTTTCTATTGGAGCCCATAGCACAGGGAACTCTGGTAAAGGTCCAGTCTTTCTATTGGAGCCCATATCACAAGGAACTCTGGGTAAAGGTCCAGTCTTTCTGTTGGAGCCCATAGCACAGGGAACTCTGGGTAGAGGTCCTGTCTTTCTATTGGAGCCCATAGCACAGGGAACTCTGGGTAAAGGTCCATTCTTTCTAGTGGAGCCCACAGCACAGGGAACTGTGGGTAAAGGTCCAGTCTTTCTATTGAATCTGATAATACTGTAGATAAAGGTTCAGTCTATCCATTGGAGCCCATAGCACAGGGAAATATGGGTAAAGATCCCATCTTTATTGAGCCCATAGCACAGGGAACTGCGGGTAAAGGTCCAGTCTTTCTATTGGAGCCCATAGCAGGATGTCTTTCACTGTGTGTCAGAGTCTGTGTCATAGAAGGACGTGTTTCAGGCGCAACTAATACTACGCCATGAATTTGAGGTGTTGCACTTTGAGACAGGTATCTTTGCCCCAGTGTTTGTGGTGACCATGTTACTTTGAGACAGGTATCTTTGCCCCAATGTGTGTTTGGCAGCCATGTTACTTTGAGACAAGTATCTTTGCCCCAATGTGTGTGGTGGCCATGTTTCTTTGAGACATGTATCTTTGCCCCAAAGTGTGTGGTGGCCATGTTACTTTGAGACATGTATCTTTGCCCCAATGTGTGTGGTGGCCATGTTACTTTGAGACATGTATCTTTGCCCCAATGTGTGTGGTGGTCATGTTACTTTGAGACATGTATCTTTGCCCCAGTGCGTGTGGCGGCCATGTTACTTTGAGACAAGTATCTTTGCCCCAGTGTGTTTGGCAGCCATGTTACTTTGAGACAGGTATATTATTTGCCCCAATGTGTGTGGCGGCCATGTTTCTTTGAGACGGGTATCTTTGCCCCAATGTTTGTGGCGGCCATGTTACTTTGAGACAAGTATCTTTGCCCCAATGTGTGTGGCGGCCATGTTACTTTGAGACAATATCTTTGCCCCTGTGTTTTATGCAGCCTTGTACTTTGAGCTGGTATCAATGAAAAAGCGTAGCAATTCTCTGTACTTCCTTTTCCAGAGCCAAATCAGGTGGACAATGCCCTATTTTCCCCTTTCCCTTTTACTACTTACCTGTGCATGGTTGGTCTGCATCAGTGGCCTCATCATGACCTCAGAGCCTAGCGCCTACTGGGATGATTGTTTGAGGGCCTATATCTTTTGCCAGGAGTTTCTAAGTAGGGTTAGCTCCCCAGTCTCCTGTCTTTTTTTTTTTTTTTTTTTTTTTTTTTTTTTTTTTTTTTTTTTTAACTTACTTTTGTATCTATCCCTCTCCTTCCTACCCACCTTAGCCCCCTTCTTCCCCCCCCCTTCTCTTTCTTCCCTTCTTCCTTTTTCCCCTCTCCCCCCTTTCACCCCCCCCCCCCCCCCCCCCCCTTCAACGCCTCCCTATCCCCTCGTGCCTTTCCCTCTCGCTCCCTTCTTTCCTCTGTCCTGGTTCCTTTTCAGTCGTCTCCCAGTAGGGCTCCTTCTTCCTGTGCATTCCTTCTCTTGACATTCCTTCTTACTTCCTGTCTCTCTACTTTTGTCTGGTTGCCCCCTTCGTAGGGCCCTTCTACGGTCCTCTCGAGGCTTTTCTTCCTCCTTCTCTCCTTGGCACTTTTCTCAGGCATCTCTCTTTTAGGGCCCTCATACGGGTCCTCTCTTTACGTCTCTTCCTACTTCCCCCCCCCCCCCCCCTTCTTTTTTTTTTGGTCATTGGGAGTGTTGTTAGCGCCTCTTATCATGACCTCATATCTATCTTTTGCGTTAATGCTCTTATTTTTGCCTTTTTCTGTTGCGCCACCATAGCACCACCTACCTCCCTATTCTATACCCAAATGTAAATGTATGCCTTGTTTGTACACTTACTCATTTACTCTCCATTGTAACCCCCCCCCCCCCCCCCCCCCCCTTTTTTTTTCCCCCTTATGTATGTGTGTGGTTGTGTGTGTGCATATGGGCATGTGTATGTGTGTGTGCATGTGTGTTCGTGCGCTTGCACTAGTATGTGTGTGGTTGTGTGTGTGTGTGTGTGGTTGTGCCCACGCGCAAGAGCTTTTTCGTGGGGGGGAGGGGGGGAGCCCTGCAGCTCTTAGCTGCATCTGGCTAGGGTTTTTTTTTCTCGGTTTTCCCAATTTCCCTCTCACCCCTTGGTGCTTGGGTAGGGTAACCTACCCTAGGGTCAGACTTGGGTCGGGTGCTTTAGGCAGCTGACCCCCCTCTCTCCCCCCCCCCCCCCCCCCCCCTCCCCTTGTCATTCACAATGCTTCCTTGTGCATATTGGATTCTATTATTGTGTTTTCTCTTGTTCATTTCATTCATATCCAACACACCCACTACATACAATCACACCCTTCCCCTCCTCTCACTCTCCTTCCCCTCCCTGTCTTCTCTCTCTCACTCTCCACTCTTCCTCTACTTCCATTCTCTCTCTCTCTCTCTCCCCCCTCTCTTTCTCCTTCTCTCTCTCTCTCTCTCTCTCTCTCCCCTCCTTCTCTCTTAACTCTACCCTCTTTCCTCGTGCCCTATTCCCCGAACTCAACTCGCCCTCTCTCCCACTGTCCCTCTCTGTCAAGTTCATTCACCACTTTGGCTTCACAAGGGGAGTATTGCGCATGTTAGTGTCTGTACTGTTGTTGTTTTTTGTCGCTGAGGAAGGCATATTGCCGAAAATGTCTTGTCCTGTTTGTGTCGTTCAGTAAAACCGCGTTACTTCACATTTTGTTTTGTGTGCTCTTCTGCTTTTTTCGTCTGGTTCCGGTAACGCTGCAGTTTGTTTCATTTGCCTCTTGTACTTTGAGGCAGGCATTCTTGCCTCAGCGTTGAGACAGTCATGTACTTTAAGACAGGTATCTCTGCCCCAGTGTTCGAGGCAGCCATGTTACTTTGAGACAGGTATCTCTGCCCCAGTGTTCGAGGCAGCCATGTTACTTTGAGACAGGTATCTGCCCCAGTGTTCGAGACAGTCATGTACTTTGAGGCAGGCATTCTTGCCTCAGCGTTTGAGACAGTCATGTACTTTGAGACAGGTATCTCTGCCCCAGTGTTCGAGACAGTCATGTACTTTGAGGCAGGTATCTGCCCAGTGTTCGAGGCAGCCATGTTACTTTGAGACAGGTATCTGCCCCAGTGTTCGAGGCAGCCATGTTACTTTGAGACAGGTATCTGCCCCAGTGTTTCGAGGCAGCCATGTTACTTTGAGACAGTATCTGCCCCAGTGTTCGAGGCAGCCATGTTACTTTAAGACAGGTATCTCTGCCCCAGTGTTCGAGGCAGCCATGTTACTTTGAGACAGGTATCTCTGCCCCAGTGTTCGAGGCAGCCATGTTACTTTGAGACAGGTATCTGCCCCAGTGTTCGAGGCAGCCATGTTACTTTGAGACAGGTATCTTTGTCCCAGTGTTCGAGGCAGCCATGTTACTTTGAGACAGGTATCTTTGCCCCAGTGTTTGTGGTGGCCATGGTACTTTGAGACCGGTATCTTTGCCCCAGTGTGTGTGGAGGCCACGTCACTGATGTCGTGTTCCATGTGGTGTGTGCTTCAGGTGTCCAAGGTGGTGGACCAGCTGTCCAAGAGTACCAACCTGCTGTATGTGGTGAGTGTACATCCAGCAGTCCTGCCTTGCTACACCTGTCAGATACATTTCTTTTCACACTGTTTATATCAGGCTGGAGAATTCTCCTGCACTGGCACACACATACATTGGTCCATACCCACCCACTCATGCACACAGATATACACACACTTGTACGCCCACCACACACACACATACAGTGATGATAATGGCACAGCCAATTTTAGGTAGGTACTCAAGGTCTGACTAGCACATTGGGCTAATGCATAGGTCAGACATCTGCTAGATCATAGCCATGAGACCCTCTTTTATATTCATCTTATTCATTTATTCATTTATCCATCAGCTCTAAATCATGTGCAAGGTATGAGGATCGGAGGATCGGGATGACCAAGTTGATGCTACAAAGTTCCATTCTGGTATAAAAGTATATGACGGAGTTGTATTCTACAATTTCTTTCACAACATGCACAGGCATAAAGCAGGCCTGAGAGATACACACCTACAGTGTTGGTCGGGAGATATGAACAATTGCCTGTGGATGGGATTTGAACGTACAGCCTCCCAGGCTTCAAATGGCAACACTGACCTGTTCACTACGGTGGCCAGTGTTGATCCTCTGTAGTTCATGTGTGTGAGCATGACCTAACCTGGACAACTCTCCAGGCAAAGGATCAGCTCCCAACAATCACCTGGCCACAAGCATGGCATTGTTTGTACAGTATCTGGACCAGGTGTGAAAGGATCAGGTCCCAACAATCACCTGTGGCAGTACACGCCGATGGCCTTGTTTGTGCAGTACCTGGACCATGTGTTCACCAAAGACCCGCACGCGGCCAGTGACTACGGGGAGCTGATGGTGGAACTGTACGGGGAGTTCGACCGCGCCAAGCTGCTGTCGTTCCTGCGGCGCAGCGAGTCCTACCCCCTGCAGAAGGCCCTGGAGATCTGCCAGAGGAGGGGCTACGTCAAGGAGCAGGTCTTCCTGCTTGGTCAGTCCATTTCACTGCAGGGGGGGGGGGGGGGGGATGGACAGGATGAAGGATTGGCAGATGCTGTTCAGAGGAGGGGTTATATCAAGGAGCAGGTCTTCCTGCTGGATCAGTCCATTTCATTGTAGGGGGGATGGGATGGACAGGATGAAAGATTGGCAGATACTGTTCAGAGGAGGGGTTATATCAAGGAGCAGGTCTTCCTGTTTGGTCAGTCCATTTCACTGCAGGGGCGGGGGGGGGGGGTTGGACAGGATGAAGGATAGGCAGATACTGTTCAGAGGAGGGGTTATGTCCTCCCCGAAGATGGAGTATGGCTGCCTTAATGGCGGGATTAAAAAACGGTCATACACACAAAACTCCACTGCCTGTCTATACAGGGGGTGTCCGCAGCTGCGTACGCAGAAAGAAAGAAAGAAAGGGGTTATGTCAAGGAGCAGGTCTTCCTGCTGGATCAGTCCATTTCACTGCGGGGTGGGGGGGGGGGGGGGGTGGGGGGGGGGGGGGATGGACAGGATGAAGGATTGGCAGATACTGTTCAGAGGAGGGGCTACGTCAAGGAGCACGTCGTCCTGCTGGATCAGTCCATTTCACTGCAGGGGGAATAGGATGGACAGGATGAAGGATTGGCAGATAGTCTTCAGAGGAGGGGCTACATCAAGGAGCACGTCTTCCTGCTGGATCAGTCCATTTCACTGCAGAGGGGATGGGATGGACAGGATGAAGGATTGGCAGATACTGTTCAGAGGAGGGGTTATATCAAGGAGCAGGTCTTCCTGCTGGATCAGTCCATTCACGGCAGGGGGGGGGTGGGGGTGGATAGGATGAAGGGTTGGCAGATACTGTTCAGGAACGCTTTAAAGATGTGCTTTTCTGTTGGGGTCCTGGGATGGTCAGGATGTTTGTATGGGAGTGAATATTGTCTGTGGGTGATTATGCATAGTAGACACACACTCTCAAACACATGCACACACATGCACACACACACTCATTCACACACACACACACACACACACACACACACACACACTCGCACACATGCACACACACACACGCACACATATACACACATATATACACACACACATACACACACCTGTTGATACATGTCGGATCATGTGTATTGACGCCACTCATACACGTACAGAGATGTACATTATACAACATTCATTCCTACTTGACGAGTTACGTACACAAACACATACTAGACATCCCCCGAAGTCGGAGTGTGGCTGCCCACGTGGCGGGGTAGTCAAAAACGGTCACACACGTAATGTTCTCATCCCCAGCTGATGCATTTGTACCATAGTGTTCAAGAGCTTCGGCTGTTTGGATGATCCCTGGAGTCTTTTAGCCAGGGTACGACAACAACAACAACATACTAGACGTGGATCTGTTGTTGTTGGGTTGAAGCTGTTTGACTCTTCCTGTCTGTTAAAAATGCTGTTAACCAAGAAAAACATGTCGCCCTTTCTTTTCCTTCTTATTGTATACATATCCTGCACTTTTAAAGGTGAAGTCTCACCTGAGAAATTTGCATGTCATCCTTTCTTGATGTCTTGTGCTTGTCCTGTAGACTTGCTGATGAAGTTTCACCTGAGAAATTTGCATGTCATCCTTTCTTGATGTCTTGTGCTTGTCCTGTAGACTTGCTGATGAAGTTTCACCTGATCATGTCATCCTTTCTTGATGTCTTGTGCTTGTCCTGCAGACTTGCTGATGAAGTTTCACCTGAGAAATTTGCATGTCATCCTTTCTTGATGTCTTGTGCTTGTCCTGCAGACTTGCCGATGAAGTTTCACCTGAGAAATTTGCATGTCATCCTTTCTTGATGTCTTGTGCTTGTCCTGCAGACTTGCTGATGAAGTTTCACCTGAGAAATTTGCATGTCATCCTTTCTTGATGTCTTGTGCTTGTCCTGCAGACGTGCAGGAGAAGTCTCACGTGAACAATGATTGCAGGTCGCATGGGCAACCTGATCCAAGCCCTGAAGATGATCATGGAGGGCTTGGGGATGTCAACCACGCCATTGACTTCTGCAAGGAACAGAATGACGAGGAACTGTGGGAAAACCTCATTGCGTACTCCATGGACAGACCAAGTAAGTGGCACTGCAAGCAGACTCCTCTCTGTCATTTGTGATGGGGGCTGGTGCTTGTTTGAATAGTTCCAGTCTTCAGGAAGTCTGACATGCAAATGGAGACAGCACCCACCAGAGGATTAAATACTTGGACACTTATGATGTACAGTGTTTGCAGACAAAGGCAACACCCACCAGAGAACTGAACACCTGGCACACTGACATTGTACACTGTTCTCCAGCACAGGTGAAAATTGTGTTCATTGGTCAGACATTGGCAGCCTGGACAGCCATTCACTTTGGGTGTATTAGTATACTGACTTGAAATGAAGTACACATGGTGCACCACATTGTTGAAAAAAATACACCGAATAATAATGTGTGTTGTATTAACTGTTATTATTCCAGCCTTTGTTTTTGGGGGGAAGGAGTGAGAGTTGCTTTTGTTTTTGTCTTTCATTTGCTTTTGGTGTACATTTCACAATAAATGTTGTTGGTTTCAAAATATTTATGCTCTTGCAGTGATTCTGATCATGCTCAGGTATGCATCGTCCTCCACTTGGATGTCTTTCAGTTTTACATGGATAAAATTTTTAGTGAAGAAGTGCTCATTCACCAGGAAATTATTCTTTTAACAGCACATTGTTGTTACACAGGTCTGCACTAGTTTTGCTTGCATGCAAAACAATTTTTTCTGTCTTTAGCATTGCTTCAGCGTTGCACTACAGATCATGTGTAGGGAGATATACGGCTGTGAAGAGCCTTAGTGATATCTTGTAACAGGTTTGGCTGCACCATATAAGGCGTAAGATATGTCAGCATTGTCATGTGTCGCAGACATCCATCACGTTCTCTGTTGCTGTCACTCAGATAGGCTTACCCACAGTCCTACATTGGCTGTGAGTACACGCTGTTTGCCATTCACATCCAAGATATACACACTGTATCGCATAGTGAGAGTGAATGCACTTTGGAGCATGCGCCCATGAAAGATAACTCTGTCAGATTGTCCTCACCTCCACACCAAGAATTCCTCATCTGTTTACACAGGATTTTTTTATTTTGTTGCACTTGGAGACCTCACACAGGAGTTTTCTGATGACACTGATCCATTCTGTTGTTTTAAGGTTATATTGCAGACAGGCAAACAGCATGCCATATACATAGACAGAACCCAAAAGGATATCCTTGTGTATGCTCATTCTATTGTATATACTCATTTTGTTCAAGCAACTTGCACACAAGTAAACTCCACACCAACTTCGAGGGAAGGCCAGTTTGCCTGTATGATGAACGTACACTCCACTCCTGAGAAATTGAAAATGAGGAAGTAGAAATTGAGGAAAAACATCGATTGGATGACACGGATGCTGATGAAACCCCAGCAGCTTCAGTGCATCAGTGCAGCATTGTATGAATGAATGGGATGTCTGCAGACCTTTGGCAAGGTGCATATCGTTCTCGTACTACTACTTCTGTTTAGCGGCGTCAATGGGTGTCCTTGTGTGTGTGGGTGGTGTGTGGCAATTTCATCAGCCTACTGCACAAGTGGTGCCGACATTGACCCCATCAAGATCATCGCGTCAGGGCTGAGTTCCCGGCTGAGGCTTTGGTCAAGTCTGCAAGGATCAACTCCAGTCATGAGGAGGGGGGGAGGTTGCCTCCTTGTGTGGCAAAAGACCTGTGAGAGTGGAGGTGCAGCAGGATCGAGGAAAGTGAAGTGTGTTGAAGATCTGAAGCCCCCTTAATGGAGGAAGAAAATCAGTCCATATTAATTTCCACAATTATTTCCTTGTTTCCATGCATATGTGGAATCACATTAGGAGAGGGTGTGGAGTGGAATGAAACGCAAGGCATGTTTCATGTGCAGGTCAGATGGTGCCTGTTAATGAGAGGTGTTGTCTGCATGTACTGTGTAGGCAATGATCAGTGTGCTCATGCAAAGCGTTGCCTCTGGATCTTGCAGGATCCTGAGAGGATGGCAATGTGTGTGTGTGAGAAGGCTGTGCATGTGTGTGTGTAGATAAGGCTGTGGCAGTGTGTGTGTGTAAGATCAGGCGTGGCATCGTTGTGTGTAGAGAAGGCTGTGGCGTTTGTGCGTGCAGGAAGCATAGGCTGTGAGCATGTGGTGTGTAGGAAGCTGTGCGCGTGTGTAGGAAGAAGGCTGTGGCAAGTGTGTGTGTAGAGAAGGATGTGGCAAGTGTGTGTGAGAGAAGGCTGTGGTAAATGTGTGTGTAAGCAAATGAGTCATACTGATGCTCACTGCAAAAGCTGCCCGATCATTGGATATCTCTGAGAGAAGCTGGCGTGTGTGTGGTGTGTAGAAAGGCTGTGGCATGTATGTGTGTAGAGAGGCTGTGGCTAATAATGTGTGTGTAAGTGAAGGCTGTGGATGTAGTGTGTAGAAAGGCTGTGGCTAATAGAGAAGGCTGGGCAATTGTGTGTGTAGAGAAGGCTGTGGCAATGTGTGTGTAGAGAAGGCTGTGGCAATGTGTGTGTAGAGAAGGCTGTGGCAATGTGTGTGTAGAGAAGGCTGTGAGTATGTGGTGAGAGAAGGCTGGCAGTGTGTGTGTGTAGAGAAGGTCTGTGGAGCTGTGTGTGTGTGTGTAGAGAAGGCGTGTAGTGTGTGTGTGTAGAGAAGGCTGTGAAGTGTGTGTGTGTGTGTAGCAAGGCTGTGGTCATTGTGTGTAGAGAAGGCTGTGGCATGTGTGTGTGAGAAGGCTGTGGCATATGTGTGTGTAGAGAAGGCTGTGGCAATATGTGTGTGTAGAGAAGGCTGTGGCATGTTGTGTGTGGCAACTTGTGCATAGAGAAGGCTGTGGCAATGTGTGGTTGTGTGAAGAGAAGGCTGTGGCATGTGTGTGTGAGGGTGTGGCAATTGTGTGTAGAGAAGGCTGTGGCAATTGTGGTGTGTGTGTGTAGAGAAGGCTGTATTGGGTGTGGAGTGTGTGTGTGTGTGTGTGTGTGAGTGTGTGTGTGTGTGTGTAGAGAGAGAAGGCTGTGGAGTGTGTGTGTGTGGGTCATTTGTGTGTAGAGAAGGCTGTGGAATTGTGTGTAGAGTGTGGTGTGTGTGTAGTGTGATAGTGTGTGTGTAGAGAAGGCTGTGGCAGTGTGTGTGTGTAGAGAAGGCTGTGGCAGTGTGTGTGTGTGTGTAGAGAAGGCTGTGGCAATGTGTGTGTAGAAAGGCTGTGGCATGTGTGTGGAATGCTAAATGATCACTTGTGTCATGTTTAAAGGCTGCTGGATCTGTGCTGATTGTTGTGTAAGATGGTAATGTGTTGTTGTTAGAGAAGGCTGTGGCAGTGTGTGTGTGATTGTAGAGAAGGCTGTGGCAATGTGTGTGTTAGCAAATGTGTTCTGTGCTCATGTAAGAGGCTGTCGGATCTGCAGTGATTCCTGAGAAAGGACTTGGCAGTGTGTGTGTCGTAGAGAAGGCTGTGGCAATGATGTGTTTAGAAAGGCTGTGGCAATGTGTGTGTAAGCAAATGATCACTGTGCTCACTGTAAAGGCTGCCTGGATCCTTGCAGATATCCCTGAGAAAGAAGGCTGTGCAAGATCCTGTAGTGGGTCAGACGGAGTTTAAGCATTGCTGGAGCGAGTCTGGTTGAGACCAGAGCAAAGCGACATGGTGGTGTGGTAGATATTTCATTGTTGCTGTTTGTTTAAGCCTGCTCATAATTTGACATGTCCACTGTCCACTTAAAGACTGCAGTGTCGTGCTGAAGTGTGAAAGGCTTCGCGATTTTGGCCCAGGCTTGCTTGTTGAGTCGCTGTCAAGATGGACCAGCGCAAACATCCTGGTGTTATTCTCACTCTGATTTGACCCCTGCTTGTAAACAGCTCATTCACTTGGAAAGGAGTGTAATGTGATGAAGTTGACAAACTTCAGGTTGATTAAGTCCATGCTCGTATGTTCGTGTGTATCACTTATGCCAGCTGCAAATGCTGGTATTATACAGATTGACTTGTAACGTATTACTGGATAGATTAAATTATGAAGATGACAGAAACATTGGTGATAGTACCCAATCTAGTTGTATTTGGCTTTATGTTGATATATCAGATAAAGATGACTGATTTTTGTTATAAGTAAAATACTGGTTTATATATATATATATATATATATATATATATATATATAATAGTAATGTATTCTCAGAAACATGTGTGGTGTGATAGTGACCCAATTGCTCGAGCTATTATTTGGCTGTATTAAATTGAAAACTGAGATGAATGCTTTTTATTGACTGCATTTGTATTAAGAAATAAATTTTAAATGATTCTGTGAGTTGTTGTGGTTTTCTTGTTAAAAATCTCGATGTTAGTCACAAAATATGGTCAAACCAACATGGCGGATTTGTGACATGATGGTGCCTGCTTCAAACAAATAGTTCTTGGGACCACAAAGATTGATATTTTGACAAATAAAGTATATCAAATTGATACACACTCATCCTTTTACAATCACATAAAGAACAATTACGTTTTTTATTTACTACCAGTCAAGTAAGGGGCACATTAAATACCCGTCGCGGTCGCGACCCTTGGTTTCCGATTTTTGCCCAAATAAAAAACTTCATGCACAAACAACTAAACATTGTAATGCATGCATTTAAATACACACTGATGAAGAAAACAGAGTGCAACATTAAGATACATCGATTTATGACGTCTGCTGTTCTAATCCTCGTACGTAATTAATTTCGCTGAAGAGGAGCATCGTTTCCGTTTTTCATCGTCGCGACCGATCAACGAAAAGCGGCTGGGAAATCCAAGACTTTCATTCACTTGCTGATATTTTTTCCCCCAGCGCTGACTCATTACCTAAAACATCTCTGGCATCTACTTTTTCCCGCCGAAAGAACATCGTGATGATATTACGAGCTGCTGTCTTTTGTCTTCTGCCTAGTTCGTGAGAGGTCGCGACCGAGTGCTTCGTGCCGACTGCATCTATTCAAGGTGAGTTTACTGGCTTCTATCTTCATTCTCAATCGTTTGAAAAGTAACACTCTCTTCCCAAAGTATTGTTGTTTCGTCAGTGGTTCTTTAAATTAGCTTAAAACCGCACTATGTACTTAGAAATGCATGTGTTTTCACGTACTCGTCAACTCTGTCAACTGTCGTCTGCTACTCTTGATTGTTATCGGCGGACACGTTTTGCCAGTTTTAAGAAAAGACCCTTTCAAATCACTCAAAAAAGAACAGGAAAATAATCTAATTTAAATACTGAAAGTGGTTGTTCATGTGCAGTACGGGAATATTAAACGAACTCTAAATAGATTTATTTCTGTTGTACAACGTCGCGGTCAAGACCAGAAACGTACGCACTATGGTATCTTGTGCAGACCGACACACTCTTAGAAAGCTTTTTTTATCTTCCTTTGTTTTAAAACATGTTCAGTGTATTTCATTTGGAACAATTACAAACACGTTTTGCAACATGGTTGTGGATTTTTGTTTTTTATCTGTAGTGTGGGGTTTTGTTTTCGTAGATAGCAAAAATTCCGACAGAGCGTGTTAGTAGTGACGGGAATTCACGGCTCTATAGTATCTTGTCTCGACCGATAGATCCAGTAACTTGGACAGAACTATGTCGCGTGTTTTGTCTGTCATTCATGATGTTAATTAATATGTATCACTCGGCAGTCCCATTAAAAATGCAAACCAAAATATTACTATTCTGTTAGTTATCTCACATAATAACTGTTGGCCGTAAAACACTCAAACCATATCGGTCGAGACAGGAAATGTAATCAATTTGGTTTCTTGTCATGACCGATCATTTGTCATGATAAATTATCCCTTTCTCTGTTTCCACATTTTCTTTTGTTGATGTCTGAGAAGCGATTGTCTACACAATCGTTGTCTGACTTCTGTGATTCACGTTCCGTACTTGTGCAAGCTAATCGTCATTTTCGCTGTGACGTTTAGTTTAGAACTGTGCTCGGTCGTGAGCGGAACTCACTGCTCGGCGTTTCTCGTCACAACTAAACACGTCACTACGTTCTAATCACGTTTCGCTGTATTTTTTTTTAATCTAAAGGGAAGCAGAGCTGCTTTCTTGTTTTAAAATTAAGTTCCTTACGAAATCTGTTTTTATGCTCCTACTTATGCTTACTACTTTTGTTTAAAACTAATGAATCTTTAGTCTATGATTTTTGACAGAAACCAAACCATGGGATTGGATATTTCGCTTTTTGTTGCTGTTGTTATTGTTGACCTCTATATTTACACTCATTGCACCATTTCATATAGGAATGTATGAGACGCGTGCTTGAACAAAGATAACAACCCCCAGCTGTAAGAGTTTGACACAAACAGCAAATAGCGTTTCAGTTCACATCACACACACACACACACACACACACACACACACAAAACACATCATAACACACACACATCACATCACATCACATCACATCACACAACACACACACACAAGAAACCATGAACACCCTTTTCAACTTGTTTCTTTTAAAATTATTTCCCCAAGTGAAAACAAGCAATCCATGTAGGCCTACAGTGTAATGCGTTTGTGTGCGCGCACGTGTGCGTGCGTGTGCGTGTTTGTTCTTTAGTTTTGCGTCTTTTCGCTTTAGGTAAATTTAGACCAAAGTGATATTGTCGGAGTGAATGAGAAATTGAGTACGTGTATGTGAGAGAGTGAGTGTGTTTGTAAATAGATGTGTGTGAGTGTGTGTGTACACGTGCGCGCGCAAATGCAAATGTATGTATGCCTGCGTTTACGAGTGTAGAGCTTTGTGTGTGTGTGTGTGTGTGTGTGTGTGTGTGTGTGTGTGTGTGTGTGTGTGTGTGCGCGCGCGCGCGCGCTATTAAATCTATACTTGCAAAACTAATTAAGATTAAGATTTTTTTGCGTATATCTTTTGATATAAGCTACAATTTTCTTACACTCTGTTGTCTAGGCTTATCCTCCCTAACCAAACCCAACCTATCTTCCTTTCTGGAAGCCAAGACACTAGATCCCAATATGGAACCACGCAGATGCGGACGACTTGCACAGAAAAGGGCAAAGCCTACAGCAACTGAATCTTCAACCCCTACCCCTACCCCCATCCCTCCTAAAAAAACAGCTTTGTCTCATGCTGAGAGGTGTAAAGCTTACAGGCAGAAAATTAAAGAAGACTCAGACAAGTATGACAAGTACTTGATTGAGAACAAAGAAAAATGCAAAGCCTACAGACAAAATCTATCTGAAGAGAAAAGGGCAGACCAAAGACTCAAAAATACACTTAGAAAGCAAAAGGAGAGGCAGAGAAAGAAAGCTAGCCAACAACAAAAATGCTCACTAGGACAGATGTTTTAGCAGAGGAAACTCAGAGAGCAAAATGGAGGGAAGAGAAGAGAAGGCAAGCAGAAAAAATGCACTGGAAAACTAGGGAAAAGAAGAATGAAAGGAGAAGACAACTTTATCAGGAGAAAAAGGAGGCGGCTAGGCAGAAGAACAGTAAAGCAGTTCAGTGTGAGGCTAGCAGTAGTTCAGTAGGTCAACTGACAGTTCCAACAGATTTTGAAGAACGGTCCCCAGAGGCCCAACGGAAGGCACTGCAGAGGGCCAGATCCACTCTTCCAAAGAGTCCTCGGAAGTTTGTTTGTACTGTTGCTTCCCTAATTCAAAAGGCAAGCCCCAAGAAGAAAAAACTCTTTGCCAGTTCCATGAACACACTTCTCCTGATCAGCGAATGGGCCATCTCTTCATGAGCGCTTGTCTGCGTCTTAGAAATCGGCAACATTCAGCCGACAGGCAGGCCAGGCGTATTCTTCTCAGTGTCTGCAAAGGCATTGGGACATTCAAAGACAGAAGTGCCATGCTGGACAACCATCAAAAGGCATGAGAAGGGGCAGAAAGCAACAGCCAAAAAAGAAAATCCAGCTGATGCGCTTGCAAAGCAGTTTTTTGAGGAGTCGGCCACTACCATTCCTGACAAAAAGTTGGTCAGCAAAAAATGTGGCAAAGCAGCTGCAGTGCTGAGTCGACCACTCAAAGAGCTGCATCAAGAGTTCATTTCCAGTGGCCAGGAAATCAGCTTTTCCAAGTTTGCCAAGTGTCGTCCAGCCAACATTCGTCTTATGGCACAGGCAAAACTGAGGCAGTGTCTCTGTATACTGCACAAACACAAAGCTGAAGCTGGAAACACTCAATTCTGTTGCGGCTGCACAGAACAAACATTGCTGGATCCGGCATGAGCGGCATGCTGTTGCACTCATTACGTGTGATCCAAAGAAAAAAGCTTGCTGCTATGGTGAATGTGCTGACTGTGGCTTGCACTTCTTTCATGCTCACGTCAGCCCACTTCTTGGTCATGCTGGAAAAGTCACCGGGCATTGCTGGGAATCCAGAATGTACTCTCCAAAGGTAAGCGCATTTCGCGCCAAGTTCTTGCTACCAAGAGAGGAACCATCCAGCAACTTGTCGGTGAACTTTGCAAAGAGTTGAAGTTCTTGGCTCAGCATCTTTTCCGAGCAGACTGGCAGCTTCAGAAGTTTGCTGAAATGAAGAAGACCAAACCCTTTCCATCTGGGTGTGTGTGTATGGTCATGGATTTCGCTGAGAACTTTCTTGTACATACCAGGAAGAGATTCAGGCTGCACACTGGCACCATGACCAGGTGACTATTCATCCAACAGTCACCTATTACAGATGCCCTGTGTGCAGTGACACCACCACTGAATCCCTGGTGTTCATTTCACCTGACAAGAAACATGACCATCACGCAGTGCAAGCCTTCACCAGCAGGGCTCTGACCCATCTGCGGGAGACTCGAAGGCTGGACATCTCCCACATTGTCCAATGGACTGATGGCTGTGCTTCTCAGTACAAGTCCAAAGGTCCTTTCGCTGACATCTCTTTGTCTCTTGCCAACTTCAATGCCTCTTTAGAAAGAAATTTCTTTGGTTCAAGGCACGGTAAGAGTCCATCTGATGGGGAAAGTGCAGTTGTCAAGCACCATGCTACTTCTACAGTAATATGATATGATAATGACAAAAATTGCTTTTAAGTATTAAATTACTAGTATTTAATAAGTTATTTAGCCAACATGCTTTAAATCTATCCCTCTCTCTCATAAAAGTGACATGAAGAAGCCGGCTTTTATTATGAGTTCTTATACTGAACTATAATTTGACTTCACAACCACAGTCAGTATAATTTCGATGAGCCTTTTCCCCTTAACACTATTTATATACTTCAACTTGTTCAAATGTCAGCACAAAGCCACATAGCTGCCAACTGCTACGATATCGCCGTAGTTTGCTACGCCAAGAGAATGCTTGCTACGACGCTACTACGATCATTAAATTGCTACGGCGAAACAAAAAAATTCGAATATACTTTCGTTTTGTTTGGACAGCGCTAAGTAACGTCTCTATCGGTCTGTCGGAACTGCATTTCCGCTTTCGGTTTTACTGTAGCACATAGATTTTTTTTTACAATTTGCCCGCTTCATCTCTGTATAATAACATTTATAGATATACTAAGAGTACTGTAGCTTTAATGTGGTCCGTTAAAACTGGTTATAGGCCCGATTTCTTTTTAGAACGCGCGCAAAATTAAGTTGCTACTGTCAAATTGGAAATGCTACTGTGAAAATTGTGAAATGCTACTGTAAGCCGCATGAGCAGGTTGGCAGCTCTGAAGCCAGGAGACTTCCTGTTGGTTGCCGTGCCCAAGGACAAGACAGCAGTCCAGTGTGTTGCCCAGGTAAATATAGGAGACTGATAGGACCAACGGCTTTTTTGTTTAATGTGACTGACCCACAGTTTAAAAAATAATGAGGTTTTTATTATGTTCGTTTTTTCTTTGAGTTTCGTTTAACTTACAGTGCAAGAACGTCACATTATGATTTAAATCTACTTTGAATCTGTTTCAGATCACGAAGAAAACTGCTGAGGGAGACTGGGGGGTGTACCTGAAGGATGTTGGTGAGGGAAAGTGGAAATGGCCAGACAAGGCCACAGAATTTTTCATTCCCCTGACTGACATCCAGCGTGTCTTCAGGGAGGAGGACTACACCATGAAGATGGGCACAGGGCCGTCATCTACAAATTTCAATAGAATTATAGTGTATAGTGTAGATGATGGCTGTCTCCCTTCATCAGCAATGACACTGCAGCTCAGGTATGTGTGACAGCGAACTATGTGTTGCCACAGAGCTCTAAATATCATTACCATTTGAAATATATATTCAGTGGAAGGCAATATTTCAAGTTTCAGCTCCTTATGTTCCCTAGTGTTATATTTATTGCCTTTTTGTGAGATTTTGTTTTGTTTTGGGGTTTTATTTGGTATGGGTTCCATGTCACAACCAACACGGTTTCTGTGTCACAACCGACACATTTCACTTATATTAAGTGTTGAAATATAGATTACTACAATTATTGTACAAAAAGATGTGCTATGTGTCATGAATATGATTGCATGGTTAAAATTTATTCAAATTTGGTGTCTTTGTGGTTGTGAACTGAATGAAAAATAAACTTCAAATGAGCGGATACAAAACTGTCTTATAGTGTCATTTGAAAATGAGCTTGAATTGTATTTTATCAATGATCCCCATACTTTTTATTGTTGGGTTTGTTTTATTTATGATTTAAAAGACATTTTGCAGTGTTTTTTGTTAGGTATTCCATCTTGAAACACTTTTTTATGCTACTTTTGGTTTCCATGTCACAACCGACACGGGGCTAAAAATAGAATTTTTATTCTTCAAATACAAGGAAATGAGCTGATCAGTTATAATTTTTTCTACAGCATATAATGTGTGCTAAAGTGCTCTATTATATGACAAAAGTGCATTAAGTTCCATTGACATCTATTTTTGAATATCTATGTCACAAAAACAGCACATGTTTCTGAGAATGACTCATATATATATATGCATAAAAAATGTGCATATATATATATATATGCATAAAAAATGTGCGTGTGCAGTCACACGTTTGTAAACATCTTTTCATCTGCAGTCAGGCAATTTATCACATAAAATCAATACAGAACAATTCAGTTGAATGTGTTTTAAAAATTAATGCAATTAGTCAAATTTGAAGAAGAAAAGAATTCCGTACATGCAGCAGTCTGTTCTGTTAAATGCATTCACACACACACACATACATGTGCTGGCATAAACACACAAGGTGCATGTGTGCGCACTTACGCCTGATAAAGATACATTTCTCAAGCTAGTGGTTTCATATAGATCATGAACATAGAGTACAATATCAGACTTTGTTTTTTTTGGATTGTCCTTGTTTTTGGATTGTCCTTGTTTTTCTTTGCAGACTCTCAGAGCTGTCCTGTGTGTTCAGAGCAAGTGTTTGTGAATGGTGAGTCTGTTGAATATCAAGTGTTTGTGAATGGTGAGTCTGTTGAATATTCAGTGAGATGAATGGTGAGTCTGTTGAATATCAAGTGTTTGTGAATGGTGAGTCTGTTGAATATTCAGTGAGATGAATGGTGAGTCTGTTGAATAATCAGTGAGATGAATGGTGAGTCTGTTGGATATTCAGTGAGATGAATGGTGAGTCTGTTGGATATTCAGTGAGATGAATGGTGAGTCTGTTGAATAATCAGTGAGATGAATGGTGAGTCTGTTGAATAATCAGTGAGATGAATGGTGAGTCTGTTGGATATTCAGTGAGATGAATGGTGAGTCTGTTGGATATTCAGTGAGATGAATGGTGAGTCTGTTGAATAATCAGTGAGATGAATGGTGAGTCTGTTGGATATTCAGTGAGATGAATGGTGAGTCTGTTGAATAATCAGTGAGATGAATGGTGAGTCTGTTGGATATTCAGTGAGATGAATGGTGAGTCTGTTGGATATTCAGTGAGATGAATGGTGAGTCTGTTTGATATTCAGTGAGATGAATGGTGAGTCTGTTTGATAATCAGTGAGATGAATGGTGAGTCTGTTTGATATTCAGTGAGATGAATGGTGAGTCTGTTTGATAATCAGTGAGATGAATGGTGAGTCTGTTGGATATTCAGTGAGATGAATGGTGAGTCTGTTGGATATTCAGTGAGATGAATGGTGAGTCTGTTGGATATTCAGTGAGATGAATGGTGAGTCTGTTTGATAATCAGTGAGATGAATGGTGAGTCTGTTTGATAATCAGTGAGATGAATGGTGAGTCTGTTTGATAATCAGTGAGATGAATGGTGAGTCTGTTTGATAATCAGTGAGATGAATGGTTAGTCTGTTTGATAATCAGTGAGATGAATGGCGAGTCTGTTGGATATTCAGTGAGATGAATGATGTGTTAGATAATCAGTGAGATGAATGGTGAGTCTGTTGGATATTCAGTGAGATGAATGGTGAGTCTGTTTGATAATCAGTGAGATGAATGGTGAGTCTGTTGGATATTCAGTGAGATGAATGGTGAGTCTGTTTGATAATCAGTGAGATGAATGGTGAGTCTGTTGGATATTCAGTGAGATGAATGGTGAGTCTGTTGGATATTCAGTGAGATGAATGGTGAGTCTGTTTGATAATCAGTGAGATGAATGGTGAGTCTGTTGGATATTCAGTGAGATGAATGGTGAGTCTGTTTGATATTCAGTGAGATGAATGGTGAGTCTGTTTGATAATCAGTGAGATGAATGGTGAGTCTGTTTGATAATCAGTGAGATGAATGGTGAGTCTGTTGGATATTCAGTGAGATGAATGGCGAGTCTGTTGGATATTCAGTGAGATGAATGGCGAGTCTGTTGGATATTCAGTGAGATGAATGATGTGTTAGATAATCAGTGAGATGAATGGTGAGCGAGTTGAATAATCAGTGAGATGAATATGTTGGATAATCAGTGAGATGAATGGTGAGTGTGTTGGATAATCGGTGAGATGAATGGTGAGTGTGTTGGATAATCAGTGAGATGAATGGCGAGTGTGGTGGATAATCAGATGAATGGTGATTGTGTTGGATAATCAGTGAGATGAATGGTGAGCATGTTGGATAATCAGTGAGATGAATGGTGAGTATGTTGGATAATCAGTGAGATGAATGGTGTCTTGGATCACCAGTGAGATGAATGGTGTCTTGGATAATCAGTGAGATGAATGATGTGTTGGATAATCAGTGAGATGAATGGTGAGTCTGTTGGATAATCAGTGAGATGAATGGTGAGTCTGTTGGATAATCAAAGAGGTGAATGGTGAGTTAGATAATCAGTGAGATTTATGGTGAGTTGGATAATCAGTGAGATGAATGAAATGAAATGAAATGAAAATAGAAGAGTTCTTACTCAGTGAAAGTGATGTTAAAAATGGCTGTGAATTTAAGACTGAAAATCCTTTCTTTGTTGTTGTTGTTTTTTTCTTTTCTTTTTTTTCTATCATTCAGACCTCAGAACATGTTGTAAAAAAAGAAAGTTGTATTGATGATGTTGATGCTTCACTTCTTTCTTGTTTGAAATTAAAGTTGGAGTGTGAAATACAAAGGAACTTACTCTTCCTTTTTTTCAGATGTACGTTTTGCCAGCAACTTGGTGGTCTTTCACTGTCGTCACTCATTCCATGAAGACTGTTTGCCTGTGTCTGTGGTTAGTATAATATTTTTCAATCCTCATCTCGACTTTGTGCCCTCCATACTCCTTTTATCTGGATTCGGTCATTATCCGTACACACAGCCCCTTCACACATTTAGGCCCATCTTCACATACACGGCCCCATCCCAAACAAAGCCCCGTTCTTATACTGCTACACCTCCATACAGATCCCCATCCCTGTTCACAGTTGTACCTCCAAGCACAGTTCTTTCCAGTCTAACCCTGTTCAATTCCCAGCAGCAGCAAGTTTTGTTTGACCCCTTCATGTTGGGTAACAGCGTACCTATAGAACGATGAAAAGAATGATTCCCCATGCTGTGTATCTGACTCACAGAGTAGTATCTTTGTTCTGCAGCTCTGAAAGTATGGCTGTGGTTCTGTTTTTCTCCCAGTGTTACCCCTAGCTCTTTTAATACCTTAATTATATACCTCAGTATATTGCCCCTGTGAAAAACCTAAAATCTGTCACAGTTTTGTCCTGTTAGAGAATTTGTCCCTGAGCGTCAGATGAAAAGCCTTCATAGATTGTTTGATAACAAGTGGGGTCAACTTGGCAAATTGTTGTATGATGGGAGATGAGATTGTTTGATAACAAGTGGGGTCAACTTGGCAAATTGTTGTATGATGGGAGATGAATTGCCCTGTGTTGCAGACAGAATGACAGTAGCACTGACCTGTGTTTCAGACCTGCTGCACCATCTTCATGCACCGTATTGTAAACAGAATGACAGCAGCACTGACCTGTGTTTCAGATCTGCTGCACTATCTGTATGCACCGTATTGTAAACAGAATGACAGCAGCACTGACCTGTGTTTCAGATCTGCTGCACTATCTGTATGCACCGTATTGTAAACAGAATGATCAGCAGCACCGACCTGTGTTTCAGACCTGCTGCACTATCTGTATGCACTGTATTGTAAACAGAATGACAGCAGCACCGACCTGTGTTTCAGACCTGCTGCACTATCTGTATGCACTGTATTGTAAACAGTATGACAGTAGCACCGACCTGTGTTTCAGACCTGCTGCACTATCTGTATGCACTGTATTGTAAACAGTATGACAGTAGCACTGACCTGTGTTTCAGATCTGCTGCATATCTGTATGCACCGTATTGTAAACAGTATGACAGTAGCACGACCTGTGTTTCAGACTGCTGCACTATCTGTATGCACTGTACTGTAAACAGTATGACAGTAGCACTGACCTGTGTTTCAGATCTGCTGCACTGTCTGTATGCACCGTATTGTAAACAGTATGACAGTAGCACCGACCTGTGTTTCAGACCTGCTGCACTATCTGTGTGCACCGTATTGTAAACAGAATGACAGCAGCACCGACCTGTGTTTCAGACCTGCTGCACTATCTGTATGCATTGTATTGTAAACAGAATGACAGTAGTACCAACTTATCCGTGTTTCAGACCTGCTGCACTATCTGCAGCAGCCAGAAGAGGGGTCCGGGACTGCAGCGCATGGCAAGGTAGTGGCGATACTTGGTGAGGCATGGTGAGGTCTCTCCACAGAGAGTGTACTGTGGAAGACAGCGCCTCCTCTACCAACGGTCCTGATGAACCACTGATATCTCAGGTCAGCTCAGTGGTTGAGGCCTCTGTGGTCCTGTTCCCCATCAAGGTGCTGCCTGTTGTGCTGGGTGACAGTGACAGTGTGATACAGGTCTGACTGCGTCCCAAGATGTTGCTCTGGCTGCTCCATTTCTCTACAAAATTTCCATGCCCTGTGTAGTGAAGTAGGTCAACATACAACAAAACCAGAAAGACTTTGCGACTTACGTGAGAAATCTAGCTGACGTCTCAAAGGGGTGTTTAGTTACTTTTACCATGGTTATCTGCAAGTCGTGGTTATACAGGTGAACATTTCCATGCCTACACTGAAGTGCTGTCGACAAGAAGGAGGATAGGTAAGGTAAAGGAGCCGTTTCTGTCCTGGTGTCAATCCATGCAAAGCTGAATTACCTTTGTATTGTATGTATTGAGTTTTCACCATGCATGCATGATATCTCCAGACAGATATAAAACGCCTGAGTAGGATTCCTTGTATGTTGATTCTGCTAGTATTTTTTCTGTCAACTTTTACACCTGTGTGTTGTCATCATATCACTCAGCATCATGTGACAACATGTCGGAAGGTATTACTTTTTTCCTTCTTTTTTTTTTTTTTAAATTATGTACAGTAGTAGTGGTGTGGCCAAAGTCTTCATTAAGGAAGTGGGAGAGGGGGGTGGAGAGTGGGGAGTGGCCAGGGGCTACATGGCAATGTTTGCTGAAGACTTTCAGGGTAAACTGCATCCCTACTTCTGGAAGATGAATGCTAGTCATTAACCCTTTCACCGCCAGACATTCTGTTTTGCATAAATTCCCACCGCCAGCCATTTTTCCAGAAAACTATTATTTCATATCAGCCTACGTGAAAGGCAGATATCTTGGGAACTTAACAACCAATTCTCATGCTATTTTTTGTTAAAAAAAAAATGGAGGAGATACACTGTAATTTTATTATATTCTAACATGTTAGTAATGGTTAGTCGAGAACAATTTCAAATTGTTAGTAATTTCAAGTGCAAAAAAAATGCAAACTAAAAAACTTAATGTTATCTTTCTTCTCAACATAAAAAAAGAAGAAAGCATGCCAATAAACTCTCAACAAGGGAGGAAAAATACTCCACTCACAATCGAAGACCAGAAAGTATGGTATATCCAACAAAAAAAATGGAAGAAACAGCCATAAATCCAACTACTCAGATAGCAGGGAACACACACACGCACACAATTCTTATGCCTAACTGGTACACATGAAAGAAAGAAAAAGGGAACACACACACACACACACACACACACACACACACATATCCCTTTCACTCTCGCTGTTGAAAGCAACATCTTTTTATGAAAACAGTCATTCACGTGCCTGTCAGTCTCTGAACCCCGAGGAGCCATTCAAGCTGATCATAATTCCCACTCAAACGCGTCTCTGCTGCTCACCTCTGACATGTGTCAGTCAGCCACACCCCTTCAACCTCGACCTGCAAACCAGGTGTGTGTGAAGTTCATTGCCATTTACTAGTCTTAGCTGGCCCCTCACATAGACTTTCAACTCTCAGTCACAGCTGGTTGGCTCAACACCAAAACATTGGGCACACGCAGTGAGCCGGCGTCTAGTCTGATCTCTCATCTGCTCGTCTCTCCCCCCACTTGGCCATGGTCCAACGCTTCACTTTGCAGTAATTCGGTCAAGCTCTTGCTATCCCATAATGTTTCCTGGTCACTATCTGGGTCTTCTTCATCTGCATTGGGATCAACTGACCGTCTATTCAATATTTCCAGCACCTGATCTGTGATAAATGTACAGCGAGGTCGAGTATGTGAAGTGCTTCGTTGTTACATCATAGTGAATGGAAAAACACCCAGTTTAAATCGATAAAAAAACAACACATAACTGAACAGCGCTCTGACAAAGCAAATGTCTGTGAGCACAGGTCAGGGAATCCCTTAACTATGTTATTTATTGATGGCTTTCTATCTCATCATCTTGGAGAGTGAGAGTATCGGAAGTCAGGTAACCCTAGTTGGTCGCATTTTGGCGACATCAGTGGTGAGCCACGTGGTCACAGAAATGGGACGTCGGTGGCGTAAGGGTTAATGGATGTGTCCGTTTTGTAGACATTTCTGTTGTGTTTGTTGTTGTTTTTCAGGACCTTTTTTTTTTCTCAGATTTGGTATGGCCCCGACAGGGCCCTGTGTGCTGTAACCACTGTGAACCCGACACTGATCAGGCTGCAGTAATGTGTGGGGGGCTGGGCTGTAACCACTGTGAACCTGACACTGATCAGGCTGCAGTAATGTGTGGGGGGCTGGGCCGTAACCACTGTGAACCCGACACTGATCAGGCTGCAGTAAGCGTGGCTGGTGGACCCTGTGTGGGGGGCTGGGCTGTAACCACTGTGAACCTGACACTGATCAGGCTGCAGTAATGTGTGGGGGGCTGGGCTGTAACCACTGTGAACCTGACACTGATCAGGCTGCAGTAATGTGGGGGGCTGGGCTGTAACCACTGTGAACCTGACACTGATCAGGCTGCAGTAATGTGTGGGGGGCTGGGCTGTAACCACTGTGCAGTAAGCGTGGCTGGTGGACCCTGTGTAGGGGGCTGGGCTGTAACCACTGTGCAGTAAGCGTGGCTGGTGGACCCTGTGTGGGGGGCTGGGCTGTAACCACTGTGCAGTAAGCGTGGCTGGTGGACCCTGTGTAGGGGGCTGGGCTGTAACCACTGTGCAGTAAGCGTGGCTGGTGGACCCTGTGTGGGGGGCTGGGCTGTAACCACTGTGCAGTAAGCGTGGCTGGTGGACCCTGTGTGGGGGGCTGGGCTGTAACCACTGTGCAGTAAGCGTGGCTGGTGGACCCTGTGTAGGGGGCTGGGCTGTAACCACTGTGCAGTAAGCGTGGCTGGTGGACCCTGTGTAGGGGGCTGGGCTGTAACCACTGTGCAGTAAGCGTGGCTGGTGGACCCTGTGTAGGGGGCTGGGCTGTAACCACTGTGCAGTAAGCGTGGCTGGTGGACCCTGTGTAGGGGGCTGGGCTGTAACCACTGTGCAGTAAGCGTGGCTGGTGGACCCTGTGTAGGGGGCTGGGCTGTAACCACTGTGCAGTAAGCGTGGCTGGTGGACCCTGTGTGGGGGACTGGGCTGTAACCACTGTGAACCTGACACTGATCAGGCTGCAGTAAGCGTGGCTGGTGGCTAATTCTCATATGCTGTGACCAGTTCCACCAGGATTCGCAGTGGTAGATCAGCATGGGAATGCAGGAAGATCTGTCATCACAAACACCTCCCCCCGGCTTCTGGGCCACTGACTTCATCTCTTCTGTCCCTCACCAGGTCTCTGCCTTTTATATTTTTTCATCTTTGTCTTTTTTTTATTGTCAACTCCCGTTGTTCTGCCTTTGTCGACCATTCTTCCGTCTTTGTTCTGGAAATTCTTCATCTGATAGCAGAGTATGACATACCAGTTTTTTTTGTTGGTATCCCGCAATGATGTAGTGAAAACTGCTCCCAATCTGCCCATGTGGTGGTGTATCTTCACTCCTATGTCTTTTTCATGTATTTTTGGTGGCATTGGTTGAAATGTTTTTCATTTGTTTTATGATTTTTTTTTATATCTCGGACTGAAAAATCTGGTGCTGTCAGCACAACCTTGTAGACCCTGAGATGTCCAAGTTCAGCTGCTACGTCGTTGTTATACGAGGTGTTTGTTTCTGGATATGGTTTTTGTCCATGGTCCGACTTGTTCTATAACATGTGTTTCCATTGTGCAGTTGACAGCCCTGAAGAGGCTGTGTGTGGTTGGCTGGGCTATGACTGAATTTTGAAGCATTTTAACTGTGATTGCATCATTTTACCCCAGTTTGTGCAGGTGCGTGCAACAGAGGCAGAACTTTTAACATTCGGTGTGAATGTGAACTGACAGTGGTTGTATGGGTTAATAAATGCTTTCACAAGCATGGGGAACGCCTGCCTATGTCAAGTGAAGTCACCAAATGGACCAGACACTGTTGAGGTCATAGGCTGAACAGGAACAATCGGCATGATGTACCTACCCGTGTTCTCCCTGTCCACTGATTCAACATACATGGCAATGGCCTGATCAGAGTCCACCCACCTCTTTGTGAAGTTGTAGTGTTGTGTGTTAGTGCTAGATGACTGGATGCATATGTGAAGGAGTTGTAGTGTTGTGTGTTAGTGCTTGATGACTGGTTGCATGTGTGAAGGAGTTGTAGTGTTGTGTGTTAGTGCTTGATGACTGGATGCATATGTGAAGGAGTTGTAGTGTTGTGTGTTAGTGCTTGATGACTGGTTGCATGTGTGAAGGAGTTGTAGTGTTGTGTGTTAGTGCTTGGTGACTGGATGCATGTGTGAAGGAGTTGTAGTGTTGTGTGTTAGTGCTTGATGACTGGATGCATGTGTGAAGGAGTTGTAGTGTTGTGTGTTAGTGCTTGATGACTGGATGCATGTGTGAAGGAGTTGTAGTGTTGTGTGTTAGTGCTTGGTGACTGGATGCATGTGTGAAGGAGTTGTAGTGTTGTGTGTTAGTGCTTGATGACTGGATGCATGTGTGAAGGAGTTGTAGTGTTGTGTGTTAGTGCTTGATGACTGGATGCATGTGTGAAGGAGTTGTAGTGTTGTGTGTTAGTGCTTGATGACTGGATGCAAGAGGTATTTGAACTCTGTGTATATGCGAGGCTCCTGGTGGTGTGCACATGCAGGCATAAAGAAGGAAGACAAGTGAGCGACGGTGTTCAGCCAGACTGGGGTCGCACACATCCTGACTGGGTCTGCCCTTGGTCTGGACAGTTCATTTGGTCTGGAACAGCACCAGGCCTGGGGTCACATTCCATGCCATCTTTCCTAACAGTTCATTTGGTCTGGAACAGCACCAGGCCTGGGGTCACATTCCATGCCATCTTTCCTAACAGTTCATTTGGTCTGAAACGGCACCAGGCCTGGGGTCACATTCCATGCCATCTTTCCTAACAGTTCATTTGGTCTGGAACGGCACCAGGCCTGGGGTCACATTCCATGCCATCTTTCCTAACAGTTCATTTGGTCTGGAACAGCACCAGGCCTGGGGTCACATTCCATGCCATCTTTCCTAACAGTTCATTTGGTCTGGAACGGCACTAGGCTTGGGGTTACACTCCATGGCACCTTTCCCTCAAGGTCATTCAGATCAGTTCCATGCTTAAGGCACAGTGTTGCTTACAGACAGACAGACCAGCAGATGTGGGTGAAAACATGACCACCTGGACGGGACTGGTGACCCATGAGCTGTGACACAACAAAGGCCTACATATAACATTGCACTGGAGATGGTGTACGGTGTTTGTGCATTTGCAAGCTTAGAAATGTTGCACATTCTGTGCTAGATTGTTTCTCATTGGGAGAATGGACAGGAGTTTTGGTTTGATCACTTTAACTTCATTCAACCTTGCTCCTGAGCAATGCTTGCGCGCTGTTAAATGGCACCACAAAATAGCACCCATCACTGACTGAACTTGCGTAGTTCAACTGGTCAAACTCCAAAGCAGGCAGCGAACTTGACATGGATGCAATACAGGGCTGTAAGTTATAGTTCTGAAGACTTTGGACTAAAACTTGAGTCCATTTTCATTCTTTGGACCAAAACAAGAGTCTGCTTTTTTATTCAAGCATTTTGACATGTTGAAAAACAATTGTGTGAAGTATTTCACATCTTTTTAGAAAAATATTGTAATCTCTGGCAAGAGCGACATAAAATTGTTATTTTGTTTTGTTTTGTTTTTTTGCTGTCCCAGCCTCTGCGCCACCTCAGAGGCAGTGCACCCATGCCGCTCATTCCGACACCCTGTACACAGCCACAGCCCGGTCGGCCCCGCCGCAGCCCCGGCACCAGCAATCCACAGGGAGCAGTCGATGTCAAGTCGCCAAGAGGCAACCCACCGGAGGAGACACTGCACTGCTGCCGAGTCACTTCGGTGGAGTTCAGTGGCGCCTGTTCTGATCTAACATACGCAGGACACCACCCCCTACTGACAACAATAATTGCTTAGTCGCAGAGACGGCGTGAGTGAGCTCTCCATCCGGAGGGCGCCACCACGTCCGTCCAACAACAGCCCCTATGGACTCGCCGATACCGGTGACCTCGACGGAATCAAACCAAGGCCACAGACATGGAGAGGACATCGAAATTGAGGTCACCATGAGAGCAGCGCATGAAGGGCCACAGAATTTGAGACTTTTTTTTTTTTTTTTTAATTGCTGATCAATGAGAATGAGGATGATTAAGATGATGCTACGGATTTCCATTTCGGTTTGAGACTACATGACTGGGCTGTACTCTACGCTTCCTTTCATAATATAACCCGGTGTCAACCAAGCCCGAGAGATACAGGCACCTGCAGTGTTGGTCAGGAAATTTGAGCAACACTCTCAGAAAGGCATCCATTAAGGGGATGAAACTCGACTGTGTGGTCCCAGTCTTCCCAACTGAGTCCGCAGCAAACTCAACTCTGGTAGGAGCTGGTCTGGGCAGAAAAACCCACATGACTCTCGATGGGATTCAAACCCATGACCTCCCAGTCAGGAGTCCGCGACGCTAACCACTTCGCCACGGTGGCTGGTGACATGATATTGTTTGCCTTTTGGCAAAACGGTGTTAAAGTTAAATAAGCTACTGCACTCACCATCAGCACAAAAACGCTGTTGTGTGAAAATTTAATTCACAAGAAATTCAAACAATGACCAGTATTCCATCTTGTCATATCTACTCAATGTTGCATAACTATGACGCTCAAAACATTCTTCCTCTCTACACTGAAGTCTTCTGTCACAAAGGATATACAAAAGCAGATTTTGAAGTGAACAAAACCATGCTGAACATAATTTTGTCAAAATGTAACAATGAGTTGGCAACAGGGAACGTTTGCAATTCAAAGGAGGGAAGAATGGGGGAGGGTCTTGTCATCACAAAATGACCAACATTTGTACAGGGCATATTTCTTTTCTGTTTTCATCTTCCACTCACACAATCAGAGGCAACAAAGTGCCTTTTGTCTGCGACCCACATACGGCCTCCCTTCACAATTCTACTCCAGTTAAGACAAACATTTTGAAAAAAAGCAATTCTGCATTTTTTTAAAAAAATCGGAAAAAAAAGTTTTTTTAAAAATTCAAAAGGTCATCTAAAAAGCATTGGGTGAAAAAAAGTTGTAAAAATGAAAGACGATGCCAAAGAATGTCTTGAATGAACAGTAAACGCACACAGTGACACACACATACGCACACAGTCACACACACAGTGACACACACACTCACACATAGTGACACACACACACACATGCGCGCGCACACACACACACACACACAGTGACACACGCACGCATACACATTCACACACACACATGCGCGCATACACACACACACATACGCTCACATACATACTCTCACAACACACACACACACCAAGCAATGGTTCCTGAACTAATTGACTTTTTCCTCTCCCAACCAGGAAACGACTAAAGAGCTAAAGAGTTAAAGAGGTAGAAGCAAAAGGAGTCATGTAAAAATATGATCCACTTGAGGCGTCAAAACACTGAACTGATCACTGGCTGTCTTCAGTCAGCAGACAGACCCAAGCCTCTAAGACCCCACAAGAGAGCTTCCAATTCTGGGCTCCCAAACCAACCTGGTGTTGCAGTGGATCCCTTCCAACTGCGGGCTGTTGTGGGAAATGAGCAAGCCAACGCACTCTCCAAGCTAAGCAGCAAAATGCCACAGGGAGAAGTTCTTATCACATCCACACACCCAGACAGCGTGTGCAGACAGACCAGACGTGGGGAGGGTGGCGCCTGCTTTCAGGACATGGGAGGGTGTCGCCTGCTTTCAGGACATGGGGAGGGTGTCATCTGCTTTCAGGACATGGGGAGGGTGTCATCTGCTTTCAGGACATGGGGAGGGTGTCGCCTGCTTTCAGGACATGGGGAGGGTGTCGCTTGCTTTCAGGACATGGGAGGGCGTCGCCTGCTTTCAGGACATGGGGAGGGCGTCGCCTGCTTTCAGGACATGGGGAGGATGTCGCCTGCTTTCAGGACATGGGGAGGGCATCACCTGCTTTCAGCCCTGATGTGGCCCTTTGCGGTCGGCTGGGCTATAAGCAACATTATCTTCTTTCGGGACATGGGGAGGGTGTCACCTGCTTTCAGGACATGGGGAGGGTGTCGCCAGCTGTTGGCGTGGGGAGGGTGTCACCTGCTTTCAGGGCGTGGGGAGGGTGTCACCTGCTTTCAGGGTATGGGGAGGGTGTCACCTGCTTTCAGGACATGGGGAGGGTGTCGCCTGCTTTCAGGACATGGGGAGGGCATCACCTGCTTTCAGGACATGGGGAGGATGTCACCTGCTTTCAGGACATGGGGAGGGTGTCGCCAGCTGTTGGCGTGGGGAGGGCATCACCTGCTTTCAGGGCGTGGGGAGGGTGTCACCTGCTTTCAGGGCATGGGGAAGGTGTCACCTGCTTTCAGGGCGTGGGGAGGGTGTCATCTGGTTTCAGGGCGTGGGGAGGGTGTCATCTGCTTTCAGGGCGTGGGGAGGGTGTCGCCTGCTTTCAGGGCGTGGGGGGTGTCACCTGCTTTCAGGACATGGGGAGGGTGTCGCCAGCTGTTGGCGTGGGGAGGGTGTCACCTGCTTTCAGGGCGTGGGGAGGGTGTCACCTGCTTTCAGGGTATGGGGAGGGTGTCACCTGCTTTCAGGACATGGGGAGGGTGTCGCCTGCTTTCAGGACATGGGGAGGGCATCACCTGCTTTCAGGACATGGGGAGGATGTCACCTGCTTTCAGGACATGGGGAGGGTGTCGCCAGCTGTTGGCGTGGGGAGGGCATCACCTGCTTTCAGGGCGTGGGGAGGGTGTCACCTGCTTTCAGGGCATGGGGAAGGTGTCACCTGCTTTCAGGGCGTGGGGAGGGTGTCATCTGGTTTCAGGGCGTGGGGAGGGTGTCATCTGCTTTCAGGGCGTGGGGAGGGTGTCGCCTGCTTTCAGGGCGTGGGGAGGGTGTCACCTGCTTTCAGGACATGGCGAGGGTGTCGCCAGCTGTTGGCGTGGGGAGGGTGTCATCTGCTTTCAGGGCATGGGGAGGGTGTCACCTGCTTTCAGGGTATGGGGAGGGTGTCATCTGGTTTCAGGGCGTGGGGAGGGTGTCACCTGCTTTCAGGGTATGGGGAGGGTGTCATCTGGTTTCAGGGCGTGGGGAGGGTGTCGTCTGCTTTCAGGGTGTGGGGAGGGTGTCATCTGCTTTCAGGGCGTGGGGAGGGCATCACCTGCTTTCAGGGTGTGGGGAGGGTGTCATCTGGTTTCAGGGCGTGGGGAGGGTGTCCCCTGATTTCAGGACATGGGGAGGGTGTCACCTGCTTTTAGGACATGGGGAGGGTGTCACCTGCTTTCAGGGCGTGGGGAGGGTGTCGCCTGCTTTCAGGACATGGGGTGTCGCCTGCTTTCAGGACATGGGGAGGGTGTCATCTGCTTTCAGGACATGGGGAGGGCATCACCTGCTTTCAGGGTGTGGGGAGGGTGTCATCTGGTTTCAGGGCGTGGGGAGGGTGTCCCCTGATTTCAGGATGTGGGGAGGGTGTCACCTGGTTTCAGGGTGTGGGGAGGGTGTCGCTTGGTTTCAGGATGTGGGTGTCACCAGGTTTCAGGGTGTGGGGAGGGTGTCACCTGGTTTCAGGATGTGGGGAGTGTGTCACCTGGTTTCAGGATGTGGGTGTCACCTGGTTTCAGGATGTGCGGAGGGTGGCATCTGGTTTCAGGACTTTGGGAGGGTGGCACCTGGTTTCAGGACATGGGGAGGGTGTTACCTGGTTTCAGGACATGGGGAGGGTGTCACCTGGTTTCAGGGCTTTGGGAGGGTGGCACCTGGTTTCAGGACATGGGGAGGGTGTCACCTGGTTTCAGGATGTGGGAGGGTGTCACCTGGTTTGAGGATGTGGGGAGGGTGGCACCTGGTTTCAGCTTCCAATGGCGCTGCAGGTTCACCATCTTCAGACTGACAATAGGACACTGTCAGCTCCTGGCATGCCTCTGCAGACGGAGGATCTCTCAAAGAGGGAAGTGCCCATGTGGATAGGTACTAGGCCACAGATGCCAGCCCATAACGTGCTGTCCTACCCTCCCCCCTCCCCTGGACACTTTACAACAGGAGACCTGGCTCAGTGCAGTAGACCTTGGGGAGAAGTGGTGGGGACCATTGATGTTGCCGAGGCTGACGGCAGACTTTGCCCACAACATGGCACTGCCCATTTAACATGGCCGGGAACACAGAAGAACAACAATCACTGCCTATTTCCATACATCACTCACAAAACACAAGCAATCTAAAAATATGTCTAGCAGATGACATTCCATTTCTGCAAGTTCCCCTGCTTTCATGGCAGGAAGGAATCTGTCACCCCTATTATAACTCTGTGTGAAAACGTAAACAAAGAATAGTACTGGTACTGATGGTTGTTGCCAATTTAGGACACATAAAATGTTAATGCACATGGTAATATTCATAACTGTCTGGTAGCTATCACAATAAATGAATAATGCACATGGTGATATTAGGGGCAATGTTATGTGGAGTCAGGTTCCTGAGTTTAAGAAAATCATATTAATAAACCAGTGCTTGCACAGTGAAAACACAGTATCAGTAGACAGTGGTAGCAAATAATGTTGCGTTAGCACTGACCATTTTCAAAACGACACAACTGCGACATTTTGCTGTGACAAGAGTACTGACTTATCTTCCAAGCTCAAATGCTCACAATAACCCAACTCTAAGAAAAGAAAGAACAGCTTAACGAAGGGTGTTCACTTGAAGTCAGATTGTCCACATCAAAAGTGCACTCTAATCAGATTGTCCAATTCTTGATAGTGGAAGTCCGCTAAATGTGATATAGTGTTCACTTTAATAAGATTGTCCAAATTTACATTAGTGGAAGTCCGCTTAATGCGATTTACAGTCAAAGTTTAGACTCTGAGACTTAACATGCAAGAAATATACATCTGTGCCCCCAAAGCTTCTTGCTTCCACGTATGTTTCGGGCTGAAATAAAAAACGCATCACATCAGAGCTGAAACAATCCACAGCAGCTATACACAGTGAATCTTAGTGGCATTATGAAGTCCAGCCTGAGATTAGAGTATAGCGAACAATGGATGCATGAATTGACATAAACAATCCCCAAGTAGGCTGATGTCATGTGTGTGTGTGGAGGAGACACAGGGATGGGGGAAGAGTGGTGAAGGGTAGACAGCTCTAAAATGCAACAACAAAAAGCATCACCGCATCAAAGGTCACGTCATCCAGCGTCATAAACATGCAATAACACATACACCACACACACACACAGACCCTATCTTCTTTCAAAATGGATACCTGGTAATTTGGTTGTTGATTTGGGTTAAAAAGACCCATCTTGTTGCCAATCATTTTATTTGATCTGCAATGTCTTGGTGTTATGGAGGAGTGGGAGGATGAGCACTAAAATATTCCTTTACAATGTTGAGAGAAAAAAATGGATGATTTCAGTCTAAAGGTATTGTAGGAACAGATAAAACTTCATGTAATGTTTACAACTGGAGCACCAGAGGAGAGGACTTCAGGGTACTCCATGTGAATCTATTCTTGTCTTGACAATGTGAGGCAAGACTGGGCCATCTTTGTAAAATACAACAGTATAGAAGAATGTTGAAGAATGCTAAACATCATACTCTTTTCTGGAAAAAAAATCAATACATGTTTAGAAATACACAGCACAAGGAAATGGCAAAGCTGTAGCTGCCAGCAGTTGGCATACAGGCCCAGGCCATCTCTGAGAGAAACTAACAACCACAGAGAACAGCAAGTGGACAAGACAAAATTCACACACACTGGCCCTTCAAACAAGAGTCAATTCCAAATCCATGCAATACGCATGCTCAGATCCAGTCAGTACAGATAAAAGTGACTTGAACAATGTAACTAGCCATTTTTGGCCATCTTTTCAGAACTGTATTAATGAGTCGTGCCCATTCCAACATACACCACTCTGAAAGCATCTCTGCTCAATAACAACACACAGGCACTGGCTTTGATGCACATCACAGCTTTTGTAATACAAATGGTCCTGGGCATTGTTGATGAGCTGTCAAAGCACTGAAAATAACTAATATAACTGTACATAGTTTCATTAATTCCACCTGAGACAGATCGACTTCAAAGAGGAGAAAGCAGAACAAAAGCATGCCAACAAATCCACGCACTTCTACTAAATACAAGAATCCTCTTGCACTCATGTGCATACACTAGCACAGTCGGTCATCTTAAAGCAAAGGTAATAAATTAAGTACTAAAATGCTAGCACAATCAGTCATCTTAAAGCAAAGGTAATAAGTTAAGTACTGACAAGTTCCTTTGATTTCAAACTTGCTCACTCGCTCTCGCACACACACACACACACTCATGCGCGCACACAGAACATACAGGTCAGAACATGGGTACCAAAGTCGGTCACCAGTGGCCTGGCCTCACCACCAGTTTGAACCACTTCCATCGATCCTCAAAGAAAAGTTCACTTTGTGACCTCTCTCCTCTGATACCTGAACACTTGTATAATGAAAGCTACTTCAAACTGTTTCATGTTTTCTGCATGTGGGTTTTTATTTGTTAGTTTGTAACAGCTACACTGTGAAAATTACATCAATCTCATGTATTCTCTGTGAGAGTTTTTCTTTATTGACTTGTAATAGCTATAGTATGAAAACTACATCAAACAATCTCATACATTCTCCATGTGAGTTTTTCTTTAACTTGTAATAGCTATACTATGAAAACAACAGCAAACAATCTCATAAATGTTCCACATGTGTTTTACGGGGTTTTTTTTTACTAATAACTGAACAAACCTGATATAATGAAAACTACAGCAAACAATCTAATCAATGTGGATTAGATTTACCAAAATTGCAACTACTCAACATTTCTTTTTTTAAATAAATGCACAGGCCATCCTTGCTTTGCCCTACACCTCCATCCGAAGAAGCTGTGTTATGCTTGAGCTGTGACAACGCACTGCATTTGGACTGAAAGCTGTGTTATGCTTGAGCTGTGTCAATGCACTACATTTGGACTGAAAGCTGTGTTATGCTTGAGCTGTGACAATGCACTGCATTTGGACTGAAAGCTGTGTTATGCTTGAGCCGTGTCAATGCACTACATTTGGACTGAAAGCTGTGTTATGCTTGAGCTGTGTCAATGCACTACATTTGGACTGAAAGCTGTGTTATGCTTGAGCTGTGACAATGCACTGCATTTGCACTGAAAGCTGTGTTGTGCTTGAGCTGTGACAATGCACTGCATTTGGACTGAAGTGGTCGTGCTGCATGTCAAACCAAAACGGCACTGTGGAACATCACCCCTGGTAACCCGGCTAACCAGTCAGGCAAACAGCCCTTTCCATACAGTGATGGGTTGAGGGTGAATACTGATCTGCTCCTCCGACTTCCCCCCCAGCACCAACAGAAACGGCTGTTCCAGCACCATCTCCCTCTTGGTATCCTCCTCCCCACCTCTCCTCCTCACTGGCCCACATGTTACCCCACCTGTCCTTATTCGTCGAGGAATGGTGCTGGAAGCTGAAAAGGAGTCGTCAGCCCGAGTGATGCTGGTTGTCCCTGTGATAGTGTGATGTGAAGGAACAGCAGTGGGACATTGGGGTGCCAGCTGGGAGCTAGTGGAGTGTCTGACATCGATGAAGGATGTCTCTGCTTCCAGAGAATCCTGTGCACAGAATGCGATGTTCCTGGACCTGTCCTGACTGGTCTGTTCCTGGCCACAACCCGGAGTGGACCTGTCTTTGTTCACCAGTGAGCACTGTGACCTCTGACCCTGCCCCCAGGTCGCTGTGTTCTGGCCGTCATCTCTGTGCTGGTTCCCTTCACTTGCCACACCAGATGCCAGGATGCCGCCCTGGGCACTGCCTCCCTGGGACTGATGCTTGGCATTCACCAGTGGGGGACCTCCAGGCCCTGACCTGGACAGGGGTGTGGAGTCCACATGCATCCTGTCTGACCTCAAACGTCCGACATCAGGGAGCCCACAGTGATACTGGTTTTCAGCAGTCTTTGGTTGTTTCTGTGACACAGCATTGCTGAGTTGCTGCGAACCATTGCTGTTCAAATGCTGCAAAGAAGCGTCTTTCACAACCTCTACTCCACTGGAGTCACTCATCACAGGACAAGGATGCGGCAGCAGATGGTTTTTGGAAGGGTAAGAAATCCTGATTTCATCCAAACCCCCATCATCAGAGATTTCCAGATCTTCGATAAACAAATCATTCCAAAATGTGATCTCCTTCTTTACCATGCCCCCTGACTCAAAACTGTGTCTGGGCGCTTTCAGGACTGGGGAGTCGGACAGATCGATCAGATCTATGGTGATGGTACTGTGTGAACCTCCCCCTGGGCTAGACGTCCTGTTGGGCACAACACTCTCTGACTCCTGGCCAGGAGACACCTGCTGGAGGACTTCCAGTTCTTGGTGGGTGTCCTCGTCCTGTCTGGGAGAGAATGGAATGCAGGAGTCGTAGAATCCTACAGTGCCTGGAGAATCGGACATCAGAGGTTCTTTCTGGCTGACGTCGATGCGCGGATCAGCTCTGTTGCTGGAATTGGTGTTGGCCAGCTCCACTGTCACAGACCTCAGCTCCTCCAGACTCATCACCTGACTGTCAGGGGACGCCCATTGTGCACCACCTTCTCTGTGAAGAGCATGAGGCGCCGTCTGTTCCATGGTGGAGGGGCTTGTGCGTGGTCGGACCATAAAGCGGTCCGGGTGCAGGAGAGAGGTGGAGGGCTTGAGGTGAGGGGTGGACAGGGTGCGATCCGTGCACTGTGCGGGTCTGTTGTCATGGTGACTGACTGACACACAGATGTGGAACGACAGCCCAGGCAGCGGCACTCCCGCACGGTGTAACTTCCCCCAGCTGTTGGTGTCTGCAACGCATACAACTGATTTCATCTCACTCTGACCACATCACTGAAACCTTATGAATGATGTTTATTATCCCTTTAAACACACGCACACACACACACACACACGCATGCACACACACATATGTATGCACACACATATAATGGGAGAAAACAATTTACGTACACTATACATATAATAGCTTTTTAAATCGGCTTTGCTCAGTCCACAACCTCCATCATGGCATCCTCACCCCTACCCCCCCCCTGCTTCATGTCAGAAAGAGAAGGGGATTGACAGACAGAGACATAGGACCTATTTACCTGTATGCAATACTGAGTATAGGATGATTTACCATGAGGAGGAATTTATGCTGTAAGCATATTTGAATATTTCACAATGACACCTAGGAGATTTTTTGGTCTAAAAACAAAAAAATTCCAGAAGAGAGTGAGACTGACTCTGCAAATGTACGCATGTGTGTGTGTGTGTGTGTGTGTGTGTGTGTGCATATATGAATCGGTGTGTGTGTGTTGTGGTTGTGTCATTGTGTGTGTTGTGTATGTGTCGTTGTGTTCGTGTGTGTTGTGTACGTGTCATTGTGTGCGCACGCGCGTGTGTGTGTGTGTGTGTGTGTGTCATTGTGTGTGTGTGTGTGTGTTGTGTATGTGTCATTGTGTGTGTGTTTTATGTATGTATCATTATGTGTGTGTTTGTGTATGTGTCTGTGTGTTGTGTATATGTCATTTGGGTGGTGGTGGTGGTGATGGTGTGTGTGTGTGTGTGTTTTATGTATGTTATTGTGTGTATGGTATGTGTTTTGTGTGTGCATGTGTGTGTGTGTGTGTGTGTGTGTGTGTGTGTGTGTGTGCATGTATATGTGCATATATGAATCAGTGTGTGTGTGTGTTGTGTATGTGTCGTTGTGTTTGTGTGTGTTGTGTACGTGTCATTGTGTGTGTGTGCGTGTGTGTGTGTGTGTGTGTGTTGTGTATGTGTCATTGTGTGTTGTGTATGTGTCATTGTGTGTGTTTTATGTATGTCATTGTGTGTGTTTTTGTGTATGTGTCACTGTGTGTGTGTGTGTGTATATGTCATTGGGTGGTGGTGGTGGTGGTGATGGTGTGTGTTTTGTGTATGTCATTGTGTGTGTGGTATGTGTTTTGTGTGTGCATGTGTGTGTGTGTGTGTGTGTGTGTGTGTGTGTGCGCGCGCACGAGTGCACATGTGCTTGTGTGAAAGAGAAAAACTGTAGGCTGTTACTGGGAAGAACACCTTAGGCTACCTGCTACTCACCCCCCCCCCCCCCTCCATCCACCTCCCTCTCCCCTCCCCCTCACTGCTGTGACCACAAAGCTGAAGGGACTGAGCCCAGTTGTCTTTGCCTGGGTGCACACAATCCTGTGCAGTAAGTCTGTTGATACCATTCTCATTGTGGCCCCCTCTGTTCCCAATCCATCCCCCTCCTCCCTCTCAAACTCAACCCCATCTCTGTGATGTGGGAGTGGTTGGCTTAGCAGACGCATTTTACACCATTACAAAGCTGAAAAATCAAAGCCTGCTGAAGAAATTTCCACATAATTTTCAGGGGACAAGCAGATGAAACTATCTACTTGTCTCCTCACATTTCTACTTGCCATCTTCAAGTGAAGAGACAGATAATACAAGTAACTAGGGGTAGTACAATGGGGAGTCAGCAGACACACTTCAGCACGGCACTGCCAGTACAACATGTAATGAAGACTGGAGGAGACACTGGGCATCAGACATGTTCAGAAGATACATTCTTCCACCATTCACATGTGAAGGAGAAACTGGGCATCAGACATGTTCAGAAGATACATTCTTCCACCATTCACACCGATCATGAAGGGAAGAAATACTTCTCACTGTGTACGACTGCTTAAGAAAAGAAAACTTACAAAAAATTATTGTCATGCTTTCCCCATTCACACATTCCTTGTCTTATTTAACGTGATAAAATCTCCACGTTGTTCTTATCTCTTATATGCTCTCTCTCCTCTTTCTCCCTCCCTCTCTCCCCCTCCCTCCCTCATCACCACACACATGTTCCAAAATATACACAATAAATCCAATTCCTATCCACATACATTTAAAAAGAAAGGGACGCGCAATGCCTTGTCTCAGTGTGATACCATCTGAAGTAGTTCCTTCTGAGAAAAGTGTGGGCGGTGGGGATGAAGAATGGGAGGGGGGGGGGCAGGGTAGAAGGTGTGAACAAGTGAAAAGGGAAGAAGGGAAGTGCATTTGGTCTGCCATGAAGCTGACTGTTCAATCACTCTTGCACCGACGGTCAAAACCTGGTTGCCCATGAATATGTGAAGAGAGCATATTCACTTATCCACCACACAGTTCATTTGTCCTGGACAGCAGGGTGGGTGGGTACTTTGAGCCCTGGACTCTTCCACAATATGACTCCTGTGGCCAACAGTCAACACAGCTGGTTAATCTGTAGAGGACGCAGCCAGTCAACGCTTCTGACCACCACTGAAGCAGGAAGCCATGTTCAAAGTGCAATGGCACAAAACCACATCTCCAGCTGTGTTGGAGTGGTAGAACCTGATTCACAAGAAGACTGAAAGAAAGAGAAGTTGATCATTCCATACAAGAAGACTCAAAGAAAGAAATGTTGATCATTCCATGAGTGGTAGAACCTGTTTCACAAGAAGACTCGAAGAAAAAGAAGTTGATCATTCCATGAGTGGTAGAACATGCTTCACAAGAAAACTCAAATAAAGAGATGTTGATCATTCCATGAGTGGTAGAACTTGCTTCATAAGAAGACTTAAAGAAAGAGAAGTTGATCACTCCATGAGCGGTAGAACTTGCTTCATAAGAAGACTCAAAGAAAGAGATGTTGATCATTCCATAAGTGAGCTTGCTTCACAAGATGACTCAAAGAGAAGTTGATCATTCTGTAAGTGAGCTTGCTTCACAAGATGACTCAAAGAAGTTGATCATTCAGTGAGTAGTAGAACTTGCTTCACAAGAAGACTCAAAGGAAGAGAAGTTGACCACTCCACCACCATCCTGAAGACACAATGCAGCTGCCTTTATGGTAGGACTAAAAATGGTTGATCCACGAAAATCTGATGAATGGAGAACCTCAAAGTTCTAGCCGTGGAATGAAGAAAGAGAGAGAAGGAGAAGAGAGAGACAGAGACAGAGACAGAGAGACATACAGATAGAGAGTAGGCCAGCAGAGATAAGACTACCAAAGATAACTCAACAGGAGTGAGAGATGATCAGTCTTAGAATATAAATGCTGTGCTTTGGGCTGTCATTTAGTGGGCCCTTGGTTTTTTATGCTTGACAAAGGTTTTATCAATAAACCGAAAATTTGCAATATGCTTATTGGGTGTTGGTGGTTTTTACTGTTCAAAGATAACAATTATCTTGCTATGAAGCATTTGACAGCCCATCCATTGTCAGAATTTTTTCTGTTTTCAGTTTTCATAAAGCAGACCACCACTTCATTAAACAAACATAACTTTTCTGACTTTTGAAAATAATACTATCAAAAGACAGAAGATAGCTTACCCGATATCACTGAGTAAATACTCATTGGCAGGTACTGGCTTTTGAAGAAAATTAATCCTTTAAAAAAAAACCACACACACACACACACAAACATTCTTCAGATGTTCTGATGTCCTGAGGAAATTTCTGTGCAGTGACCTGAGTACCCTGTAGGTCTGTGTTGAAAAGTGTTGACATTACTGTATGTTTTGAAGTAGCTGTACCATGTTACTGTATGTTTTGAAGTAGCTGTTCCATGCAACTGTATGTGTTGATGTTTTGAAGTAGTTGTTCCATGCAACTGTATGTGTTGAAGCAGCTGTCCTACGCACTTTATCCTTCACTACATTCATAAAGTAGCCTGAGGGTCTGTGTTGAAAAGTGTTCATGTAACTGTATGTTCTGAAGTAGCTGTCCCATGTTACTGTATGTTCTGAAGTAGCTGTCCCATGTTACTGCATGTTCTGATGTAGCTGTCCTATGTTACTGTGTGTTCTGAAGTAGCTGTCCCATGTTACTGTATGTTCTGATGTAGCTGTCCTATGTTACTGTATGTTCTGAAGTAGCTGTCCCATGTTACTGTATGTTCTGATGTAGCTGTCTCATGTTACTGTATGTTCTGAAGTAGCTGTCCCATGTTACTGTATGTTCTGATGTAGCTGTCCTATGTTACTGTATGTTCTGAAGTAGCTGTCTCATGTTACTGTATGTTCTGAAGTAGCTGTCCCATGTCACCGTATGTTCTGAAGTAGCTGTCCCATGTTACTATATGTTTTGAAGTAGCTGTTCCATGTTACTGTATGCTCAAGTAGCTGTCCCATGTTACTGTATGTTTTGAGGTAGCTGCCCCATGTTACTGTATGTTGAAGTAGCTGTCCCATGTTACTGTATGTTGAAGTAGCTGCCCCATGTTACTGTATGCTGAAGTAGCTGTCCCATGTTACTGTATGTTCAAGTAGCTGTCCCATGTTACTGTATGTTCTGAAGTAGCTGTCCCATGTTACTGTATGTTATGAAGTAGCTGTCCCATGTTACTGTATGTTCTGAAGTAGCTGTCCCATGTTACTGTATGTTCAAGTAGCTGTCCCATGTTACTGTATGTTCTGAAGTAGCAATTCCAAGTTACGGTATGTTCAAGTAGCTGACCCATGTTACTGTATGTTCCAAGTAGCTGACCCATGTTACTGTATGTTCTGAAGTAGCTGTCCCATGTTACTGCATGTTCAAGTAGCAGTCCCATGTTACTGTATGTTCTGAAGTAGCTGACCCATGTTACTGTATGTTCAAGTAGCAGTCCCATGTTACTGTATGTTCAAGTAGCAGTCCCATGTTACTGTAAGTTCTGAAGTAGCTGTCCGGTGTTACTCCATGTTTTGAAGTAGCTGTCCCATGTTACTATACATTTTGAGGTATCTGTCCCATGTTATGTGACCCGCCACCACGAAACCAGTCTTAACTCGCGCAGCCTACTTCACGGCTACAGCTGAAAATAGCTGGTGAGGGTCTACCTGGGGCATTTTGACTTTTTTGCAGAAATGTGTTCGTTACACCCTAAACTTTCACGTGGCACTATCCATTTGCTCCAAAACAACCAATACATTAGTTAAAATTGAGATTTAAAAGCCTACCTCGAATCAAAATGAACTTCTTTTAACGCAAAATGACCCATTTTCACTCGCCTAAAACTTAACGCAACCCTTACAGAACCCTTACAGTGTTATATACAGTTCGAAAGCGTGTGTGACGCTCTCCCGGTCTCTCTGTGTGTCATCTAAAAATAAGTATGGTAAAAAGTAAGATACTGTTGTTAAGGAAAATATGCTGGAGATGACAGCAAAAACTTTAGAAGCCGTTTTCTCAAAATGGCCGTCGACACAGTAACCCACTTCAAATGACCATAACTTTCTTATTTTTTGCCCTATAGCGTTCATTTTTATATCAAATTAATCAGAAAATTCTGTAGATTTTAAATATGCTGTGCACAAGAAGAAATGCATATTTTTTCCGCTGAAAACATTAAGGAAAATTTTGACAGAAACATGCCCCCGTACAGCAGGGAACTCTTGTCCAGTGTGAATAGTCAGACATAATGAATAGACATAACATTAGATTGATGTCTTATTTCTTCTGTGGTTGTAATATTTTGAATGCTAAATGACGCATGAAATGACTGAAATAAAAATATGCGTTTCTTTTTGTGCACAGTATATATGTATATCTCAGAGAACTTTCAAAAATCGAGTTAAGACTGGTTTTGTGGTGGAAGGTCACATATGTTCTGAAGTAGCTGTCCCATGTTACAGTATGTTCTGAAGTAGCTGTCCCATGTTACAGTATGTTCTGAAGTAGTTGACACATGTTACTGTATGTATTGAAGTAGCTCTTCCATGTTACTATATGTTTTGAAGTAGCTGTTCCATGTTACTGTATGTGTGGAACTAGCTGCCCCATGTTACTATATGTTCTGAAGTAGCTGTCCCACATTACTGTATTTTCTGAAGTAGCTGACCCTTGTTACTGTATGTTTTGAAGTAGCAGTCCCATTTTATGATACGTTCTAAAGTAGCTCTTCCATGATACTGTATGTGTGGAACTAGCTCCCCATGTTACTATATGTTCTGAAGTAGCTGTCCCAAGTTACTGTTTGTTCTGAAGTAGTTGACCCATATTACTGTATTATTGAAGTAGCTGTTCCATGTTACTGTATGTTCAAGTAGCTGACCCATGTTACTGTATGTTCTGAAGTAGCTGTCCCATGTTACTGTATGTTCTGATGTAGCTGTCCCATGTTATTGTATGTTCTGAAGTAGCTGTCCCATCTTACTGTATGTTCTGAAGTAGCTGTCCCATGTTACTGTATGTTCAAGCAGCTGTCCCATGTCACTGTAAGTTCAAGAAGCTGTCCCATGTTATTGTATGTTCTGAAGTAGCTGTCCCATGTTACTGTATGTTCTGAAGTAGCTGTCCCATGTTATTGTATGTTCTGAAGTAGCTGTCCCATGTTACTGTATGTTCAAGTAGCTGTCCCATGTTACTGTAAGTTCTGATGTAGCTGTCCCATGTTACTGTATGTTCTGAGGTAGCTGTCCCATGTTACTGTATGTTCTGAAGTAGCTGTCCCATGTTACTGTATGTTCTGAAGTAGCTGTCCCATGTTACTGTATGTTCAAGTAGCTGTCCCATGTTACTGTATGTTCTGATGTAGCTGACCCATGTTACTGTATGTTCTGAAGTAGCTGTCCCATGTTACTGTATGTTCTGAAATAGCTGTCACATGATACTGTATGTTCTGAAGTAGCTGTCCCATGTTACTGTATGTTCAAGTAGCTGTCCCATGTCACTGTAAGTTCAAGAAGCTGTCCCATGTTATTGTATGTTCTGAAGTAGCTGTCCCATGTTACTGTATGTTCTGAAGTAGCTGTCCCATGTTACTGTATGTTCTGAAGTAGCTGTCCCATGTTACTGTATGTTCTGAAGTAGCAATTCCAAGTTACGGTGTGTTCAAGTAGCTAACCCATGTTACTGTATTTTCAAGTAGCTGTCCCATGTTACTGTATGTTCTGAAGTAGCTGTCCCATCTTACTGTATGTTGAAGTAGCTGACCTATGTTACTGTATGTTCTGAAGTAGCTGTCCCATGTTACTGTATGTTGAAGTAGCTGACCTATGTTACTGTATGTTCAAGTAGCTGTCCCATGTTACTGTATGTTCTGAAGTAGCTGTCCCATGGTACTGTATGTTCAAGTAGCTGTCCTATGTTACTGTATATTCTGAAGTAGCTGTCCCATGTTACGGTATGTTCAAGTAGCTGTCCCAAGTTACTGTATGTTCAAGTAGCTGTCCCAAGTTACTGTATTTTCAAGTAGCTGTCCCATGTTACTGTATGTTCTGAAGTAGCTGTCCCATCTTACTGTATGTTGAAGTAACTGACCTATGTTACTGTATGTTCAGAAGTAGCTGTCCCATGTTACTGTATGTTGAAGTAGCTGACCTATGTTACTGTATGTTCAAGTAGCTGTCCCATGTTACTGTATATTCCAAGTAGCTGTCCCATGTTACTGTATGTTCTGAAGTAGCTGTCCCATCTTACTGTATGTTGAAGTAGCTGACCTATGTTACTGTATGTTCTGAAGTAGCTGTCCCATGGTACTGTATGTTCAAGTAGCTGTCCTATGTTACTGTATATTCTGAAGTAGCTGTCCCATGTTACGGTATGTTCAAGTAGCTGTCCCAAGTTACTGTATGTTCAAGTAGCTGTCCCAAGTTACTGTATGTTTAAGTAGCTGTCCCATGTTACTGTATGTGTTGAAGTAGCTGTCCCATGTTACTATATGTTCTGATGTAGCTGTCCTATGCTACTGAATGTTCTGAAGTAGCTGTCCCATGTTACTGTATGTTCTGATGTAGCTGTCCTATGTTACTGTATGTTCTGATGTAGCTGTCCTATGTTATTGAATGTTCTGAAGTAGCTGTCCTATGTTACTGAATGTTCTGAAGTAGCTGTCCTATGTTACTGAATGTTCTGAAGTAGCTGTCCTATGTTACTGTATGTTCTGAAGTAGCTGTCCCATGTTACTGTATGTTCTGATGCAGCTGTCCTATGTTACTGAATGTTCTGATGTAGCTGTCCCATACACTTTATCCTTCACTTCATTCACAAAGTTCAACAGACCGACAGCCTGCTGCTCCACTCGGAGCCAGAGTCCAGCCCTGGGGACAGAAAGATGATGCCATCCCTGACTGCCCACAGCACCACAGCCTACCTGCTGACCAAGGACCAGCTAACCCCAACACCTCAATTCACAGGCTGAGCAAAGCACACCTACCTGACCACTGTATGGACACTCACCAAACCTGTAGCTCCACACGTCGTTCATGGGCTTTCCCCGGCAGGTTCCCCCCACCACCACCATCTGATGATGGATCTGAGAATGACAGAGCTACTGATGATGGATCTGATGATGACAGGACACGCTCATCTTTCATCAACATTCACCTTCATTAAGGGAGGACAACACCTTCGCCTAACTAAAAAAAAAAAAAAAAAAGGAATGCCGCTTTTCTAACACAGGTAAAATCTTGATAATTCATGCAACTAGTTTGATTTTTTTGTTGTTTTCACTTATTCAAGATTTTTCAATCAATACAGAAAGCTTTTTATGTATTTTCTTATTTCAATAAACATTTTTTTTCCATTTAATTATGTCTATGTGTCAAAACTATTCTCTTCCAAATGACAGATATTTTTTCTAATATAACACACATTTTCTCACACTGACTGTAAACATAAACATAGCACAGACTTCCCCTGATACAACTGCCGATATGACAAACTTTGCATGCAAAAAAAAAAAAAAAAAAAAAGAACTAAATAAGCTAAATAAGATTTGTTTAGATTTCTGCCTGCAGTCGTCTCACTTTGCAACTAGATCTAAATAAGCTAAGAATTTCACATGCACAAACTTTCAATTCAGAAAGACAAAACTCCTCTTACAGATCCCAAATCATAAAGCCATGTAAACTGTTCTTGTTAATGGACTGTTGTGAACATGAAAGCAGACCACACCGACTTCACTTTATGCTGCACAATTCCTATCCTGTCCCCACCCTCCCCATTTCTTTTATTTCTTTTCTTTTTTTTTTTCCAGGGCTAGCATACACTTGAATCAACACAACTAATGAGTCTTTGGAAGTCACAACAGAAGAAAAGTAGCTGTTATGGTGGCCTTTCCATAAATACATCTGACAGCATGGTGAAGCAATAGTGTGTGTGTGTGTGTGTGTGTGTGTGTGTTGCATGTGTATGTGCATGTGTGCGTGTGTGTGACACAAAACAAGGAGGCCAGATGAAAGGAAGCCCAGTGAGGAACTGACCCAATCTTGGTACAGATTGTGATAAGAGGGGACCCAGGATGCCTGTGATCTTGGTGAACCCTGACCCCCTCACCTGCTCTTTTTGCTGCATTTCTCCCCCTTTGTCTTCACCAAAGCTTAGTGTTTGTCTCCTCTGTCATCTTGTGGCTCAGTGCTTTCCCTCCCTCAGACTTCACTGTCACCATCCATCCCTGCTGATTCTCAATGCCCCTTTCTTTCCACCTCGTGCCACAACCAGCTAGTCACCCAAGCCATCTCCCTATGCTGTGACTGTGAAGCAGTCAAAGGAGGAGTTTGTTCCTAGAACAAAAACGGAATGTTTTCCCATTTCTTCTCTTTCCTGCCTGCTAGAAAAGGCAAAAAAAAAATGGAGAAAAAGGACAAGTGAACTGGAATGCCTCACCACACATGCTGAATGTCCAGACAGGGGCAACGGTGGTGATCCCAGGCATTTCAGCTTGGTCCACTGGTGTAGCGCTGTCATCACAGAGTGTGAAATCCTCTGGTTAATTCATCATCACAGTGTTTGCCATCATCTGGTCATTTCATCATCAGTGTGTGTACAATCATCTGGTTAATTCATCAGCACACTGTGTGCAATCATCTGTTTTAAGTCATCATTACAGAGTGTGCCATCGTCTGGTTAATTCATCATCAGTGTGTGTACAATAACCTGGTTAATTCATCATCAGTGTGTACAATCACCTGGTTCCTTCACCATCACAGTGCATACAACCACCTGATTCATTCATCATCACAATGTGTACAATCACCTGGTTAATTCATCATCACAGTGTGTACAATCATCTGGTTAATTCATCATGACAGTGTGTACAATCATCTGGTCAATTCATCATCACAGTGTGTACAATCATCTGGTCAATTCATCATCACAGTGTGTACAATCATCTGGTTAATTCATCATCACAGTGTGTACAATCATCTGGTTAATTCATCATCACTGTGTATACAATCATCTGGGTAATTCATCACCACAGTGTGTACACACAACATAGAGCACAAAAATGTATGATGCAGACTTAAAAAGATCCAGAGAATTTTGCACCACTAGGTCATTGTCAGGTGTCACCACTGCCAGCCATGACCAATGCCTGCCACACAACTATCTGTTTTTAAGGGGCACAGTTTGGAGCAGTCTTTGTATGGATGAACTGAGGAAGACATATTAGAGGAAATATCATGTGTGAAATAAGCCGTACTTTAAAACATGTTTCATGTTCAGGCTTGTTGTCAGTACCACTGCAGCTGGCTTTAGTCTTCTTATAAATGCATCCAGTTAATCAGTTGATACTACAAAATATCTTCAACAATACGTAACTCTACATAGCCCTCATGCACAAACTCAAACACACACACACACACACACACACACACACACACACACACACAGTGCACGCTCTCTCTCTCTCTCTCTCTCTCTCTCTCTCTCTCTCTCTCTCTCTTCAACTCCAGCATCCCACACAGCCATCCAGTGAGCACCACGCAGCACACAGTTGTCTTGCCGATGCCAGCCCTCCACTAACCAAAGCTGTACTTCCAGAAGTCGGTGCAGGGCTGAGGCCAGCTGTGCCCCCAAAGACCCACATGGCACCATCCCCCACTACAGCGCTGTGACCGTAGCGACCGCTGGGCGCGGCAGTGACTCAATTGGGTCACTTCTGTCCACTCCTCTTCATCTGAAACCACACACACCCACAGCTACACTTCATCTGAACCCACACACACCCACAGCTCCATTTCATCTGAACCCACACACACCCACAGCTCCATTTCATCTGAACCCACACACACCCATAGCTCCATTTCATCTGAACCTACACACACCCACAGCTCCATTTCATCTGAACCCACACACACCCACAGCTCCATTTCATCTTAACCCACACACACCCACAGCTACACTTCATCTGAACCCACACACACCCACAGCTCCATTTCATCTGAACCCACACACACCCACAGCTCCATTTCATCTGAACCCACACACACCCACAGCTCCATTTCATCTTAACCCACACACACCCACAGCTACACTTCATCTGAACCCACACACACCCACAGCTCCATTTCATCTGAACCCACACACACCCACAGCTCCATTTCATCTGAACCCACACACACCCACAGCTCCATTTCATCTGAACCCACACACACCCACAGCTCCATTTCATCTGAACCCACACACACCCACAGCTACACTTCATCTGAACCCACACACACCCACAGCTCCATTTCATCTGAACCCACACACACCCACAGCTACACTTCATCTGAACCCACACACAGCCACAGCTACACTTCATCTGAACCGACACACACCCACAGCTACACTTCATCTGAACCCACACACACCCACAGCTACACTTCATCTGAACCCACACACACCCACAGCTACACTTCATCTGAACCCACACACCCGTAGCTCCATTTCATCTGAAGCCACACACACCCACAGCCACACTTCATCTGAACCCACACACCCACAGCTCCATTTCATCTGAACCCACACACACCCACAGCTACACTTCATCTGAAGCTACACACACCCACAGCTACACTTCATCTGAACCCACATACCCACAGCTACACTTCATCTGAAGCTACACACACCCACAGCTACACTTCATCTGAACCCACACCCCCCAGCTACACTCCATCTGAACCCACACCCCCCAGCTACACTCCATCTGAACCCACACACCCAAAGCTACACTTCATCTGAACCCACACACCCAAGCTACACTTCATCTGAACCCACACACACCCACAGCTGCGAGAATCAAAAAACAAACCAACAAACCAATAAAAGATCGAACTAATCCCGGATCGTTTTAACAACATGAATATATTGCAGTCAAACACGAAAATCGCTCTCACATACATCCTACTCACTAAATTCTCTCTCTTGCCTAACCTCCATCCCATTCCTTTCTTCCATCTCCATTCACACACAAACATATTCAATGACTAATGTAGGTTGAAAAAAAAAACCAGCCCTCCGCCCCAACCAAATCAACAGCAGCGCCCATCCTGCAATCGTTGTGAATCATCTGACCTATGTTGAAGGCCCAGAGTTCCTGAGTAGCTCCTGTGGGGTCCTTGAAGCCACCATAGACGTACATCAGGTTGTTGTGCATCACCGCCGAGTGGTCACGGCGACACAGAGGTTGGGCCGTCCCTGGCTCACCCCACACTTCTCGCAGATGGCCTAGGTCTGGTCAGGAAGGGAGCACAGACACAGGGCAGGGGTCAGAGATCACCGCAACAAACAGGTGCATACTGACATACTAAATAACACATGTGCACACTTACACACACACACACACACACACACACAGAGAGCTTCAATTTCAGTAAGGCCTCCCTCACTGCAGGAGAATCAGTGAACATGCTTTACCACATCAGCCATAGCAGGGGGCCACAGTGCGCTGAGGCTGAAGCAAATCCATTAATAATCTATAGATAAGGACAGAGTCAGAAGAGAGGCTCATGGACAGAACTACACCTGACCAAAGCACTGGCCCCTGTGCTGCTTAGGCTTTGGGCCCTTTAGTGCATGTGGTCTGCACACCTCTATACTTGGGTGTTGTTCCTCTGCCAACATGCATGCATGTTGGTACATGTGTGCGCATGTTATGCATGCATGAGTGAGAGTGTGTGTGTGTGTGTGTGTGTGTGTGTGTGTGTGTGTGTGTGTGTGTGTGTGTGTGTGTGTGTGCATGTGTGTGTGTGTGTGTGTGTGTGTGTGTGTGTGTGTGTGTGTGTGTCTGTCTGTCTATGTCTAAGTGTGTGTTTGTGTGTGTGCACAGCTTTACATTTCCGTCCTTATTGAGACACTTAGTGAAAGGGCAAACAAACAAGGCTTTACACATTTGTAATCCAATATTTTTGTTGCTGTAGTCTGAGCAGAGGCATGTATCAAACTTGTGTGCTACTTAACTATGGAAAATTAACTTCCCAGAAAGTGATGACGTCATTTTTGCACAATATTGTGTTTGTTGTCATTGTTCTAATATTGCCCGACCACTTGCGTACAAGCTTTCATGCGGCATCTATGTTATCTACAAGAAAATAAACCCAGTCGAGTTTGGTATTAAAAGAATTGTTGGGAATTCGCCAGTTCAGTCATCTCAATAGTGCAGATATATTACATTTTTCATGACAATAACTAATTATCAAACCTACAGCCCCATTTGTAATGGCCGCTCAACCTTGCCGAACGCATTGCTGCCAGACCAGCTATGCACAGATGACATTCAGTTGGCCGAATACAGTGCGGTTAGCTGGCTGGTGGGGAGCGGCCTGCAGAAAACATTCCTTTCCCTCACCTGCATTCACAGCTTGGTCTCTGCAGCTGTAAACTCCCCTGCGACTCAAAACTAAGTAACTTGCTCTGAACAGCCGTGTGTGTGTAAGTACATGCATGTGTACGCATGAAGCAAGAAAATTATACACCAGAAGGTGCTCGTAGGACCCAGAGAAGTACTGTTTTCAACCACGGAAACAGTCAGCGGGGAGCAATCCTGCACCACCCTCAGAAGTCTGCACTGTGTTCAGACAGGGTGTAGTCATGCACTGGGCATTCCATTCATACATCAAGGGACATAACTATTCCCAAACAGATGTCATTGTGTGAACACCAGATGCAACAATAGATCTCCAGGGAAGCATCCCAGTGGCTGTACCAGTCCTTATTTCATGATTGGACAGCCCACCTGAGAAAGGCGTCACTATCATGTCAACTGTTGCAACCATCTGTAGCCCCACTCCTTGATATTTCACTGACAAGTGAAAACACTACAACTGCAGATATGGCATCTGTTGCCCCACTCCTTGATATTTCACTGACAAGTGAAAACACTACAACTGCAGACAGGGACATCTGTAGCCCCACTGCCAGGTGAAAACACTACAAGTCCAGACATGGGCATCTGTAGCCCCACTGACAGGTGAAAACACTACAACTGCAGACAGGGACATCTGTTGCCCCACTGCCAGGTGAAAACACTACAACTGCAGACAGGGACATCTGTAGCCCCACTGACAGGTGAAAACACTACAACTGCAGACAGGGACATCTGTTGCCCCACTGCCAGGTGAAAACACTACAACTGCAGATATGGCATCTGTTGCCTCACTCCTTGATATTTCACTGACAAGTGAAAACACTACAACTGCAGACAGGGACATCTGTAGCCCCACTGCCAGGTGAAAACACTACAACTGCAGACAGGGACATCTGTAGCCCCACTGCCAGGTGATAATACATCAAGTCCAGACATGGGCATCTGTAGCCCCACTGACAGGTGAAAACACTACAAGTCCAGACATGGCATCTGTAGCCCCACTGACAGGTGAAAACAGTACAAGACAGGTGAAAACACAACAACTCCAGACATGGCATCTGTAGCCCCACTGACAAGTGAAAACACAACTCCAGACATGGCATCTGTAGCCTTACTCCTTGATATTTCACTGACAGGTGAAAACACTACAACTCAAGACATGGCATCTGTAGCCCCACTGACAGGTGAAAACACTACAACTCCAGACATGGCATCTGTAGCCTTACTCCTTGATATTTCACTGACAGGTGAAAACACTACAACTCCAGACATGGCATCTGTAGCCCCACTGACAGGTGAAAACACTTCAACTCCAGATATGGGCATTGTAGCCTTACTCCTTGATATTTCACTGACAGGTGGAAACACTACAACTCAAGACATAGGCAAGCTTTTGCCATACAGTCTTATGTGACATGAGAAGAATTCCTGGTTGCTGTCTTTCCATTATCAACAGAACTTTCCTGTGGTCAGTGGATCCTTCCTCCCCACCACTGGGCCTCTCTCCATAGTCAGCAAAGAGACTTATGAGAGAAAGAAATATCTGAAGGTGCCAGTATGATCTTTGAAATAGTCTTCAGTATGAACATAATTCACATCACATCTCAACACACTCACTCACACATCATGTGAATAACCTGCAATCAGTTCATGTAAACTGTAAAATGCATGAATGCCCACTCACCTGTGTTAAACATCCACAGCTGAATATCATTGACATTGTTGTTGAAAGTCCCCCCAAATATGACTATCAGTCTCTGAAAGAGAACAAAAAGAAGAATTGAATTTGTGGAATGCTACACTATCTCCAACAAGTATCAACACTCAGCTGTCATGTTCCATGACTATGTTAAAGACAGCTACCTTCACTCCGAACGCAGCCAGTCAGCTTTAAAGGGAGTACAAAACAAAATGCACGCATTATGCCTGACACCATTTTTCTATCATTCCGAACACAGCCATTCACCTTTAAAGGGAGTACAAAACAAAAAGAACGCATTATGCCTGACACCATTTTTCTATCATTCCGAACACAGCCATTCAGCTTTAACAGGGTTCCCACTTCTTCACAGAAAAAAATTCAAGGGTTTTTCAAGGGTTTTCTAAAGGGATATTTTAATTTTTAAAGGGGCAAATTTAGCTGTACGATTGAAAAAAAAAGAGTGAATAATTACCTTACACATGTAATCCAGCCATGATGATAAGGTGATTACACTTCTGTAGTCTTTTCCATGCTCAATATCATATACAAAAAATAAAAAATGAAGTCTTTTTACAGAAACTGAGAAATCAGAAAAAGAAAACTTTCAATCTGCTTTCTGGACCAGTATCTGACATGGGATGTCCAGCTGCTTCTGTTTCAAGTCCTTATTCATTGATTCATCAAAAAGCATGACATATTCATTAATTCTCTTCTGGCAGCTGCAGCGGAGGCCCCCTCTCTGGCACATTTCAGGAGGGAGCTCGGCAAACTTTACTTTTAAAATACAGCCACTGTATGTGTTGTGTGGAAGTGTGTGTGAATGGTTGGCGGGCCTGGACTGGGGCAGGATCGGGAGCGGGGTAACCCCTCTTGAAAAGGTGAACGTGGTAGCCTTCCTGCAGCTCCACACTGAACTTTTTTTTTTTTTTAACTTTTTTAAAATTGCTTTAAACAAAATGACAATAACAAATACACAAAAGAAATCATATTCATTATAAGTGAATTAAATATAAAGCTAGAAAAAAAGTATGAGAGAGAAAGAGAGAGGGAGGGAGGGAGTGGGGGAGAGAGAGAGAGAGAGAGAGAGAGATTGGGTTGGGTTTGTGCGTGACTTCAAATGCTTTCAGTAACATGCTTTAAATCAAGTTTTGGATGTTGGACAAACAAGCTGTAAAACACAGTGGAGAGTACATGGGCAAACAGACCTATATTAACCATATGTAGTGTAACACAACAAATACTAAAATACTTGATTACATGCGGGAGCAAAAGTGGCCTTTTGAACTGTTTTTTAGTTTGGTGTGTGTGTGTGCGTGTGTATCTGTGTGTGTGTCTCTCTCTCTCTGTGTCTCTTTCTGTGTGTGTGTGTGTGTGTGTGGTGTGTGTGTGTGTGTGTGTGTCTCTCTCTTTCTGTGTGTGTGTGTGTGTGTGTGTGTGTGTGTGTGTGTGTGTGTGTGTCTGTCTTTCTCCGTGTGTGTGCGTCTTTCTCTCTGTGTGTGTATGTATGCGTGTGCGTGTGTGTGTGTGCGTGTGTGTGTGTGTGTGTGTGTGTGTGTGTGTGTGTCTTGTGTGTGTGTGTGTGTGTGTGTGTGTGTAGGCTAGCTGGTAGGTAAGTTGGGGGGGGGGGGGGGGGTATGGGGGTAGTATGAATGCTGTCTTTTAAACAAGAAAGTAGGATTTTTTTTTTAAATTACAAATGTGCACACACGAGTCACTTAGTGTCTATGGAGACGACGTGACGATTGATTTGAAGATTCAGTAGGCCTATATGATTTCACTCTTTTTTCAGTTCTAACAGAAAAAAGGAGCAATGCCAAAAGTTGCAAAATATCTAATTTTAGTTTCCCCACGCCGATACTTCGTCGCAATCGAGTAATATGTTAACATTGCTGCAAACAGTTTCGTGTCGTCTTCAGCAGATCGGAAACTGTGATGATTGTTGATGGCATGAATCGTCCACAACACTTCAGCTTTTAACTTTTAACACATCTGTCCCACTTGCTGTTATTGTGGATTGGCTGACGATTCTTACTGAGGAAAGGGTCTGACCTGATGTTGATGAATTTGATGATTGCCGAACGAAGTCCGTAAGACTAACTACCAGCCTACTCGCATTTTCCAATTCCACATATTTTTCCTCTTTCCGTGACTTGCAACCGCGATTCACCCACTGCCCGAACATCAACGGTCTTTTTGCACACTTTACGGAAAAACGCATGTTTTTGTCTCTGCATTCAGTGATCCAGCTTCGATATTCTTCCTTCTGTAACCACAACGGATCAAATGCGCAATTTCCTTTGGGCATGATGACTGACGCAACAGTGTTCGCATTCACCGAAGATTAGGGAGCATGCGCACTTTGTCGGAAGTCGAACTGCGCATGCGCAAACGATAACCAACTATTGAATTGCTTCCCTTTGCTTGAAAAGCAGACGACACACAGAACGATTCGAGAGGCGAAAATCGATGTCCGAAGTCTTGTTCGCGTTTGTTCTCCGATTCGTCTTCAAATGTTACGGTCAGTTTTGGTCCGAAAACGATTTTTAAGGGATTTCAAGGGATGGTAGGGATATCTGCAGTATTCAAGGGTTTTCAAGGGCCTTTTTGACCCAGTTGTATTTTAAAGGGTTTTCAAGGTCTTCAAGGGGCGTACGAACCCTGTTTAAAGGGAGTACAAAACAAAATGCATGCATTATGCCCAACACCATTTTTCTATCACTCCGAACACAGCCATTCACCTTTATAGGGAGTACAAAACAAAATGCATGCATTAAGCCTGACACCATTTATCTATATCATACAAAAGCCACAAAATTACAGCTGGTATACAGTTCTAAATATAGTTTTCAGATGCCTTGTGAAAGTCTATACATGGCTATAATTCCAAGATTACAAGAAGAGCTATTGTTCTGGAAAACGACAGAACAAACAAATTACAAAACAAACGCCATGCATATTCAACCTATCTGGTCTTCTACGGGCAAGATGAACATCATTCAAGACAATGAAAACAGAGCATGAACAGTCACTTATCTCCTCAAATTGGGTGCAAAACAGATGTAGAAAAACCCCTTCCATGTCCACTCTACACTCGATTTGAAAAGATAATTGACACGGTTCGTCTTTCGTTTTCATTGTCTTGATTAATGTTTGTCTTGCCTGAAGAAGACCAAAAAGGTCAAAACACTTTGCGCTTGTTTTGTAATTTGTTTATTCTTAAGTTTCGTGGTGCAGTAGATCTTTTAATTTAGTGTCAATTTTCGCCTGCAGTGACCTAGGATAAGATAAGATAGGATAATGTTGCTTATAGCCCAGCCGACCGCAGAGGGCCACATCAGGGCTGTCACCACGTTAAAATCAACTCACCAGTCATTTTTAAAAAAAAAAAAAAAAAAAAAAAAAAAAAAAAAAAAAAAAAAAACAACCTCGTTAAATGACATCGTCTACAAAACGAACCAGAAACTTTGTTAAAAATCCTTCTTCCGTAAAATCTCAAATCAGATGAAAAATGTTAATTTCTCTCAAAAACCCAAGGATCACGTCAGGCGGGACATCCCTGAACAGGATCTTCATGGACTCCGCTGTAAAATGTTTGTGTCTCACATCGTGCAAGTCCCAACACTCTAAAAGAACATGTTTCATTGTGAGTGGTGCATGACATGGAATGCACCACGGAGCTTCTTCACTCTTTAAAAGGTAAGAATGGGTAAAATACGAATGGCCGGTGTGCAGCCGGCACAGAACCGTTTCCTCTTTACGACCACCCGACGTAGATGGGAGGAAGTCTTTAAGGTTTGGACGGATCTGAAAGAGTTTGTTATTCGTCTGTGTGTTCCAATCCTCCTGCCAGAGGTCTCTCACATAATCGTTAATTTTGGGTTTCACATCTGAGCAGGGGATATAAGTGTTGGATAGTTTCTCTCTTGTGGCGTTCTTGGCTAAACGATCAACCATTTCGTTCCCGCCGATGCCAACATGGCCAGGAACCCAAGCAAGAGTAATGTTGTAACCGTCCGCCTTCAACTTGCTAAAAAGTTAAAAAAAAAATAAAAGTTCTGGATGCTGAAGGTTGCGGCCAGCTATGGCCTCCAAAGCTGACAGCGAATCCGACAGAACCAGAAAGTCCCTCCTCGAAGAATGGGAGATTATCTTCAAAGCCAGTACTAGAGCAGTAAGTTCAGCAGAATAGACAGAAGCATCTGAATGTATATGTTCCAACAATATCTGAGAAGGAGCCCCAGGGCAGTAGGCTGCACAGGCCACTCCATCCTCAGACTTGGAACCGTCAGTGAAAACTTTTTGATAGGATGGGAATTTGGAACAGAGCTCGGCATACAAACCCTTGTACGCCAGAGAGCTGGTAGACTCCTTACGGAAAGCTGCGAGATCAAAACGAATCTCTGGTGTGAAAAAGGTCCATGGAGGTTGATCCGGAAACTTGGAAAAATCGGAAACTACTCCCAGGTCTATACCTGCATTCCGCACGTGAGGCTGCATACGAAGCCCAAACGGCGGAATACATTTCGGGTTATTTTCAAACTTACTTTGGAACGGAGGGTCAAAAACACAGTCATAGGCAGGATTCTGTGGTTCTGAGAAAAGTCGGATGTAATAATTCAAAGACAGTTTCAGCCTGCGATTGGACAGTGAAGGTTCACCTGCCTCTGCGTACAGGCTGTACACAGGGGTGGTGCGGAACGCTCCAAGACAGAGACGAAGCCCTTGATGGTGGATAGGGTCCAAGAGTTTGAGGTAAGATGATCTTGCGGAGCCGTACACAGCACAACCGTAGTCCAGTTTAGAACGGACCAGGGCTCTGTAGAGGTGCAACAAAGTTTTCTTATCAGCGCCCCAGAAGCCACTAGCCACTATGGCTCACCTTGTAAGCCACAGCTGTGTGTCCCTGCAGCAGGGGTAGACTGCCTCCCCGCATCTCCACCAGTTCCAGGTCTGCTGATCTGCAACACGACAACAACACACTGTCACCTCAGTCTCTCCCCTGTCTAATGATCTGCAACATGGACAACAACGCTGCAGTATTCTGTCCCTTCATTCTCTCCTCTGTCTTATGGGACACCACCACTGCAGTATTCTGCCAACTCATTCTCTCCCCTGTCTTATGGGACAACACCACTGCAGTATTCTGTCCCCTCATTCTCTCCCCTGTCTGATGGGACAACAACACCGCAGTATTCTGTCCCCTCATTCTCTCCCCTGTCTTATGGGACAACAACACTGCAGTATTCTGTCCCCTCATTCTCTCCCCTGTCTTATCATGGGACAACAACACTGCAGTATTCTGTCCCCTCATTCTCTCCCTGTCTTATGGGACAACGACACCGCAGTATTCTGCCAACTCATTCTCTTCCCTGTCTGATGGGACAACACCACTGCAGTATTCTGTCCCCTCATTCTCTTCCCTGTCTGATGGGACAACACCACTGCAGTATTCTGTCCCCTTATTATCTCCCCTGTCTGATGGGACAACACCACTGCAGTATTCTGTCCCCTTATTATCTCCCCTGTCTGATGGGACAACACCACTGCAGTATTCTGTCCCCTCATTCTCTCCCCTGTCTGATGGGACACCACTGCAGTATTCTGTCCCCTCATTCTCTCCCCTGTCTGATGGGACAACACCACTGCAGTATTCTGTCCCCTCATTCTCTCCCCTGTCTGATGGGACACCACCACTGCAATATTCTGTCCCCTTATTATCTCCCCTGTCTGATGGGACAACAACACTGCAGTATTCTGTCCCTCATTCTCTCCCCTGTCTGATGGGACAACAACACTGCAGTAATTCTGTCCCCTCATTCTCTCCCCTGTCTGATGGGACAACACCACTGCAGTACTCTGTCCCCTCATTCTCTCCCCTGTCTACTTAGCCTCCCTATCATCTCCTCCCTAAACCTCCGCCAGTTCCTGTCAAGATAAAGCCTGCAGAAATAAGGTCAAGCCCCATCTGTCCACTGTCTTACACAGTCAGTGCAGTAACCTGTTACAGCTTGTAACATTCTGTTTATATTCTGATAAGAATAAACATGGACAGAAATCAACCTGCTGGTACCAATAACCAGTTAAATATTAGCCAGACCAGGTGGTACAGAAAGAATGTCTTCGGTTTCACAGACAGACAGACAGACAGAGAGAAAGTGAGTGTGTATTTGTGTGTGTGTGTGTGTGTGTGTGTGTGTGTGTGTGTGTGTGTGTGTGTGTGTCCCAGAATTACACTGTTGTAATGAGACAACTACAATCAACACTGTCCTTGATCTCCCATAATAAGTTTCATTCTCTCTCCTCTCTCCCTGTACCTCCCCTTCCAATGATGAGTTTCACTCTCTTCTCCCTTCTCCCTCCACACCCTCCCTCCCCATTATAAGTTTTACTCTCTTCTCCTTTCTCCTCATGTGAGAGAGAGAGAGAGGAAGAGAGAGAGAGAGAGAGAGAGAGAGAGAGAGAGAGAGAGAGAGACAGTGAGTGTGTGTGTGTGTGTGTATATGCGTGTGTGTGTGTATGTGTGTGCGTGCGTGCGTGCGTGCATGCATGCGTGCGTGCGTGCATGTGAGCATGCGTGCGTGCGTGCGTGTGTGTGTGTCTGTCTGTCTGTGTCTGTGTAACTTCACAAAAGTTCTGTCCAACTTGACATTCTGTGTGCTCTTCATATTACATACAGTGCCTGGTTTTGCCTGCATGGTTTGTCAACACCACATATCCTAGAATCTCAGACATGGGGATTTAGTTACTTTAATTCACCATATTCAATGCGACAAAGGCACATCCAAAATAGACAGGATGCTTTTCACTGCTGTTTATTGTTCCACCTTTAAAAGGTCTCACACATTCTCCATTACATCCGTTTTTTCCTGCCGCAAAAGTAGGGTAGGCGGAAAGCAGGGTGGAGGGGGAGGGGGGGGGGGGGGGGAAGACAACAGGAAAGAGGAAAGAGAGGGCCAGGGAAAACTATTTTGCCGGCAACTGCTTCATTCTCTTGGAAAACACTTACAAGCAGAACTGTCTGACATCTGTTACACCTATTTAATATCAGGAGTGAGCAGAAGGGGAAATAAAACAATAAAAACAAAACAAAAAAACTTTCCAGCACATACTCACATATGTGATATTTCCATATATCTTTCAGTGGAGAGGTACCATCCTTGCCACAGAACACGTAGACGAACTCTCCCACTCGGCATGCACTGTGACGCTGTCGTGAGCGCGGCAAGCGCTGTCCTTTGCTGCAGCGATCGTCCAGGTCCTGCTTCCTGCCATGGTGGTGAGTCTTCAGCAGCTGCCAGTGACAGGAGGAGAGGTTGCTGAGGTCGGCCGCGCCACTGTGTCCTGCAGCGATCATAGTGACCTCACCTTGACCTCTGTTGGTCGCACTTCCCCATTCTGACTAGGACTCTGAAAACAAACATGCAAATCTTCCATGGCAAGGAGATGTAAAAACTGGTCTAAAAATAAGAAAGCACACATACACACAAACTGACTGACTGACTGACTGAATGAAACCATTTACTGTCAGATTCACACACACACACACACACACACACACACACACACACACACACACACACAGTCTCTTTTTGTTTTGTTCACTTAATTTGATTACTGTTGTCCTTGTCATTGTGTATGTGCTCACTCTCACCTGTGTGTACTATGTACTTCAGAAATTAAAAAAAAATGTAAATCACATTTAATATTACATAAGTAAATGGTGGCTTAAGGTCTCCACATAAACCTTGCTCCTCCAGTTCCACATTCTCCAACTACAAAAAGAGTACCTTCTCTCTCACTTACCTACATACATAAATATCCATCCCTACATTAAGAAAAACCACACAGGATATCCAGATAAGCATTATGCTTAGAAAACCAGTGCATATTGTTCTACTCTGCGTGGACATATAAATGTACAGCAGCATGTGTGTGAAAATTAACAATTCTTTTGTTTTGAATTACATAGGAAGCAAATGCATGCATACCTACTGATGTTTTTGTGGGTGCGTAGGTGCGTGCATGCATGCGTGCGTGCGTGCGTGTGTATGTGCAAGTGTGTGTGTGTGTGCACAGAATGAGAGAGAGGTGGGGTGGGTGAGCAAGAGAGTGACAGATACACACACACTGGTTTCACATGCATTTATTCAAGCATGGTATATACTTAAGTTTTAACAGCTGACACCACAAGCTGTTTTGATTTTATGACTTCCTTCTTCAGGTAATGGCCTGGCTGTGGTAAAAAGGTTCCTCAATTGCTTGGTTTACACTTAAGTTTTAACAGCTGACACCACAAGCTGTTTTGATTTTATGACTTCCTTCTTCAGGTAATGGCCAAGGCTGCAGTGAAAAGGTTCCTTAATAGCCCAAAACAAACAAACAGAAAGAAGGAAGAGAACTGTCATACCCCTGCAGTACAAGACTTTCTGTTTTTAATAAAATGACTTCAAAGCATGACTTATATGCAAGTTAAAAAATGGCCCACAGACGCAGCATATATTCCATTTCATGTCAACAACCCAGTGAAGGTGCTCTGAAGGCGTACAAGGCAGTGGATGATTAATTCTTACACAGCATGCCTATGGACAGCTATTCTATTTCCTGCTCAGATCCAATCTGTGATCTTTGTGAAAGGTGTCAAGATATACTGCCCAAGGATATTGTGCAAGAACAGGGAACAGCTGAGCTGTCACTGGCAGCACCAGTCAGTCACCCACTGCCAGTG
>CM031599.1:64293986-64311486 GCA_018398815.1 Conus ventricosus | reverse complement strand
TTTTTCACACACACAACCACGCTTTCACCCCACCCACAGTTCTTGAAAAAAGTCTCTTCACGTCTTCTTCAGCACTGCTTGATGGTGATGCCCTTGGTTGACGGGCTCAGGCTTCAGGACGGGGTTTCTTCGTGGTCTTTCTCTGGGATCCCCGACGTCGAACTCTTCTTCTTCGTCTTCTTCACCCACCTCTGGGTTCAAATTCAGTTTGTCTGTCTTCCCCCACCTCTGGGCTTCAAACTTAGTTTCCTTTCTCTTCCAGCTTGTTTTTTAACTCTAAGCCCTTGCTGTCTCTTCTATCTCCCAGACCACGTTTCTCTCGACCCTTTTCTGTCCTGCTCACTCCTCTCTCTCCTCTCTCTCTCCTCTGCCTTCTCTCTCTCTCTCCTGGTGTTGTTCTCCTCTCAGGGTTGTTCTCCCTCATTTTATATAGGGAGGGAAACAAAGGATTCCCCTTCGGGCCATGCCTTTGCCCCCTGCTGTTCTCAAACCCCTAGTTCACAAGTACCCTGAATTCTCCACTCGCTACATTCCACACACATCAGCATTTACACACACCCCTACCAAATTTGATTAGAAAACCCAACACACTTAGCCCCAGATGGACACGAAAATTCCCGCCGATCTTTGGTTACTTAACACAGTAATTATTTTAAAAGGAGGGCTGCTACAACCTCCACACGCATTCAACCAGCCTGACAATAGAACCAACACAGTGACCCACGGCAATACCATCTGAACAAATCCAAGGCCCCCCTGTTTTCCCACTGACGTTTACACAAGAACCTCAGCTGACCGAGCATTTAGCGCTCACTTTGGGGCCCCCCGGAGGTCGTAGTGGTTACAAACCCTTCCCCCTTTCGCCACCAGGCAGGTCCGAACTCTCTCCTAGGTGTTGTTTGTCATCTGACCACTTCGGCTGTGTGCGGTGGGTAGGTCCCCTGGTTAATTGGTAAAAATTACCTATTTGTATACCAGTACAATGTCCCTTTGTCTCCAAGCGTCTAATGCCTTTTGTGAGGTTTCACGCTCCTTGACAAATTCCCCCCAACTCGAAGACAATGCCTGCATTGGCTAAAATTAACATTCAAGGAGATGAAACTCATAATTTTCCCATTTAAACCAGTGCTAATATTGGCCTCTCATAAGCCTACTTACACCAGAGAACGCCGCAAGATTTGTCTTGCAACAAGGATTATAGAAAAATCAATACATACACACTATCCAAGAAAAATATAACATAGATCTGAAATTTTCCACCAGCTCTAAGTGGGTGTGGCCATAAAACCATTATGTTTCTACGGAAATTCTCTCCCCCTTCTCTTCATACACGTGGCCCGAAACCCAGCCACGTCACGCATACGCGACACTGCAAAAGACACACGAACACACTACTCGACTTTTCGCCCGACCATTTTATTTTGGCCTACGGTCCCGTCACTCTTTCTTCACTCCCCTAACCCACGTTGTCGTAACCGCGCGACATGTGTTGCAATGTGAACAGAAACGCCTGACATCACCAAGGATACCTGCCAGTAGTAACTCTTGCGTCACAACCTTTTGTGTGGCCTTTCTACCGCGATGGCCCGAGGCTGACGTCACATGTTTTTTCTGACATCACCGCCTTTCTGCGCTTCGTAGGCACAACGATCTGTCTTTTTGTCTTCCCCGAACTCAAGTGGGTGAAAGTTCGGTACAATACCCCGCCTTTTATCTCATTGTACCCATCGTCAACCAGCGCAGGCCTCCAAGGTGGTACAGGACTGCTCTAAAGGCAGGTGAAGAGGGGTGCTTCTCTGGGTCCTCCCCAGCACCTTCGGGTGTTTCTTTTTCTTCTTCCCCGTCCTTTATCTAAAACCTATTGTCCCTTCCTTAACACTTTTCTTCTGCCCCTGTGAGCAAAACCAAACAGTTTACTGAGCGAGTAGTCGCCCTTTTGTTCTGCTCGCAAGTGAGAGGGGTTGGTTCACTGGACACGCTCCATTGCGTTCTGGAGTGTTTGACTGCCTGGGGCCTTTTTCTCACGTGATTTCTGTTCCCTGTTTGAACAGAGAAGTCAGGGTTTGGGTTTTCGTCCCCACGTGCCCCTGAAATGTTTCCCAATTACCAATCATACGGCGGCTTCTGAACAGCCAAAGCCTGTACGACTCCACTATAGAATGGTGTATCAATGAACACCAGTGCCGTTTTGAATTCTGCTACTGTTCCATTATTGTCTACACCTCTGTGTTCTACCTGTGAATTGCCCTTCTCAACCGGGGACTCCTTCACCATTACACCAGTGCACCCAGAGTCTCTAATGACATTAACCACATGTCGCCCACTCTGCCTTTGTGCACATCCATGTTATCGCCTGAATCTGTGAACAACAGCACAATCCAGACAAAATAACACTGTCATCTTGTATCTTTTTCCCCATCTGTCTCCCTCTTGGCCTGATCCTCATTGCTGCTGCTTTCTGAGGTTTAAATCGGCAGTCTCTAGCCAAGTGTCCTGTCTTATCACACAGAAAACAGGTACGCTCTTCCTAGCCACGTGGCTATTGGTTTTCACCCTTGTTTGCTCACGTGACGCTGTGGGCCTACGGGTGTGTACTGCTGACTCACTGCGGAGTCATGTGCTGGGCCTGCTGTCCTCTGAATATGCTTCCAGGCTTTCCTCTTGTTCTGGCAAATCACGCCTCGCTTCCCGGTATGTCTCAGCTGTCTCAGTAAACCCCAGCTATTGTGGTTGCAACCTTTTTCCTTAATGGGATTGTGAGGCCCGTCCCACAACCATCAAGTATCTGTTCCTTTATCACCAGTGTCTTGAGGCCTTCAAAATCACTGTCTACTCCACTAAGTTCTACCCCTTTGTTGAAATAGTGGTCCAGTCTAACTCCGAAATGTGTGTATGTCTCACCCTGTTCGATTCTCGCCTCGCGAAACTTACGCCTAAAACCTTCTTCAGTCAAATCATACGCCTTTAGCACCGGCCTGTTTTACCTTTTCAAAATCTCTCTGGATCACCTTTGGGTAAGTGGAAACTGTGTGTAACGCACGACCTGTCAACAAGGCGACAGGTTTTTTGCCCAGTCATCTTCGGGCCAGCCCTCGTGCTCGGCAAATGATTCAAACCGACTGATATAGGCATCGATCGAATCAGTTTCTTCTCTGAACAGTGGGGTTTAGGTCTAGGTGCGCAACTTAGTCTGCGGCCTACTGACTCAGAACTGGTGTCAATTTCACTACGATTTTCAGACTTTATTCTTTCCAACTCAATTTGTTTGGCTAGAATCTCTGAATTTCCGTTCTGCTCTTGCTCTGGCAGCCGCACTCTCTGCATCTGCTTTCGCTCTGGCAGCTGCACTCTCTGCATCTGCTCTCGCTTTAGCAGCTGCACTCTCTGCATCTGCTCTAGCCCCTCTGCATCTGCTCTCGCTTTAGCAGCTGCACTCTCTGCGTCTGATTTAGCCCTCTCTGCATCTGCTCTTGCTCTGGCAGCTATACACCTGCGTCTGCTTTAGCCTTTGATGCAGCAGTTTCTGCCTCTAGAAACGTTCCTTTTCAAATTTCCTTCTTTCAGCCCTTTCATCTCTCTCAGTCTTTGCTGAGTTTCAATGAATCTACGCAGTTCATCTCCTGTATATCCCAGTTTCTCCCCTAACTCATCAGTTTCTCAATGGGAGTAAACTTTCTTCAGCCATTTTCTTTTCTTATATGTTTTAGCACCACTAAAACAGTTTTCGCTTAAAAACCCCGTAAAAAATTGGTACACAGTTTATCTACTAAACGTTACGAGTACACCAACCAATGGTAGTGTCCTAACACAAAGGAGCCCTTTAATCTTAAACCACAGCCCTTTTGTGAGAGTTAAGACTAGAACCTGTTCTTCGTTTTCTCTGAACGACCTTTGGTTAATACAACCACCCTACACAAAAAGTCAATACCAACACTCAAAGAACTAAAGGAAATAATTAGAAGAGCTAATTAAAATTACCTTTAGTGGATGCTTTGCCCCAGTAACTACTCTAGTACTCACTTTGTTCCCGCCTGAAACTAATTTGGGCCATGCAATCCTGGCAGGCTCGCCACTTTGTCCAGGACGGGGGAAATCGTGATGGTATTGCTTAAGTTTCACTAAGTTGATGATTAGTAGTCAGGCTTAACACCCAAGGTTAATCTTTGCACTCATCACGCATATGCACACTCATGCGCCCATCAAACATTCGCCTCTCTCTGGAAAGGGAAAGTCACGCATTCGTCTCTTCCTAACACGACTGAGAACAAGAAATGCAATTTCTATGCTACTTATAATTAATCATGAACAATTTAAATCACCACAATGAAATATCAGAACATAAAAAATCAATACTTCCTAATCCCGGGTTATAATAAAAATGGGCTTCTTACCTGGCCAGGTTTTCACACACACAACCACGCTTTCCCCACCACACCACAGTTTTTGAAAAAAGTCTCTTCACGTCTTCTTTTAGCACTGCTTGATGGTGATGCCTTGGTTGACTGGGCTCCAGGCTTCAGGACGGGTCTACGTGGTCGTCTCTGGGATCTCGACGTCGAACTCTTCTTCTTCGTCTTCTTCACCCACCTCTGGGGTTTAAATTCAGTTTGTCTGTCTTCACCCACCTCTGGGCTTCAAACTTGTTTCCTTCTCTTCCAGCTTGTCTTTAACTCAAGACCTGCTGTCTCTTCTATCTCCCCGACCACGTTTCTCTCGACCCTTTCTCTGTCCTGCTCACTCCTCTCTCCTCTTCTCTCTCCTCGCCTTCTCTCTCTCTCTCCTGGTGTTTTTTTCTCCTCTCACGTTGTTTTTCCCTCATTTTATATGGGAGGGAAACAAAGGATTCCCCTTCGGGCCATGCCTTTGTCCTGCTGCTTCTCAAACCCCTAGTTCACAAGTACCCTGAATTCTCCACTCGCTACATTCCACACACATCAGCATTTACACACAAACCCCCACCTAATTGATTAGCAAACACACACTTAGCCCCAGATGGACATCGAAAATTCCCGCCGACTTCGGTGGTTACTTAACACAGTAAATTTTCTTAAGGAGGCTGCTACAACCTCCACACCATTCAACCAGCCTGACAATAGAACCAACACAGTGACCCACGGCAATACCATCTGAACAAATCCAAGGCCCCTGTCTTCACTACTGTTTACACAAGAACCTCAGCTGACCGAGCATTTTGCGCTCACTTGGGGCCCCGAGGTCGTAGTGGTTACAACCCTTCCCCCTTTCGCACCAGGCAGGTCCGAACTCTCTCCTAGGTGTTGTTTGTCATCTGACCACTTCGGCTGTGTGCGGTGGGTAAGGTACCCTGGTTAATTGGTCAATTACCTATTTGTATACCACGTACAATGTCCCTTTGTCTCCAAGCGTCTAATGCCTTTTGTGAGGTTATCACGCTCCTTGACACACTCGAATATTCAAGAAGTTAAAAGCAATGGCCAAATTCAGGCCCAGGTAACAGTAAAATATCTGGGGAAGTTAAAATAGAAAATCGTCAATATGCAGATCTCAAAACTGTCATATCAATTTGTTTTTTAAATGAGATTGCATTTGTGGCAATCTTGATGGCACCCGGCAGTGAGTTCCACAGCCGTACAGAACTAGGATAAAATGAATGTAAGTGGCTGTCAATATTTGATGCAGGTATGGTATAACATTGACCGCCACTCCTGGTGCTACTTTTATTCAATACTAGTTGTTCCATTGGAATATCAATTACTTTAGCTCTGCCTTTGAAGAAGATGTTAAGTTTGATAAAAGCTCTTCTCTCTTCTAAGGGTTTCCATTCTAATTTCCTTATGTTCTTCCTAGTATTTCCCCTTTTCTCTGATGTGTGTTCCCTGTTACGAACCGTGCTGCTCTCTTCTGAATCTTTTCGAGGTTATCAATGTCCTTTAGATGGTAAGGATCCCAAACTGAGCAACCATATTCCAGTACTGGTCTAACCTAGTGTTTTGTAGCAGTCGTCTTTAACCTTTTGGGGCGGTCATTGATATTCCTGTATAAGAAAGCTAAGATGTTATTTGCTTCTTACATACTAAATTGTAATGTTCTTTCCATTTGAGACGACTATCTATAATCACGCCTAAATATTTTGCAGCATTAGTTTCTTTAAGAATAGTATTATGGATAGAATAATCTGATCTAATTGGTGAGAGTTTGTTACATATACGCAACACTTGGCACTTTTGGGGATTGAAATTCCATTTTCCAAGTTATTTCCCACTCTTGTAAAGCGTTTAGATCTTCTTGTAGAATGCGTGTATCATTCTTGCTTCTGATTGTTCTATATACTAAGCTGTCATCTGCAAAAAGCCTTATAGTAGTTCCAGGAGAGAGATTTCTACTTATGTCATTTATATAAATTAAGAAAAACAAGGGCCCCAGAACAGTTCCCTGTGGTACACCTGACAAGACTGGTTTACAATGGGATGACGACCCTTCCACAACAACTTTCTGCATTCTCCCAACGAGGAATGATCTAGCCCATTTTAGCAAAGAACCGCCAATGCCGTTGTGTTCTAATTAAGCAGCAGGCCCTCATGGTCAACCTTATCAAAGGCTTTAGAAAAGTCTAATAAAATTGCATCTATTTGCTGTCTGTTGTTAAGACAGTTATTAAAATCATTGAGAGTTGTTATAAGTTGAGTCTCACAACTCCTTCGCTGTCTAAAACCATGCTGGGCATTATTTAAGAAGTCATATTTGTCAAGATGGTCCATTATGCTATATTATGTGTTCAAGTAGTTTTTGCTGATATGGATGTAGAGATACAGGTCTATAGTTCTCTGCTTTTGTTTTGTCACCCTTTTTGAATAAGGGAACAATGCTCGCATCTCGCCACTCATCAGGTATTACTCCCTGGTCCAGTGAAGCTTGGTAAAGTAGTTGGTATACCTCACTCAATTCATTGGCACATAATTTTAGGAGCTTGCCAGGAACGCCATCGGACCAGTAGCTTTGTTTTCATTGATGTTGGTCAGTAACTTAAATACTCCTGCTTTGTTTACTTTGATGTTTTGCATTTCAGGGAGTTTATCATCATCCTTTAGTCTAACGTTAATTAAAGGTTTGGGATTTGAGAAAACTGAACAAAACTGCTTGTTTAGTAAATTTGCTTTCCCTTCAGGGTCCTGTATTAGGTTTATTCTGGTTGTTTCTCAGGTCTGGAATCCCAATGTTGTCCTGTCTCTTACTCCTTATGTAAGACCATAATTTCTTGTTTTGAGATCACCTTCTGAAATCATCGAATTAACATAATTGGAGTGAGCAAGCACATTCTCTCTGACACCTTCTCTTAATATGTTTATACCTAACCAGTAATCTTTCTGAATTAGGATGTAGTTTTCAATTTCTTAAAGAAACGATGTTTCCTTCTCAACAAACGTTTAGTTTTTGTAGTAATCCATGGCTGGTGGTTCTTGCTTGAAGTTATTTTAGTAGGTATGTTGTCATCCATAATAAATTTCCAAGTTAGTTTTTATACACTTCCAAAGGTCACTGACATTATCTTTAACACTATGGGACCTCAAAAAAAGACGACTGAAATCACGAGTATCCCTGCGCAATTTTGGCAAGCTTGGTTCCAGAGTCTGATGGTATGTTTAGGGGGTTTTCTTCGAAAGGGTTGAAAGTTGCTCTCTAGAGAATTATGTCATGATCACCCAGGCCTGCAATTAATTCCTGATTGCCTAAAGCGCCTGGACAATTGGTAAAAAAATAAATCCAGAAATGCCTTACCACGAGTTGGTGCTTCAACTGACTGCACTAATCCAAGGTCTTTTGTGGTATCAAAAAACTGAGTATTAATATTTTTACTGTATTGATTACCAAGTATGGCATCTTCACCCCAATCAATATCTGGTAAGTTAAAGTCTCCACCAATCCATAATATTGCCTTCCTATTGGCCAAAACAATGTCAGAAATGTCTCTGCAAATAGACGAACATACATTTTCATCTGACTCTGGAGGTCTGTAAAACTGATCCAACAATCCTACAAATTAATCCTACAAAATAAACTTTCACTATTTTTGCCTTGATATAAAAACTCACTGGCTAAATTCTTCCTAATGGCAATCAAGACTCCCCCACCTCTTTTTTCCAAGTCTGTCCTTTCTATAAATATCAAAATCCTCCATTAGAAGTTCACCTTGAGGGAATGGCAACTGCTCTATGTACCCAAGCAAACAAGAATTGGCGATTGCCCTGTGGAATATATAATGGCAACCACTGCAATTAACAACTGTGTTTAGCACCAGAACAATCACCCCTGATCATCCCCATAACCCCACTTCTCTCCCCAAAGATCAAGCAGAAGTAATCCCCTGCATCACCTAACTAATCAATGTGTTTCCTTTCTTTTGTTATTATCATCAGTGATTCTGATGTGATAAAAACTCTCATGGTGATAAATGATAAAAAGTTACTACATAGGTTAATTTTCTCAACTTATATCACTGGTCAAACAATGATAAATTGAATGCTGACAGCCTAGCCAATGAATGCACAGACACACACACACACACACACAAGTTGATAGATAAATAAATTGAAATAAAATTTTGCAAGATCTTGGAGAGAACATAAAAAAGTATTTAAAAAAATGCATTTCATTTTCAAAGAATTACACTGGATTCTTTCAAAAAACCAAAATATAACAAAAAGGACATACATGTACTAGGCATGTACGCCATCAGTTTCTTGAAATCCAAATACTGCTACAAAAAAGAACAAACTGTTGACTAAGCAGCAAGCTTGAAGCTCTAACACACAACTTGAACTGCTATATATAGATGGAGATCTAGAGGTATAATGCATACATGTACGCAAGCATGCATGTGTGATCACACTGTGAACAAGTAAATGTATGTGATTATAAGTATGCAAAGTTCTGTATTCAATTATAAATTTTCTTTTTTGTATCCGTTAATTCAGGAACTAAGATTGAATGCACTACGTACAGAGACCAAGCAAGTCTTCATGTATACTGCAACATAACTTTGAGCATATGAGTACTAGTTTAGTTTATTTATAAATGACCAATTTAAAACCACTACTTTTTTAACTTCTCACTTACATAGCCTTCTGTCTTCGGCACAAGCTTTATTCATCTTTTCAGACTTCTCCAAATGCTGTTATTCAACATGGCAGTGCTTCAGATTGTTAGTTTACCGGCATGTCTTTTTGTTGCTGCTTTTTAAATACACCAGCTACTTTAACCAAAGGCACAAAACACTTAGTACCTAATAATGTAACTCATATGAAACCTCACTGAGAAAAAAACAACCAAAGAAACAAAACAAAAAAGATCTGTATACTATCATCCATATCTATGGTACATAATGTGATACACATGTTTGAATCAGATGTGTTTCCAAAACTTGGGGAAAACATACTACTATCCTACACATATGTATATATATCAATAATGACCATACAAGCTGAACAACAGTAGCACTGTTTCTTGATTTTAAAAATGAAGAGCATGTTCACTCACTTTCAACTTATTCCAGTTTGTTAATGGTAATAGATGTGCCATGTGATGTTGAAATTCATGAGGAGCTTCTTGTTAACAAAATATAAATCTTCCTCTATTTCAGCTGTTTTCAATGTTACAAAATATATAATGCCAATGCACAATATTTTGCACTTATTCCTAGCTAGTGGTAAAATGTGTTTATCTTAACAGAGAAAGTCTAGTTTCACGGTTTACCCTTTCTTCTTCCTTAACTGCCCAGCTTTCATACTTGTCAGTTACTGACATATAAGGGGCTCATACTGAGAATTGCATGGAGTGGGAGGCAAAAGGTGAGAGAACTTCACTTTTGAACTCCACTCTGGACACTAGCTGAAAGTGCTGAGGGAAGGGGGACGTAACAGTTTATGAGGGCTGCAAGTGCCAGTCAGGAATGGTTTGGGGAGTAGAAAGAGTTGTTGCCACAATATGTATCAGTTTTGAGTCAGACAATCTTTTATATTTCCCTTTTTTTTCTGGATCTGGATCTGGATAATTATGTCGCAGGTGCCAATCAACGGCTATAAGCACAATGGAACAGGGAGAGTGCAAAAATAGTTTTAAAATAGTTTTAAAAGCCACCACTTTGTCCTAACAATCTTCCACTGGGTTCAGGTCTCAGTGAGTAGCCACAACAGGTATCTACAGGTTTAAAAAAAAAAAAAAAAAAAAAGCTGGCTAAAAACTCTACTGCTGTCAAGATGCTAGTAGGCAGGCGATGTTGATCTGCCAAGTTCTGATGTAAATGCACTCGCAGAGCCTGCACTGACAATATCCTCCTCTATACGATTCCAGTCCATCACTGTCCGCACGAAGGAGTGAGTGTGGTACAGTACTGTCTTGTATTACAGACTGGTAGTTGGAAGCCGCGAGTGTTTCTGTGTTTTTGTTGTTGTTTTTTTTTTTAACTAGCTAGGCCTGCGAAATTTAAAGTCAATGTCTTAGTACAAAGGCCGCCCCTTTGTGTCCATCTTAAGATAAGCACTTTCATGGAGGGAAACTTGTACAACGGTCTGCCATTCATCTATGTCAGAAGGGGAATACTCATAAAATACAATCTATTACATAAATGTATGTAAGTAAAGCTGCCATTCATCTATGTCTGAAGGGGAATACTCATAAAATACAATCTAGTAACGGTCTGCCATTCATCTATGTCAGAAGGGGAATACTCATAAAATACAATCTATTACATAAATGTATGTAAGTAAACAGAGGCCAAAAAAAAGGAGTTTAAAACAAACGTCTCGTATTCGGAGTACGTATTTCAAAAGGAAGAAGCATACCAGTAAACTAAAAGATGTGACCAAGAGTTAACTTACACTTCAGTACTCACTCTGCACCAAGAGAAACTGACGGAGCAATTGTGCGATGTTCACTGAAGACTCAGAAGAAGCTAAATTTCTCTCAAAGCATTGTTGGCTGCAGTCTCTAACTCGCTTTGGTTTCGCATGACACGTACACTAGAACATTGCCTCATAAATGGACAGGACATAAATATGTGGAAACTGAACATCCTTAACGTTGTGTGGAATTGCGAAATGTCTCCCTGAGCACAGCGACCATATTTCCAAACAAATCCGTTGATGATGCGTTACCGCCCTTGTCGCGTTGGATAACACTTGCTCTGCTCATGGACACTTGCACTGAGACACGGTATGGTTAAACTGTAGTAGCAAAAGGAAAAATCTCAATGTACAGGTTCGCCGTTTTCTACAATACGTATACCACGACACACTAATTTGTCTGGCGTATGGTACTGGAGGAGATCAATGCTCAATGCAGTTTTTAATATGTAAAACTGAAGGAATTTACATGTGTCGACATCGTAGTTTCTGTCAAAGTGAGGTGACTGCATACGGAAATTGTGAACAAATTTTTCTTTTTTTTTAAATTGTTAGCGAGTCCGTCAACAACAGGGCAAACAGATTACTAAACAAAACACGACGCGTTTCAACCTCTAAGGTCTTCTTCAGGCTTATAGAAACAATATTCAGGACAATGAAAACGAAGAACGACCTATCACTTTTTTTTTCTTAAATCTTACTTGTGAAGTGAGGCGACTGCAGGGGAAGATCTAAACAAATCCTCAAAGAAATACAAAACAAAACAAAACAGAAAAACAGATGAATACAGTATCCGCCAAACATGAACAAACGAATCACAAGACAGAACACAACGCGTTTCGACCTCTTAGATCTTCTTCAAGCAAGATAAACAACACTCAGGACAACGAAAATGAAGAACAAGCGATCACTTACTGAATTCCATGAGATAAGTGATTGCTCGTTCTTCATTTTTGTTGTCCTGAGTGTTGTTTATTTTGCCTTATGAAGACCTCAGAGGTCAAAACGCGTCGTGTTCTGTCTTGTGATTCGCTTGTTCATGTTTGGCAGATACAGTGGTTAATTTTTTGTTAATGATTTTTTTTTTAAATCTTAGTTCCGTTAATCTAAAGAAATGCTGACAAACGTCATGATCTTAACGCGTGTCATCTCTGATCCTAGTAACATTATGTCCCACTGTACGTCACAACTGTCTCCTTCCAGATGACTGCCCCCCCCCCCCCCCTTTCTTTTTAAACACCCCCTCCCCTTTTTCTATAACGATTTTATGGGCTGTCCTGTTCCTCTGACGGCCTGTCAATCAGACAAGCATTAGATACAAGTTGGGTAATAATAAATCCACTCAAAGTCCAAGTGAAGAGCTAAAGTGGAGACGGAAATATACATCTAGTTCGCCTTACCTTTGCCAGCTGAGGTCTCACACTTTTATGAAAGTCAGAGGGCAAGTGTGAGGACTCATCAAGTAGAACTCCGCCACTGACCTACAAAGCAGGTTCTGTAATGTCAATAGATTCTGGAATCCTGCCTCTGACCCAGCACAAGATCAAGCCGACTTCGACAAAGCCAAGATCCAACCTGCCCCTGTCAGACAGCGTAGGGGAAATCAACACAAGCTCCGCCAGCTGCAGTGCCGCACCGACTATCGTCAGGTCGCCTTCCTCCCCAACACCATCAGGGACTGGAACAATCTGCCGGACGAGGTGGCTGGAGCCACCACTCTTGACACTTTCGTGTCAAGAGTTCACTGATCCCCTCTTCACCCTCCCCTCTCCCCTCCCCCATTAGACCCCCCCCTCTCCCCTGCCCACCCCCCGATTCTCCCTCCCGCTGCGCAGACCCAGTTATTGTTAATATGCCAAAATAATCAACTTGATGATTGTGGGCATTATATCAAGAAGAAGAAGAAGAAACCACATTACCGCGTGGCCAAGCAGACATCAGACCGATCAGCCTGCCTATTGGAGCGGTGGACCAGTCAGCGGAAAGTGGAGAGAGTTCTACACACCTCTCCAATCACAGAGGTAAGTCTTGGTGATCCCACAGGACTCCAACTCAACTTACCGAAACATCCCATCCCGTTATGATGAGATAAAGTAAGGAGATACCAGCTCCAAGAAAGACAGACTGATTCTATTGAAGTTCTGTTAATTGGTATATTTTACATTTGTGTACACAGTAAAGTTCTGTGTATGAAACTGCATTTAACTCGTACCAGTCTATTTGTGGTTCACACATCATTTCATGATTGAACATATATCTAATTTAGGCCGTCACTCTGAGCACAAGCACCTTTAACTCAGTATATAAATTTCAGATGAAACACTCCTGAGACACTCTTGAGCATTTTTAACAGTGCCGAAACAAATACAATTCGATGATGTACCGGAAAATTGCTCCTTCAACCACTAGTAAAAGAGCGGGTGGAGATGAATGTTAATATATAAACTACTGCATAATTTTAATAGAGAGCACATTCGTGAGTCTTTCCACCAGAGGATGACTCCAGCCACCCCTATTCGTCACATGCCCGATGGCCTTTCTCGACAGAATCTACCAAGCCCTGGAGTGGCAGCAATTTGTTAGAAGTGTTCGAAGTTGTTTGGATACTGATTCCATTCCATCATTTCTTTCAGTTCTGATAACTGGCATATAAGCTTATATTGTCTTCTGCTTCTCCCATCCATGATTTTCTACGTCCTAGACGATGCTTTTGTTTCCTTAACTGGTACATGTAGTGAGTTCGGGGAATTTCAAGTGCTTAAAATTTGTCATCACTTGTTCCAGCTTGTGTCTGACCTGTATTGAAGGAAAGTCAAACAAGTATCGCTTAGTTTCACTTGGTGTTCTTCGTCGTTCCCAGGATCAATCTCAGCGCTTCAGTTTGAATTCATCTAATGTAAGACGATTGCTTTTGGACAGTACGTGTTGTAAGCCTAATCTGTAATCAATTACATTGAGTACAACACACACACACACACACACACACACACACACACACACACACACACACACACAACACACACACACACACACACACACTGATAGTAATGGCTCAGACAATGTTAGGTAGACACCAAAGGTTTTACCAGCACGTTGGGCTAATGCGTACGTAAGGTATCTGCTAAGTCGTATCCATGAGGCCCTCTCCTTAAATCCTATCACATTAGTCATTAATTCTTTTTATCCATGAGCTGCGAGTCGTCTGGTCTCAAAACTTAGCAGATGTGGAGTAGTGTATATGCACTGTCTGCAAGCAGTGACACCTCTTGATGAAATTGAAACTGAAACCGAGTGCCTCAATGCAAGATTTTCCACCTCTACTATATCTGATGGCCAATGATAATTGTCAAATATTTGAACTTGACCCCAGTTGGCAAAACGTCTTTGTTGGATGGTTTGGTTGTGAGGTTATCGGTATAGATTTAAAGTTTCTCTCTTTTATTCTTTCGACGTTTGATTGGTGTCAAAGCTGCCCGCTGCTCTGACAGTACACACTGACAACTGAAGGGTGACCTCCCTTTGATATGCTGTCTTCCTGCAACAAACCATGAGATGGGGTGCAAACATTCCCACCCCACCCCACGTCCCGTTGATGTATTGAAATAAAACGTGGAATGTACAAAAGAAGTAGCTGGGTGGCTGTGGAGAGACCAACACATCACCTGTGACACTACAGGCGCCACACACACACACACACACTCCCTTCACACATGCACGCACCCTCAGAATTGTACGAAGTTTTGTTTGAATGTCGTATTTAACGTAAAACTGTTAATATGTCAAAAGGCATCTACTAGACTGACAAGATTCGCTACCCGATGCATGCCCTTTTCCATCCAATGCGTGAATAATACAGTATTTTTGTCCTGGATAACCGGAGGTATTTTTTTCGATGATAAAGCACCATTTGAATCTGGCTGCTAAAATTTTCAAATCCACGAGACTTCTATCGCGGCAATGAAATGCCTCATAGAAATGTGGGACCAAAGTCTCCTGGTTTGTTTTCCACTGTGCTTTTTCTTGAGATTCTGTCTGGTTTGTTATTCCGCAGGAACTGAACACGTTGGGTTTTTTTTTTTAAATATAAATATCAGTATCATTGGGTGGGTTTGTCATGCACATATACACCAGTTTTAGAATAATTAACGACTTTTGTTACTCTACTAAGTGGCGAAATATTTGTCTTTAACCAAATTTTGAAAATAGCTTAAATTGAGCTTTAACTTCTGACACTTTTCGGTATAATTCAACTCAATGCATCTTGTGAGATCAGTCGTAAACCCATGATTCTTTTCGGTTCCAGTCCGATTTAAATGGGACACATACCAAACAGTCATTGGTACTTTGTTTCCTAGCCATATTGCTTTTGTTTCTTCAATATTCATGAATAGTCCCGAAATTGCCCCCTCCCCCCCCCCCCCCCCCCCTCCCCCCAATGTCTAACGTTTCAAATAACTGTTTGATTAAAAGTTCTTTTATCATCTTCAATTGATAATTTTGCAACGACTGCGAATTGGGATATTTTGTGCTCAGTATAACTACTGTTTATTCATTTCATAGTTCTGTTCTCTGAAATTGTCACTCCCAGAATTTATGCTGAAAGTATAAACAAATATGGGGGCATGAAGCTCCCTGCCTACAACCCCTTATTATACTTAACCAATCTGAGCACGTGCTATTCACAATTTAGCTAACTTTTATTCCTGCATGGAATGTCTTTACACAACGACACATGTCTCTCTACCAGATCCAAATGATTCTTTTAGACCCAGTGGACAAACTTCTAAATCAGCGAATCAAACGCTTCTTCAAAATATACACAGATTAGCATTCTGGGAAAATACTTAATTGTAAATGATTCATAAAATTGTACACAGGCCTAATATTATCACCAATAAACCTATCAATCTTTAGTTGCAAAGTGAGACAACTGCAGGCAGAAATCTAAACAACTCTCAAATAAATGTTAGCGAAGCGCCAATGAAAAAAAAAAAGAAAAAGCGTAGACAAACGATTCACAAGACAAAACACGACATGTTTCGACCTCTTAGGTATTCTTCAGGCAAGATGCTAAACAATTAGGACAACGAAAATGAACGAGCAATCACTTATCTTCATTCACGTCAGCGCAAGATAGGCGTTGAATGAAAACGAGGCTGTCAGAAGGGAGATAATGTGTGAATTAATATAATATAATATAATATAATATAATATAATATAATATAATATAATATAATATAATATAATATAATATAATATAATATAATATAATATAATATAATATAATAATTATGATAATGCATATTGATACATGTATCATAATAATTCTTATACCTATTAGATTCCATCCTTACCACATTGCCCATGTCCAGCAAGGAGGCTGCCTGGTTTTTGGAACTCCCTTTTAACTTCATTTTTTACGTCATTTATTATCTTTTACATCTTTTCTTCGTACGAGTGACTGTGATTTTTAATAATCAGCACTGTTGGCTGTTTAATGCTTAATTTTATTTTTAAACGAAATTTTCAGGTAAGGTGTTGCGTCTTACTTGGCTTTTCAAGATGGCTACCGGCGTGTTGTTCCTCGGTTTCGTTAAAAGCTTTCTACTTTTTCTTCCTACTTGCACATGTGATAGAAACAACTGTATTCCTAGTAATCAGTTTAATTTTGAAATTTTAGATGTAGATGTAGACGCCTTTAGTTCCATGTTTGCTGGTTATAAAACTTTGTGCAACCTGAACCATGTTAGCCTCTTGTGTACACCTGTGCCGAGCACTGTTCTCACGTCGATTACCAGGCCCAGATTTGAACCTCTGATTTCAGTTAATATCAGAAATAGTACGGTGATAAGAAATTGTTTTAATAAAAGGGTTAGACAAAGAGGAGTTAAATTATGGCTCTTAAAGCCTTATCCTACTATCGGGAGATATTGAGTTCAATCCTGGTCCGTCCACCAAAGTAAAATAGCCATGCGGAGTCTACAATTTGCGAGTCACATGGAAACATAAAGCAGTTGCCTGTGACGTTTGCAATACATGGTATCACACCAAATGTATGTTATTAAATTCAGCTGTTTATGAAGCATTATGTAATAGTGATATATCTTGGACGTGTTTTACCTGCGGGTTTCCAAACTTTAGTTCAAGACTTTTTGAAGACTCTATTGACCGATTCCCAAAAGAAGACTCCTTGCTTGAAATTTTGTCCTAAGTTTGCATCCAACCCTGATTCTAAAACTGATAAAATCACTAAAATTAATCATAAAGTGCAACCGAACTCCAAATCATCAAAAGAAAAAGACAAACTTAAATGCATAGTTGTAAACTTTCAATCACTTATCAAGAAAAAGGAAGAACTCAGTAATTTAGTGACGGGAAAAAAAACATTGATGTTGTAACTGGAACAGAAACTTGGCAAGAAACTGGAACATCCAGCAGTGAGCTTGTAATGGAGGATTTTGATATTTATAGAAAGGACAGACTTGGAAAAAGAGGTGGGGGAGTCTTGATTGCCATTCGGAAGAACCTAGCCAGTGAGTTTTTACATCAAGGCAAAAATAATGAAAGTTTATTTTGTAGGATTAATTTTAAGAATAGAGACCTGTCGTTGTTGGATCGTATAC
>CM031599.1:64285447-64292986 GCA_018398815.1 Conus ventricosus | reverse complement strand
AGACTGGAATTCGTTGTGGACTTACACAAGGCTTGATACCGGAAAGATTCAGAAGAGAGTAGAGCGGTTCGTAACAGGGAACCATATCAGAGAGAAAGGGAATACTAGGAAGAACATGAGGAAATTAGAATGGAAACCCTTAGAAGAGAGAAGAGCTTTTATTAAACTTAATACCTTCTTCAAAGGCAGAGCTAAACTAATTGATATCCCAATGGAACAACTAGTATTTAATAAAAGTAGCACCAGGCATGGCGATCAATCTTATGCCACACCTGCATCAAATATTGACAGCCATTTACATTCATTTTATCCTAGTTCTGTAAGGCTGTGGAACTCACTGCTGGGTGCCATCAAGATTGCCACAAATGCAGTCTCTTTTAAAAATCAAATTGATAAGACAATCTTGAGATCTGCACATTGACTGACTTTTCTATTTTAACTTCCCCATATATTTTATGGTTACCTAGGCCTTAACCTGGCCATTGCTTTTAACCTTTTAAATATCATGTGCGACCCCTTGTTGCCAAATTTTGCTCCAGGGGCCAACAGGCTGAGTCGCATTTTCTTTTTTTTAAACATGCGTGCTGGTGACATACTCATTTTTGAGTGAACCAGCTTTTCAGGAAGAAGAATTTATACCTTCCATCTTCTCTTTGTTCTTCCTCTCCTCCTCTCCCTCTCCTCCCCTTGTTTTTTTTCTCCTTAGTATTAGTATCAGTACTATTATTTCCCCGAAGTTGGAGTATGGCTGCCTTAATGGCGGGATTTAAAAAAAAAAACGGTCATACACACAAAACTACACTCCCTTTGTTGGGTACTGAGGGTTAATCCTGGCCTGTCTATACAGGGAGTGGCCGCAGGAGCATCAGCCTGCGTACACAGAAAGAAAAGTACTATCATTATCATTACTATTATTAATATTGCTATTATTTATTTTATTTTATTTATTTATTCTATTATCATTTTTCTAATTTACTTATATATATTTTACATATATATAAACTTATTTCTGTATCATGCTTTTATTATCAGTACCATTATTATCATTACCTTCACTATAGTTGTTAGCATTATCATCATTAATACGATTGTTAGTATTGATATTACCATCACTACCATAAACGTCACCATCGCCATCGCTACTAAGACTGTTGCCACGGCAACCATGCTGTTTAAGAATCCTCTAATCCACTCTCCTTTCTCCCATACTACAATTGCTATTGCCATATTATCACCAAAAGTGGTAGTAATCCTGTCTTTATTTATTTTTTCAATATTTTGATCATTATCATTACCATTATTAGTATTCCTATCAGTAAGCAATACATTACTACCTTGATTCGCACATTATCTCCCTTCTGACAGCCTCGTTTTCATTCAACGCCTATCTTGCGCTGACGTGAATGAAGATAAGTGACTGCTCGTTCATTTTCGTGGTCCTAATTGTATAGTATCTTGCCTGAAAAAGACCTAAGAGGTCGAAACGCGTCGTGTTTTGTCTTGTGAATCGTTTGTCCACTTTTTCTTTTGGCGGTTCGCTAACATATATTTAAGATCTATTAATTTTTGCCATGAATTCCGTTTGGTCTTCATGAGTCAGTTTTGAAGAACATATTTCATTGGTCGATAAGAGGATCCTGTGTTCCGAGGATATGGATCAAGTTTTAGTTGTTGTTTTTTTAGGAATACAAATGATTAAATCTTCCTTTGTGAGTGTTTGACAAGTCTATTTCTGAATGACTTAGTACTCTAACCACTACATACCCTAACTCGTGTCAGAAAGCCTTTTAAAAATTCTGGTCCCGGATTCTTTCCATTCTCCCTGTGTTACAGAGCTTCTTCAGCTTCCTCAAGGGTGAGTTCGCCGTCAGGTAACCGCTGTTCTCTGAAGTTAGCTTTTCAATCTCCTTTATCACATCTGTCAGATCGCTGATGATGATGACGATAATGTAAATAACACTTTTGATAAAAGATCACAAGCGTTTTCCTTGTTACATTAGACCATTAATGGATTGACTTCTAAATCAATAGAGAATAATTTCATTTGTTTGTTAAATCGTTGATCTTTTTCTTGTCGAAACACCGTCGAAGAATTTTTTTTTCTCCTGAATATTAAAGCATCAGTATTCCAGCAGGAAAGGCAGTCAGTATGCCTTATACGTTTGATGAAAAATGAACCGGAAAGTCTCACAACTTGGGTGCGTTTATTAAAAACAAAGCGGTATTCAACACTGACAAAAATGTGCTGCATGTATGTCGTTACGTTCATCCTGAAGGTTCTCCACATTGTGCGCATTTTGATTGTGAAAATGGTGTTGTGTTATTAGAAGAATACTAAATTAACTGCTTGTTGATCTATGGTGATATTCAGTTCCGATGGTTCTCTATTTTATGTACATTTTCCTTGTGAAAATGGCATTGCATTATTAGGATAATACTTAATTCATTGCTCGCTAATCTAAGGTGATATTAATTTCTTAGCATGTGGTGATCTTAATAGCAGGACTTGGAATGTGTCTCATTACTGTGAGGCATATAACAGAAATGGGATATTTGATTTTTAATACATCAGTCATTCGTAAGGTGCTCGCAAGGTCTGTCGGTTAATAATTATGGTTAACTACTAATGAGTATGTCCCCTACAATGGCTCTATGTATTCTTCATAGAACGTGTCATGGTGACCGCCGAGGCTACTGCATGTTCAGGTCAAGCAGTGGATGCAGTATGGTGGATTATTATATGATGTTTTGTGACCTGTTTTTCCTTTTTATGGCATTGCTGTAAGTTATATGTACACGATCAAATCGATTCTGATCATAATGCTTTGGCTTTTCAAATAAATTATTCAGACGACATGGAAGTGTCCCACAACCGGATCAGCTCATTACTCCCCCGTATCGTTACTCCCCCGGCTCTTTACTCCCCCGTTAGGGTTAGGGTTAGGGTTAGGGTTGGAGTAACGAGCCGGGGGAGTAATGAGATGGTCCTGAAATTCTTTTTAAAAATCCCCCTGGGGAGTAACGACACAACACGACATATGTTAATGACACAGCTGTACAGAAGTATATTTGGAGTGATGATGTTGCTGATGTTTATTGTAGCAATACGTGTAAATCAGAATTTGAGAGGAAAATGGCTTGTGCTGTTAGTCTCACTGAAACTGTCATTATTGCTCTTCAGAAACATGTAATGAATGTATTAAGAAGGGTGCAGAATGTATGGTGGGGTGGGGGTGGGGGGTAGGGTCCTAGGAAATATTTTAGATGAATAATGAGTATGTATGATAGAGTGAAGGCCAAAGTCAAAGGTGGACGAGGGGAGTGTGGGGGGGGGGGGGGGGGGGACTGACAAATTATATCAAGTGTACTAGTGGGAAGAAATAAGGAGATATGTGCAGCCCAATATCATTTTCTCTGTGTTTCAGTCAATAAACTTTATCAATGAAGTTGTTAATAATGAGAGGCACGGCACACAGTTTACCACAGATATTCTACAGTTATTCATCCGACTTTTGGTGGATGATTTAGTTCTGTTGTCTGAAACGATCATTGGCCCTCAAATGCAATAAGTAGTTGATATCTATCTGCTACTTTGCTTCAGTTACGGGTCATATTGTTGAAAAGTAATATAACTGTGTTGAGAAAGGGTGAATATTTAGGTGTTTGAGAACAAGGAACTCATGATGGAGTTCAGAAGCCAGTCATTAACATTTAAAAAATACTTCGGAATTAATTTTCCAAATGGCCAAGCTTTTCTGCCGCTTGTAAAAATCTTGCAAGCAGAGCTAATCATGCTTTCTTATGCATTATGCAGGATGATCTAGGTTAGCAAATAAGTACAGAGCTAATCATGCTTTCTTATGCATTATGCAGGATGATCTAGTTTAGCAAATAAGTCTTTTCATGTACTTATCAAACTGTTTGATTCTCAAGTCCGACCTATTGTATAGCATGGGGCATATAAATGTTGCGCTACACTGTGAAAAAGTCCATTTATTTGCCCTGAAGAAATTTCTAGCTGTGTCTTCGCAGACACCAAACTGTTTGATTCATGACGAAACAAGTAGATATCCGACATATTAAAAAAAAAATCTATCTGAGATGGAAGATACAAGATTACATAAGAAAGCCATAGCATGTTCTACGATTTGGACATGAGCGGCAAGGTGAACTGGGTGACAAAAGTTATAGTAAGATTATATGAATTAGGACTGGGATGGTGCATGGGTTAACCAGTGTATTGGAAACAAAATTGCATTTTAAAAAATGTTTCGTGTCAGGCTTATCGAATGTAGATGGCAAGACTGGAATGCTCACATTCATGATAATGTATAGACGCTTCAACCCGTTACATCGTATCCCAAACTACTTGTCCATGAAAATGGACAGTTAGGCCTATTTGAAGTTCACAGTGACAAGATTTAGATGTAGATTGTCTCATATCAACGTTTATTGGTATTGTTATCATAAACAGTGTACAGAAATTTGAACTTGTTTGTCTATTGTGTAAAGAGGTTCGTGAAAACGAGGCGAAAGTGGGGTTTATTTTTCGTTTTGCTGTCTTGCTTTGCATACACTGAGAAAACAGTAAATTCCATCAAAATGTTATCGATGCCCTTCTGTACTTAGACCTATTTTACTTGTGACTTCTGCTCGCGAGGATGTTATCAAACAATTTGGCATTTATTTGTATAAAGCGTTTCAAATCCTCTCCCATTTGCTTCACCTGGTTGTTATTATTCTCCTTTCCTTGCGAGTTGAATGTAAGATTTCTTGTATTCATAACTGATCTTGCTCTCCTTTTCGTTGTATTGGGTGTACGATTTTGTGAAGTCATGCATTCTATGTATATACCACCCCCTTCATTTGGGGCCTTTTAAAAATAACTACTTGTATTACTCTCTCTCTCTCTCTCTCTCTCTCTCTCTCTCTCTCCACACACACACACACACACACACACACACACACACACACACACACACACACACACACACACGCACGCACGCACGCACGCACGCACATCTCTCTCTCTCTCTCTCACACACACACACACACACACACACACACACACACACACACACACACACACACACACACACACACACACACACCAGCACGCAACTGTATGCGAGTGAGCTCTGACATACTTTTATTACTTTATTTTTGCCGAAAGGCAATTGCACGATAGTCATATTCAGGTTACTCAGCAAACGACAATGACGCCAACGACGAAGAAGAACTGTAGAATCCAGTCAAGGAGAAGAACAATAACAATCACAATGATAACAACAACAAGACAGCAGAGATAAGACGGCATCCATAATGATGATATTGGTATTACTTTCATTGTAATTCGCGCGCGCGCGCGCAACACACACACACACACACACACACACACACACACACACACACACACACACACACACACACACACACAAAACGCCACAATTAGGATGTGTGTGTGTGTGTGTGTGTGTGTGTGTGTGTGTGTGTGTGTGTGTGTGTGTGTGTGTGTGTGTGTGTGAGAGAGAGAGAGAGAGAGAGAGAGAGAGAGAGCCCTGCACTGAAGATAGTTTCAGGGTTAACAGAGGTCAACATGTTTTAGAATCACAAGGGATATTATAAAAGCAAAGTTGTTATTGTTATGTGTGTTTGTATGTGTATATTTTGTTGCTTGTTCGTCTGTGCGTTTATGGTTTTTTCTTTCCTTTCTTTCTTTCTCCCTCCTCCCCCTCCCCCATCTCCAGTTTATTTTTCTCTCCAAATCACAAGAGGAACCCAACAATTCATTGGAATCCTGTACACCACACTAAGAAACGTGCACTTTGGAACACTACAAATATAAAGAGAGAGAGAGAGAGAGAGAGAGAGAGAGAGAGAGAGAGAGAGAGAGAGAGTATCGGTACATCAGAGCCACAAATACTATGTTCTTAGAGAAGAGTTAGCCATGGGAGTTGCACAACTCTTTACATATTTTGCATCACGTCAGATTACTCACATCACAGTACTATGCGTCAGTTGTATCGCATCACAGTACACATAACCGAACAACACAGCACAGTACAGTAGCATCACATGATATTATACCGGATCATAAGTACAGAATACTACAGCACAGATACAACAACATACCGTGCAAGCAAAGAACAGAAGATTCATACATGCATACAATTCAGTCACATAAATCACATCACAGAGCTGCACATTCGGCCTGCTGGCCCAGTGGGATCAAGAGGAACAGGACATACCGACTACAGCCCAGTACAAAAACGGCACAGTGTGTGGCGTCATCATGCACGCGGCAGCCCCATACAATTGCAGCACGATACTCCATAGCCGGCATACCGCACGGCAGCCACAGACCACACGCCACAATTAGGATTTTGCATTGAAACACTATATAATCCATGTAAGCAGTTTAAAGCCTGCCATAAATTTGAGCCAGCATTTAAATTAATGTTAATGTTAAAGTGATAATTGATTTTTTTAAAAAAAACTCTTCGCCATTTAATTCCCTTGTTTTGGGGATTTTTACAGATGAAATCACTAACAATCTTCAAGTACATGACCTTCCTCTTAGCTGTCTCATATTCCAGGCCTTTGCATTCACCCCGGGGGGATCAGAAAAACAGAAAAACACAAACGCCACAAAACTCATCCACCAGGTTTGTGAGGACTCGAACTCATGGACCCCAGTGAAAAGTAAGCATTTTAACTATTCGACAATCGCACCCGTCGCTGAACAGGACCAGAGTTTCTTTCTTTTTTTCTTACTTTCTTTTAATGCCATTATACAAACTGTAATCTCAACATTATCTCCTAAGATCGTTGATATAGTAAGGTCGTTTGCGCGTCGAAGGTTTATATTCAGGTCATTTAGACATCTCCAACGTTTTAATTAAATATTCATATTAATTGGTTTCAGTTTCAGTTTCAGTTTCATCAAGGAGGCGTCATTGCGTGCGGACTAGATTATACGCTACATCACATCCGCTAAGTTTTGAGACCACACTGCGCATGAATTTAAGCTGATGGATAAATGAATTAACTACTAAGATGAGAGAACTGAAGAAGAGGGTCTCGTGGCTTCGACTTAGCAGATGTCTTACCTACGCATTAGCCCAATACGCTGGTCAGACATTGAGTGCATACCTAACATTGGTTGTCTTTTTTCTTTTGTATGTGTGTGAAGTGAATGTACACATATGTGTGTATGGATGTGTGTGCGCATGTGTGTGCGTGTGTTCGCATGCGTGTGTGTACGCTTGTGTGTGTATGTGTGCACGCATGTGTGTGTGTGTGTGTGTGTGTGTGTGGTGTGTGTGGTGTGTGTGTGTGTGTGCGTGCGTGCGTGCGTGCGTGCGTGCGTGCGTGCGTGCGTTCGTGTGTGTGTGTGTGCGTGCGTGCGTGCGTGCGTGTGTGTGTGTGTGTGTGTGTGTGTGTGTGCGCGAGGCGCATGTATGTGCTCGTGTGTATGAGCGTGCAGAAGTGCGTGTGTGTGTGTGTGTGTGTGTGTGTGGTGTGTGTGTGTGTGTGTGT
>CM031599.1:64280447-64282947 GCA_018398815.1 Conus ventricosus | reverse complement strand
AACGCGACTTAGTGTCGTAAGCAACATTCGTTTTGGAATTATGGGCGTGCATATATTTCACCATGAGAACAAGAGTTACCGTACTTGTTCGTTATTGACTGTTCTCTGCTTCATTTAAGATTTCCTTTCATACCGATTCAAGCTGAGGTTATCTATATTTGTTTCCTTTTGTCTGTGTCTTTGACTATAATTCAACATCGAGAAGACTGTGCCAGTCTTGAATACATGTTAATTTGTGTTTGTTCATTTCTCCAGTTATTGTTGCTGTGTGGATGTGTCAAGTGTAGGGTATTTGGGCAAGTTTGGATTTATTTATATATTTATTTATTTTAATTTTATTTTCTTATTTATTTATTTTGGTGTGTGTGTGTGGGGGGGGGGGGGGGGGGGGGGGGGGGGGGGGGTTCCTCCTTGTTTGTTTTTCGTCATGGGAGCAAAAGTTACGCTAAACGTTTGTTATTTGTTAATTTAAAAAAAGTCTTAACTCTAACTTATTGACTGGAAATAGTGAATAGGCCTGTGGTGTACATGGTAGGGAAGTCGCAGTGACTGCACTTTCTCAATAGGCTTGTTGTGTAAGAGCAGGCAAGTAGCAGTGATTAGGCTGACTCAATAGGCCTGTAGTGTACATGGTAGGCGAGTGATGACTGGGCTTACTCAGTAGGTCTGTAGTGGAAAGGTTAGGCAAGTGGCACTGACTATTCTCACTGAATACGTCTGTGCTGTAGTTGGGACAGTAGCATTGATTGAGCTTACACAAAGCCTGCGGAATGAACAGTGAGCCAGCAGCATTCCTGGGCTTATCATTTGGCCAGTGATGTACAGATTGGGCCAGCAGCATTACCAGGGCTTATCATTTGACCTGTGATGTAGAGATTGAGCCAGTAGCATTGGCTGGGCTTATTATTGGGCCAGTGACGTTGCGATTGAGCCAGTAGCATTGGCTGGGCTTAATATTTGGCCAGTGATGTAGAGATTGGGCCAATACCATTACTTGGGCTTATCTTTTGGCCAGTGATGTAGAGATTGGGCCAATACCATTACTTGGGCTTATCATTTGGCCAGTGATGTAGAGATTGAGCCAGTAGCATTGGCTGGCTTATTATTTGGCCAGTGACGTTGAGATTGAGCCAGTAGCATTGGCTGGGCTTAATATTTGGCCAGTGATGTAGAGATTGAGCCAGTAGCATTGGCTGGGCTTATCATTTGGCCAGTGATGTAGAGATTGAGCCAGTAGCATTACCTGGGCTTATCATTTGGCCATGTGATGTAGAGATTGGCCCAGTAGCATTACCTGGGCTTATCATTTGTCCTGTGATGTAGAGATTGGGCCAGCAGCATTACGAGGCTTATCATTTGTCCTGTGATGTAGAGATTGGGCCAATACCATTACTTGGGCTTATCATTTGGTCAGTGATGTAGAGATTGAGCCAGTAGCATTGGCTGGGCGTATTATTTGGCCAGTGACATAGAGATTGAGCCAGTAGCATTGGCTGGTTTATTATTTGGCCAGTGATGTAGAGATTGAGCCAGTAGCATTGGCTGGACTTATTATTTGGCCAGTGACGTAGAGATTGAGCCAGTAACATTGGCTGGGCTTATTATTTGGCCAGTGATGTAGAGATTGAGCCAGTAGCATTGGCTGGGCTTATTATTTGGCCAGTGATGTATAGATTGAGCCAGTAGCATTGGCTGGACTTATATTTGGCCAGTGACGTAGAGATTGAGCCAGTAACATTGGCTGGGCTTATTATTTGGCCAGTGATGTAGAGATTTAGGCCAGTAGCATTGGCTGGGCTTATTATTTGGACAGTGAGTAGAGATTGAGCCAGTAGCATTGGCTGGACTTATTATTTGGCCAGTGACGTAGAGATTGAGCTAGTAACATTGGCTGGGCTTATTATTTGACCAGTGATGTAGAGATTGAGCCAGTAGCATTGCCGGGGATTATTATTTGGCCAGTGACGTAGAGATTGAGCCAGTAGCATTGGCTGGGCTCATCATTTGTTTTGTGATGTAGAGACTGAGCCAGTAGCATTGGCTGGGCTTATTATTAGGCCAGTGATGTAGAGATTGAGCCAGCAGCATTGGCTGGGCTTGTTATTTGGCCAATGACGTAGAGATTGAGCCATAACATTGGCTGGGCTTATTATTTGGCCAGTGACGTTGAGATTGAGCCAGTAGCATTGGCTGGGCTTAATATTGGCCAGTGACATAGAGATTGAGCCAGTAGCATTGCCTGGGCTTATCATTTGGCCAGTGATGTAGAGATTGAGCCAGTAGCATTACCTGGGCTTATCATTTGGCCAGTGATGTAGAGTTTGGGCCCAGTAGCATTACATGGGCTCATCATTTGTCCTGTGATGTAGAGATTGGGCCAGCAGCATTACGAGGGCTTATCATTTGTCCTGTGATGTAGAGATTGGGCCAATACCATTACTTGGGCTTATCATTTGGTCAGTGATGTAGAGATTGAGCCAGTAGCATTGGCTGGGAGTAT
>CM031599.1:64235230-64269613 GCA_018398815.1 Conus ventricosus | reverse complement strand
AATTCCTCAGCAAAAAAATCAATAAATTTTGGAAAGATGTTTTCACTTCGTATGTTGATTTTGCAGATCAAGTATCTTTAAACAATTCGAATGAGGTGTTAGCAGAGCCACTATTCTGTAATGACAAGTTTAGAGTTTGTAACGACGTCATTAACTTTAAAAACTGGACAAGAAAGCAGATATACCTAGTTAAAGGTGTTGTCAATGAAAATGGAAGTTTTCTCGATTATAAAACGTTTTCTGAAAAATATGATACCACGGTAAATTACTTAGAGTACATGGGATGTATATCATCAATAAAAAGGTATTTAAGATGTGCAAATATTAAAGTAACGAACGATAGTTGTAATCCAAGAACGAAAGCACTGCAAATAATATCAAGCGTTAAAAAGGGATCAAAACTTTTTTACAGCACTCTCATCGAAAAAATAACAATATTTGATATAAGCTCCTTTGCAAAATGGGAAGATAAATTAAGATGTGTAATAGACTGGGAAAAAACAATGAAACAAGTGAAACAAATTAAAGAAATCAAATTAAATTGGTTCCAAATAAGAATTTGTTACAATATTCTGGTTACAAATTGCATCTTAAAGAGGATGGGAATTCTTACCAGTGATCTGTGTACAATTTGAGAAGCTGACACCGATTCAATTCAACACTACTTGTGGCAGTGTCAGTTTTCGAAACACTTCTGGGGGGAACTGGGTTGAACATTAAAAGAAAGATGTGAACATTGCATCAGTGTGTATATGTGTTTGCAGTCCACACACACACACACACACACACACACACACACACACACACACACACACACGCGCGCGCGCACGCGCACGCACACACACACGCACGCACGCACGCACGCACGCGCGCACGCGCGCACGCACGCACGCACGCGCGCACGCGCGCACACACACCAATAACTCAATTTCCGGAAGTTTGCAAAATGATGACCAGGTGACATCTCCGAGTAATAAAATCACACTGTAAAGCACCTTGCCACACGCAAAGACCATCAGCAGATAAAGCAACCTAAGTATGAAAGGGACATCACTGTAAGGGGACATGACTGCAAAGGGACATGACTGCAAAGAGATATCACTGCTGTCTGATTTGTCAGAGAACTCCCCGATAATGCTTCTCCGTGCCTATTTTAAGACCGAGCCCTGGCATGCTGAGATATCCTGATGACAGGATGGCGGCGTGGTTGCAGACGTCGTGAAGTCTGAATGGAAAAGAACTAGCAGGACAAGACGACCATCAAGGTACTGTGTGACAGAGCTACTTCCACGGCGACGTAGGCGTGCACAATGCTCCACATTGTTCACCGCGTGTGTGAGCTGGTTCAGACGAACATGGCGTCAGCTTTCTCGTACTTTCACTCTTATTAGGCCTACTCCCACAATTCCCTGCGGTTTCAACTTTCTTGAAGACGAGTTGAGCTAACTCTAGCGACACGGGGCGAAACTGTCCGCGTATAATGTGTGGGTTGGGAAAAAACCAACAACCTCCCCCCCCCCCCCCCCCCCCCCCCCCCAGAATGGCTTGGTCGTCTCTCTTTACAGACTGACCTAAAATGCTGTACATTTTTTTTAAAATGGAGGCGACGGGACGTTATGTTTACGCAGCTATTAACTTTCAGAGGAGCGTGCGTTTGGACTGGCAAAATCCTCAGTGAAGTATTGGCCTTTCCTTCTGCGCACTCGTTCTGTGAAGGACACGTTGCACATGTAACACTGTAGCACACGTCGAGTTGTCAGACGTCACCATTGCCATCACACCGTGCACATCCTCCTCTCCAATCCACATCTCTGCCCGAACTGGTGCTACACCATAGCCGTTCACATGGAGGCCACTCCATCCTCAGAATCACGGAGATTCAGCCAGAGTTATGAGACTACACACAGTAATCAAGACATGCTACCATCTTCCTGCCGAAAGCCACAATCAACACCGATTCTTGTCATCGCTTAACGGGGTGAAGAGAGGTCAGATGAAACCCCCTCTCCCTTTTCCATCACCCCTTCTGGTGAATATCAACACCGCTACCCTGTGTTTAGTGGAACAGGTGAATATCAACACCGCTACCCTGTGTTTAGTGAGAACAGGTGAATATCAACACCACTACCCTGTGTTTAGTGACAATGTGTGAATATCAACACCACTACCCTATGGTTAGTGAGAACAGGTGAATATCAACACCACTACCCTGTGTTTAGTGAGAACAGGTGAATATCAACACGACTACCGTGTGTTTAGTGACAATGTGTGAATATCAACACCACTACTCTATGTTAGTGAGTGTCACGAGTTTGTCACGAGGCCTACGACGTTCGACCCACCTAGGGTGGCGGAATTACTTATTTGTTTATTGTCGTTGCTGTTGTCGTGTAGCCGTCCCTTAGGGTGGCTTGTGGTGCAGTTGCACCTTGGTGTGGTTCAGCTCAACTTCGGTTTGCTTTCTCTCTCTCTCTCTCTAATTCCACCGCCCGTGCTTTTCATCCTGCAAGTTCACGGGTGGCCGGTACCTTTCTCTCGAACTTTCTGTCTGTCGGCCTCTCGCCTGTCTTTTTACCTGTCGCACGTGCTTCGTTTCTTTTAGTTTGAAGTATGCTCACTCTGTGACGCAGCATGGCATGTTGGCCGCCATTGCTGAGGGAGGTTAGCTCTTCACTCGAGCGGAAGATGTCTCTGGGGCGCCTGCTCCAGTCCTGGTTCTTTACCTTATCGTCGAGAGTACAGTCAGTACTTTCAATTCCTGCAGTCGGCCTGTAGGAGAGGGACATCATTTCTTCTGTCTCCGCATCTTCGCCTCTGTCCTCTCGACTGGACAGAGGGTAGAGAGAGTCCTTTGACCCGCCTCTTCGGGGTCACCCACGGGTAGCTGGTAAGCATCAGTTTCGTGGTCTGTTTGTTTTGATTTGTCGTTGTTAGCCGGCTTAGTCTTCGCTTTTGCGCAATTTTCTTTTGTTTTCGAAATTGTAAGAGAAATATTGTGTGAGACCTTTTCTCTGGTTAATTCCATTTTTAACCTGGCCCTTCTAAATTATTTCCAAAATTTTTTTCTCCTGTTTTTTTTGGTGTTTGCGGTATTTCGGGGGGGAAGGGGGGAAACCGGGTGATTCAGGGGGAACTTGCTTGGCTCCGTCGTGCCCCTGCCACATTCCCCCGGGACTTTTTTTCCTTTCCCGGGAAACCGTCTGTTTGTGTGGTCTCTTGCGGAGCGGTGTGAGGTCGGGTCACCCCTTCCCCCCCCAAATTTAACCGATCCGGGCAGGGCGGGCCCCCGGGGGTTTCGGTGTGAAAATTTGTGGGGTGCCCGGGGATGTAAAGGGTTGGCTGTTCTTTTCCCCTTTCGCAAAAGAAATCCCTGTTTATTTTTTGTCTTTTTGTATATGTTTAGTTTTTTTGGCCCTTTGTTTGTTCGTGGGGGGTTTGGGCTGGGTGACTTTTAAAAGTGGGGGAGTCTTTTTGGGGGCCCCCTGAGGGAACACCGGCGGGACCCCCGGGGGTCGGGGTGAGACCGGAGGAGTCGACCGCTTCCAGACCTCCTTCCGCCGGGTACCTCAGCCGGCCCCGGGGCCGAAGTCTTCCCCTTTTCTGTTGCCGCTAAAGGTCTTCCATTCCGTTTTGTATTGCCTTTTCTTTTTTTTTTTTTCTCAAAACCGGGGTTTTTGAGTCAGGGGGGTGCTGGGACGCTTTTGTTTTTTTTTTCCCTCTCCCCGGGTTTCCCGTCTGCTAGGTTTTTTTTTTTTTTTTTTTCCCCGGCCACCCCCAAACCCGCACTTTGCTGTGCGGGAGAGCGCGGTGTTGCCAGGGGGGGGGAGCCGGCCCTTTAGTTTTTTGTTTTTTTTTTTTTTGGGGTGACCCCCACCGCACGGGGTTGCCGGGCGTAGAGCGCGGTTTGGCCAGGGGGGGAGCACCCAAAAACTTGTCCCCCACACCCCCCTCACCCCCAAAAATAACACATATAAACCCCGCCCCTAAAAATTTGTTTTTTTTCTCTAGTGGAATTTTTTTTTCCCCCCTGTTTTTGGGAAAAACCTGTAGGATTTGTTTTTCCTTGGGACGCCCGGCGCGGGTTGGTAGGCGACGGGGGGTTTCCGGAAAAAGGGGTATTCAAAATTTTAAATGTAGCCCTATTTATTAGTACCGGGACTTCGACTAGGGTTTAACTTTTTCCTTTTTCCAGTGCTTTTGAAGGGTACCCAGTGAGAAACTTTTACACCTTCGCGGGGGGGTTCCCCCCGGCCCGAACCCCGACGGCCACTTCCGCCGGAAGCTCAGATTTAGCAAAGCAAACGGGGGGCTTCTGTTGAGTCGCAGAGACCAAAACCCTTCTCCTCTCCAGGCTTCCCCCCGCGAAAGGGGCATCCCCCAGAAAACTTTCCTTAGGGGAAAAGCGAAAACCCAAGGGACGGGTCAGAGGTTCATCCCCGGGGGTGGGGGAGTGGGAACCCCCCTCGGAATCCCTCTGTCCTTCTGGTTTTTGGAGGGGCAGCGTGGGGAAAGGGCAGTCAGGCGGAAGCTCTCCGTAGGGAAGGGGGCGTAGAGAAAGGCCGCTAGCGGAGGCTCTGCGCAAGGGGAAAAGACTGACGACAGGAGATTATGCATAGGGAAGAGGCTATGTTTTTTTGCGCGAGAAGGGGCCCTGCCCGACGGGGGGCCCTTCGAAAAGAAGAAGCTGCTAAGCGTGGGGAGGAGGCGGCCCCGGGGAGGGGGGGGAGGCTGCTAGACAGGGGGCCCTCCTTTAGGGAGGAGGTTTGCTCGCGAGGGGGGATTTTTCCCCTTAGAAAGGAGGCTCAGCGTAGGGAGGGGGTTGCCCCTCCGGGGGAAAGAGTTGGATCAGCGTAGAGAGGAGGCTGCCAGCCAGGAGGGTCTACGCAAAGGGGAAAAAGATGGGAAAAGTTTTTTTTCGCGGCCTCCCCCTTCTGTAAAAAAGGGGGGGAAACACCGGCAGGTGATAGAGTTAAGGGCCCCAAAATTTAAAACTTTCCCGAGTTTAGACCCGTGAGGACATTGAATTTTCTTAGAGCTTTCGCAAGGGTTTCTTGTTCATTTCCAATTTTTCTGAGGACAAAAAAGGCCATGCACCTTTTTTTTTGGATTATCTGGTGCTGCAAGGGGTGTGTGCTCACTTTTAAATTTAAAGGCCCCCGTCTTAAACAGACATGCAGTTGGCTCTGCGTAAGCGTTTCCAAACCCTTTCCCCCAAAACCTACAGGAGGAAATTCAGGTCCTTTAAGAAAAAATTTAAGACGAGGCCTTCCCTGCAGTTTGGTGGTTTTTCTGCGCAAAAAAGCTAGGGTTTTGGCGTTTAGTTAGCTAAGTTGGGGTTGGGGGGCGGGTCCCATTTAACGTCACCAACACGGGGGTCCCCGGAGTTTTAGGTTCCCGGAGGCGAGACAGGGACCTCAGGGTTTTGCGGCTGCGATTCACACCCCCGGGGGGTTTGCTGAAAAACTCGCAGGGCTTTTGGGCCCTCGCCCAGAACGGAGAGGAAGCCCCTTTTACAGGGTTTAAAAGCAAAAAGGCGCCCACAACTGCTGCGGGGTGAAAAAAGGCAGGCAGTCCAAACGGGGGCCTCGCTCCCGATTTTTTTTTTCTTTGGGGGGCGTCCTCCACATAAGGAAAGATTTCCCCAGACCCCTGGTAGTCATGGGGTAGTTCCCTTTTTAGATCCGCGGCCTCGGCAACGGGGGGGCCCATCCAAGCTTTTGGGGGTACAGAGGGGCCCCTTTTTTTCTTTCCCTTTTTTTGGTTTATCCTTGGGCGGAACCATCAGGGATTCGGAGCCCTAAACTCTTTGTGGATAAGGGTTTTGTTTTCCCTTAAAGGGCCCCGGGGGGGCGCCAGTTAACGATGTGTGGGGTTGGGGGCCCGGTTTTTCTTCCCCCCCGTCCTTCTTTTACTTTTTCCAAACTCCCCCCCCACTTCTGTGGCGAAGTTGGGCTTGCGGGGAGCGACCCCCTGTATTTCCCTTTTCATAGGGGTTTCTATCACCTTTGCTGACCGCAGTTGTTCCCCTGTCAGGATCTGCCCCACAGGCGTTTTTGGGGGGGCACCACACGCGCCAAAAACTAAGAAAACAGGCCAAAAAATTGCCCTCCCCCTTCTTCAGCCGATTCGAACCGGGGTTCTGGAAGGGCCCATTGGGGTACATTATCCGTTTCAGGCCAGGGGCTTGGGGTGTCCAAAAGCCTACCAGAACTTGGGGATCCCTCCCGGGTCAGGGCGGCCCGCCCCGCCAAGGGAGCTTCAAGCTCCCCCAAGGGGGTCCCTTTTTGGGTTTTCCAAAATCGGGCAGATTTGTGGGCCAAGAGCTTGTTTTTCCCCCAAAAACTTTAGAGGTCCGGGTTCCCGGGAGGCCCCCCGATTCCCCCAGGGGAGGGCATAGGGGGGCCCAAACGGAATCTCGAGCGAGCAGGGCAGCTTCTTTTGGCCCGGGGTGAACCCCAGGGAGGGATACTGCCGCGTTGCGATGTTGCCCGCGGACAACGCCTAAGGGGTTGAAGCGGGTTCCCCCCGGGTCAGTTTCCCCCCTGGTTTGGGGGGGCATTTTAGCAAGATTGGGGGTTTACCCGGGGGGACCCAATTTAAACCTCCATCCCCAAACGCGGTCACCGGGTACACTTCGGTTTGGGGAAGAATCTTTCGAGTCGATTTCCCAAAGGGTGTCCCCTTAGGACTAAACGATGCCCCTTTCTATTGGGGAATTTTCCAGGCAGATTTGGGCGCGCATGGCCGTGCCCCAAAAAAAGTACGGCCGGAAGTTTTTACGGGAGCGATCATCACCTCTCCATGCCTGACCGGACCGGCCAGTCAGTCCCTCCCACTCAGGGGTTAGGCAGTGGAGCTGCAGAGTCGGGGTTCACTTTCCGTTTATACAAGGGTTCCTGTAATACGGATGGAATATCTTTGCCGACTCCGTAGTTAGCATTTGGGAAAAACGTCGAGGGACCCCTCCCCTCAACCAGGGTTTTATCCCCTTTTTGGTCTCTTATCAGGGTTTTGTGACAGTTGTCACTTCATGAGGGTTTAAAGGGGAAAGAATCACCAATGGTTCGGATGGGTTTCTTTTATGGGGGTTGGGGGGGTTTTGGGTTTTTTTTTTTTTGGGTTTTATAAATTAAATATTAAAGTATTCCCCGGGGATTCTATCGTGGGAAAGTTTGTATTGGATTTTTGTACTCCCGGCGTTTACAGGAGTTGGGTTCGGTCCCATTGTTTTTGGGGGAAATTGCACATGGCGACAAGGTTCAAAAGGGGCACTGTATCTCAGAGGGAAAAAGATGCTTTTAGAAAGGGGGGTTTTTTTTTCACGAGTTTGTCACGAGGGCCCAACGTCTCGACCCCCTAGGGGGGCGGGAAATTTCTTTTTTTGTTTAAAGGGCGTTGCTGTTTCGTGTTTTTCCCTCCCCAGGGTTGGGGTTGTGGGGCAGGGGCCACCTTGGTGTGGTTCACTCAACTTTGGTTTTCTTTTTCCCTCTCTCTCTCTCTCTTTAAATTTCCCCTCCGCCCGTTTCTTTTTTTCCTGCAAAAACAGGGTGGCCGGGGACCTTTCTCCGAAAATTTTGGGCTGTCGGGGCCCCTCGCCGGGCTTTTTCCGTGCAAAGGGCTTTTGTTTCCCTTTTTGTTTGAAAATATGCTCACTCTGTGACGCGCATTTGGGATGTTGGCCGCCATTGCTGAGGGGGGGTTGCTCTTCCTCGGCGGAAGAAAGTCTTGGGGGGGGCCTTCCAGCCTGGTTTTTTTACCTTTTCGTCGAGAGTACAGTCAGTTCTTTTAATTCCCGCAGGGGGGCCTTAGGAGAGGGCACATTTCTTCTGTCTCCGCAACTTCGCCCTGGCCTTCGGGCTGGACAGGGGTAGAAAAGAGTTCCTTTTGGGCCCCCCTCTTTTGGGGGACCCACGGGGGGAGCCCGGGAAGCATCCCGTTTTTGGGGGTTGTTTGGGTTTTTTTGTCGTTGGGAGCCCGGGGTAGGGCTTCGCTTTTTTCGCAAAATTTTTTTGGGTTTTGAAAAAGAAAAAGAAATTTTTTGTGAAACCTTTTCTCTGGTTAATTCCATCTTTAACCTGGCCCTCTAAAATTTTTTCCAAACTTTCTCCCCCTTTTTGTACGGGGATTTCGGGGAAATCGGGGGGGAAGGGAGAGTAAACCCGGGAGTCAGGGGTTTGGGAAATTGGTTTCTGCTCGGGCCGCCCCCCGTCACATTCGCCGGCTTTAAACCTTCGGCCACCGGGCGGTTTTTGTGGTCCTTGCGGAAACGTGTGAGGGCAGTCACTCCCTTCCCCTCCCACCCCAGCCGTTCCCGTTTAGGGGGAGACCCCAGGGGGCGGGCGGGAAAAGGGAGAAAAGGGGAATATTAAACAACCCCTAACCTGGTTTAGTGACAATGTGTGGGAAAATCAAAACCGTAACCCAAATGTTTTAGTGAAACGGGGGCATAGAAACCCCTATTTGTGGGGGTTTAGTGAGAAAGGTGAATTAAACCCCCAATTCCCGGTTTTTTTGTGAAAAATGTGTGAAATCAAAGCCCCTACCCTGTTTTTTTAGTGACAATGTGGAAATTTTAAAACCACTACCCGGGGTTTACTGACAAGGGGTAATTTTCAAAACCACTACCCGGGGTTTAGTGCAATGTTTGGGAATATCAACGCCCTCCTTTTGGGGTTTTTGTGGGGCACACTGCATTTTCCTGTTTTTAAATTAGATGGGGAAACACCCACACGCTATCCTGTGGGTTTTGCAAAAAAAATAAAACGCAAACACCACTACACTTTTCCAGTTTTTCGCCCCTGGCCCCCCCATCTGAAAAGGGCATCCAAAGTTTTAGCGAAATAGGGCAAACATCTACACACTTCTTGGATTAGCACCGATGGACAAGACTAACATCATAGCCCGTGTTTTGAGACGAAAGTGACCATCCATACGAAGATTTGTTGTTTGCGACAACGGACCAAAACTCACACCACTGATCCTGCGTTTCACAGACAACTCTCAGTTCAGTCCGTTTCATTGAGTGTACACTGCTGCGACATTGTCCGTATCGCTACACCTAACGCACGACCCAACAAAGAGGAATCACAGATGTCAGACCTACCATTCGACCCACAAAGAGGAATACAGCAGATTGTCCATGACACCTACGCATCGACCCAACAAAGAGGAATCAGCAGATGTCTGACCTACGCATCGACCCAACAAAGAGGAATCAGCAGATGTCTGACCTACGCATCGACCCAACAAAGAGAATCAGCAGATGTCTGACCTACGCATTGACCCAACAAAGAGGAATCAGCAGATGCCTGACCTACGCATTAACCCACAAGAGGAATAGCAGATGCTGACCTACGCATGTACCCCAAAGAGATCAGCGATGCCTGACCACGCATTAACCCAAAAAGAGGAATACAATGCTGACCTAGCTTACCTGCAAAGAGGAATCAGCAGATGCCTGACCTACGCATTAACCCAAGAAAGAGGAATCAGCAGATGTCTGACCTACGCATTAGCCTGCAAAGAGGAATGAGCAGATGTCTGACCTACGCACTGACCCAACAAATGAGGAAAAGCCGATGTTGCTGACCTACGCATTGATGGAGAATAAGCAGAGCCTGACTACGTATTAAGCCAACAAAGGAGGAAGAAGCAGATGCATGAACCCAACAAAGAGAATGAATAAATGTTCTGTTTGAGGTGTTTTCACCATCATTAGTGGTATTGCACGCCACACAAACAGGACATGTGGACTGGGTGAGAACGCGCTTGATGTGATTTAGGATTTCAGCTTCTACACCCACCACTGACTGACAGGTACTGTGGACTGGGTGAGAACGCGGCTTGATGTGATTTAGGATTTCAGGCTTTCCACACCCACCACTGACTGACAGTACTGTGGACTGGGTGAGAACGCGGCTTGATGTGATTTAGGATTTCAGGCTTTCTACACCCACCACTGACTGACAGGTACTGTGGACTGGGTGAGAAACGCGGCTTGATGTGATTTAGGATTTCAGGCTTTCTACAACCCACCACTGACTGACAGGTACTGTGGACTGGGTGAGAACGCGGCTTGATGTGATTTAGGATTTCAGGCTTTCCACACCCACCACTGACTGACAGGTACTGTGGACTGGGTGAGAACGCGGCTTGATGTGATTTAGGATTTCAGGCTTTCTACACCCACCACTGACTGACAGGTACTGTGGAACTGGGTGAGAACGCGGCTTGATGTGATTTAGGATTTCAGGCTTTCTACACCCACCACTGACTGACAGGTACTGTGGACTGGGTGAGAACGCGGCTTGATGTGATTTAGGATTTCAGGCTTTCCACACCCACCACTGACTGACAGTACTGTGGACTGGGTGAGAACGCGGCTTGATGTGATTTAGGATTTCAGGCTTTCTAACACCCACCACTGACTGACAGGTACTGTGGACTGGGTGAGAACGCGGCTTGATGTGATTTAGGATTTCAGGCTTTCCACACCCACCACTGACTGACAGGTACTGGGACTGGGTGAGAACGCGGCTTGATGTGATTTAGGATTTCAGGCTTTCCACCCACCACTGACTGACAGGTACTGTGGACTGGGTGAGAACGCGGCTTGATGTGATTTAGGATTCAGGCTTTCTACACCCACCACTGACTGACAGGTACTGTGGACTGGGAGAACGCGGCTTGATGTGATAGATTTCAGGCTTTCCACACCCACCACTGACTGACAGGTACTGTGGCTGGGTGAGAACGCGGCTTGATGTGATTTAGGATTGTCAGGCTTTCTACACCCACCACTGACTGACAGGTACTGTGGACTGGGTGAGAACGCGGCTTGATGTGATTTTAGGATTTCAGGCTTTCTACACCCACCACTGACTGACAGGTACTGTGGACTGGGTGAGAACGCGGCTTGAATGTGATTTAGGATTTCAGGCTTTCTAACACCACCACTGACTGACAGGTACTGTGGGACTGGGTGAGAACGCGGCTTGATGTGATTTAGGATTTCAGGCTTTCTACAACCCACCACTGACTGACAGGTACTGTGGACTGGGTGAGAACGCGGCTTGATGTGATTATAGGATTTCAGGCTTTCTACACCCACCACTGACTGACAGGTACTGTGGACTGGTGAGAACGCGGCTTGATGTGATTTAGGATTTCAGGCTTTCTACACCCACCACTGACTGACAGGTACTGTGGACTGGGTGAGAACGCGGCTTGATGTGATTAAGGATTTCAGGCTTTCTACACCCACCACGACTGACATGTACTGTGGACTGGGTGAGAACGCGCTTTGATGTGATTTAGGATTTCAGGCTTTCTACCACCCACCACTGACTGACAGGTACTGTGGACTGGGTGAGAACGCGGCTTGATGTGATTTAGGATTTCAGGCTTTCAACCCCCACCACTGACTGACAAGTACTGTGGACTGGGTGAGAACGCGGCTTGATGTGTTAGGATTTCAGGCTTTCTAACACCCACCACTGACTGAACAGTACTGTGGACTGGGTGAGAACGCGCTTGATGTGATTAGGATTTCAGGCTTTCCCACCCACCACTGACTGACAGGTACTGTGGACTGGGTGAGAACGCGGCTTGATGTGATTTAGGATTTCAGGCTTTCTACACCCCACCACTGACTGACAGGTTACTGTGGACTGGGTGAGAACGCGGCTTGATGTGATTTAGGATTTCAGGCTTTCTACACCCACCACTGACTGACAGGTACTGTGGACTGGGTGAGAACGCGGCTTGATGTGATTTAGGATTTCAGGCTTTCCACACCCACCACTGACTGACAGGTACTGTGGACTGGTGAGAACGCGGCTTGATGTGATTTAGGATTTCAGGCTTTCCACACCCACCACTGACTGACAGGTACTGTGGACTGGGTGAGAACGCGGCTTGATGTGATTAGATTTCAGGCTTTCAACACCCACCACTGACTGACAGGTACTGTGGACTGGGTGAGAACGCGGCTTGATGTGATTTAGGATTTCAGGCTTTCTACACCCACCACTGACTGACAGGTACTGTGGACTGGGTGAGAACGCGGCTTGATGTGATTTAGGATTTCAGGCTTTCACACCCACCACTGACTGACAGGTACTGTGGACTGGGTGAGACGCGCTTGATGTGATTTAGGATTTCAGGCTTTCCACACCCACCACTGACTGACAGGTACTGTGGACTGGGTGAGAACGCGGCTTGATGGATTTAGGATTTCAGGCTTTCCACACCCACCACTGACTGACAGGTACTGTGGACTGGGTGAGAACGCGGCTTGATGTGATTTAGGATTTCAGGCTTTCCACACCCACCACTGACTGACAGGTACTGTGGACTGGGTGAAACGCGGCTTGATGTGATTTAGGATTTCAGGCTTTCTACACCCACCACTGACATGACAGGTACTGTGGACTGGGTGAGAACGCGGCTTGATGTGATTTAGGATTTCAGGCTTTCCACACCCACCACCTGACTGACAGGTACTGTGGACTGGGTGAGAACGCGGCTTGATGTGATTTAGGATTTCAGGCTTTCACACACCCACCACTGACTGACAGGTACTGTGGACTGGGTGAGAACGCGGCTTGATGTGATTTAGGATTTCAGGCTTTCCTACACCCACCACTGACTGACAGGTACTGTGACTGGGTGAGAACGCGGCTTGATGTGATTTAGGATTTCAGGCTTTCCACACCCACCACGACTGACAGGTACTGGGACTGGGTGAGAACGCGGCTTGATGTGATTAGGATTTCAGGCTTTCCACACCCACCACTGACTGACAGGTACTGTGGACTGGGTGAGAACGCGGCTTGATGTGATTTAGGATTTCAGGCTTTCCACACCACCACTGACTGACAGTACTGTGGACTGGGTGAGAACGCGGCTTGATGTGATTTAGGATTTCAGGCTTTCCACACCCACCACTGACTGACAGGTACTGTGGACTGGGTGAGAACGCGGCTTGATGGATTTAGATTTCAGGCTTTCCACACCCACCACTGACTGACAGGTACTGTGGACTGGGTGAGAACGCGGCTTGATGTGATTTAGGATTTCAGGCTTTCCACACCCACCACTGACTGACAGGTACTGTGGACTGGGTGAGAACGCGGCTTGATGTGATTAGGATTTCAGGCTTTTCTACAGCCACCACTGACTGACAGGTACTGTGGACTGGGTGAGAACGCGGCTTGATGTGATTTAGGATTTCAGGCTTTCCACACCCACCACTGACTGACAGTACTGTGGACTGGGTGAGAACGCGGCTTGATGTGATTAGGATTTCAGGCTTTCCACACCCACACTGACTGACAGGTACTGTGGACTGGGTGAGAACGCGGCTTGATGTGATTTAGGATTTCAGGCTTCCACACCCACCACTGACTGACAGGTACTGTGGACTGGGTGAGAACGCGCTTGATGTGATTTAGGATTTCAGGCTTTCTACACCCACCACTGACTGACAGGTACTGTGGACTGGTGAGAACGCGGCTTATGATGTGATTTAGGATTTCAGGCTTTCCACACCCACCACTGACTGACAGGTACTGTGGACTGGGTGAGAACGCGGCTTGATGTGATTAGGATTTCAGGCTTTCCACACCCACCACTGACTGACAGGTACTGTGGACGGTGAGAACGCGGCTTGATGTGATTTAGGATTTCAGGCTTTTCCACACCCACCACTGACTGACAGGTACTGTGGACTGGGTGAGAACGCGGCTTGATGTGATTTAGGATTTCAGGCTTTCCACACCCACCACTGACTGACAGTACTGTGGACGGGTGAGAACGCGGCTTGATGTGATTTAGGATTTCAGGCTTTCCACACCCACCACTGACTGACAGGTATCTGTGGACTGGGTGAGAACGCGGCTTGATGTGATTTAAGGATTTCAGGCTTTCCACACCCACCACTGACTGACAGGTACTGTGGACTGGGTGAGAACGCGGCTTGATGGATTTAGGATTTCAGGCTTTCTACACCCACCACCTGACTGACAGGTACTGTGGACTGGGTGAGAACGCGGCTTGATGTGATTTAGGATTTTCAGGCTTTCCACACCCACCACTGACTGGACAGGTACTGGGACTGGGTGGAACGCGGCTTGATGTGATTTAGGATTTCAGGCTTTCCACACCCACCACTGACTGACAGGTACTGTGGACTGGGTGAGAACGCGGCTTGATGTGATTTAGGATTTCAGGCTTTCCACACCCACCACTGACTGACAGGTACTGTGGACTGGGTGAGAACGCGGCTTGATGTGATTTAGGATTTCAGGCTTTCTACACACCCACCACTGACTGACAGGTACTGTGGACTGGGTGAGAACGCGGCTTGATGTGATTTAGGATTTCAGGCTTTCCACACCCACCACTGACTGACAGGTACTGTGGACTGGGTGAGAACGCGGCTTGATGTGATTAGGATTTCAGGCTTTCCACACCCACCACTGACTGACAGGTACTGTGGACTGGGTGAGAACGCGGCTTGATGTGATTTAGGATTTCAGGCTTTCCACACCCACCACTGACTGACAGGTACTGTGGACTGGGTGAGAACGCGGCTTGATGTGATTTAGGATTTCAGGCTTTCCACACCCACCACTGACTGACAGGTACTGTGGACTGGGTGAGAACGCGGCTTGATGTGATTAGGATTCAGCTTTCCACACCCACCACTGACTGACAGGTACTGTGGACTGGGTGAGAACGCGGCTTGATGTAGATTTAGGATTTCAGGCTTTCCACACCCACCACTGACTGACAGGTACTGTGGACTGGGTGAGAACGGCGGCTTGATGTGATTTAGGATTTCAGGCTTTCCACACCCACCACTGACTGACAGGTACTGTGGACTGGGTGAGAACGCGGCTTGATGTGATTTAGGATTTCAGGCTTTCCACACCCACCACTGACTGACAGTACTGTGGACTGGGTGAGAACGCGGCTTGATGTGATTTAGGATTTCAGGCTTTCCACACCCCACCACTGACTGACAGGTACTGTGGACTGGTGAGAACGCGGCTTGATGTGATTTAGGATTTCAGGCTTTCTACACCCACCACTGACTGACAGGTACTGTGACTGGGTGAGAACGCGGCTTGATGTGATTTAGGATTTCAGGCTTTCCACACCCACCACGACTGACAGGTACTGTGGACTGGGTGAGAACGCGCTTGATGTGATTTAGGATTTCAGGCTTTCCACACCCACCACTGACTGACAGGTACTGTGGACTGGGTGAGAACGCGGCTTGATGTGATTTAGGATTTCAGGCTTTCCACACCCACCACTGACTGACAGGTACTGTGGACTGGGTGAGAACGCGGCTTGATGTGATTTAGGATTTCAGGCTTCTACACCCACCACTGACTGACAGGTTACTGTGGACTGGGTGAGAACGCGCTTGATGTGATTTAGGATTTCAGGCTTTCTACACCCACCACTGACTGACAGGTACTGTGGACTGGGTGAGAACGCGGCTTGATGTGATTTAGGATTTCAGGCTTTCCACACCCACCACTGACTGACAGTACTGTGGACTGGGTGAGAACGCGGCTTGATGTGATTAGGATTTCAGGCTTTCCACACCCACCACTGACTGACAGGTACTGGGACTGGGTGAGAACGCGGCTTGATGTGATTTAGGATTTCAGGCTTTCCACACCCACCACTGACTGACAGGTACTGTGGACTGGGTGAGAACGCGCTTGATGTGATTTAGGATTTCAGGCTTTCTACAGCCACCACTGACTGACAGGTACTGTGGACTGGGTGAGAACGCGGCTTGATGTGATTTAGGATTTCAGGCTTTCCACACACCACCACTGACTGACAGGTACTGTGGACTGGGTGGAGAACGCGGCTTGATGTGATTTAGGATTTCAGGCTTTCCACACCCACCACTGACTGACAGGTACTGAGGACTGGGTGAGAACGCGGCTTGATGTGATTTAGGATTTCAGGCTTTCCACACCCACCACTGACTGACAGGTACGTGGACTGGGTGAGAACGCGGCTTGATGTGATTTAGGATTTCAGGCTTTCCACACCCACCACTGACTGACAGGTACTGTGGACTGGGTGAGAACGCGGCTTGATGTGATTTAGGATTTCAGGCTTTCCACACCCACCACTGACTGACAGGTACGTGATGGACGGGTGAGAACGCGGCTTGATGTGATTTAGGATTTCAGGCTTCCACACCCACCACTGACTGACAGGTACTGTGGACTGGGTGAGAACGCGGCTTGATGTGATTTAGGATTTCAGGCTTTCTACACCCACCACTGACTGACAGGTACTGTGGACTGGGTGAGAACGCGGCTTGATGTGATTAGGATTTCAGGCTTTCTACACCCACCACGACTGACAGTACTGTGGACTGGTGAGAACGCGGCTTGATGTGATTTAGGATTTCAGGCTTTCTACACCCACCACTGACTGACAGGTACTCCCGTTCCCAACAGTCAACAGTCAACACACGAAGTCAACACACGAAGTCAACACACGAAGCGGCAATCTGTGTGAATAAGCAGCCAGAATCTCACCTTTGACGGCAACATGTTGCTAACCGCTTGCATAACACAGAGAGTAATACCCCAGTGACAGATGCTGGAGAGAGAGAGAGAGAGAGAGAGAGAGAGAGAGAGAGAGAGAGAGAGAGATTTCCACCGGTCAACACAGAGTGGCGATCTGTACCATAACAAACAGCTTACGTCCAGACCCCATATAACCACCTAATGAGCAACGGACAGATTAACAACGAATGACAGACGTGTGCGTGTGTGTGTGTGTGTGTGTGTGTGAAGGTAGCTATAGGCAGGCGGACAGAGATAAGTGAGAGAGAGAGAGAGAGAGAGAGAGAGAGAAGAGAGAGAGAGGAAAGAGAGGTGACAGAGACAGACAGACAAAGAGTGCGTTTGTACGCGGGTCGCTCATCTCTGTGACTACATGCGGGTATGTGTACACAGATGAACAGCTACAGGACATACTACTCGAGGAAAAAACGCCCGCCCCCCTCACACAACCTCTTCCTATATGCACGAACGTGGGCATGCACACGTATGCACAATACACATGGCATACGAAAACTTTTTATTCCTCTCATGCTGCGTTCTTTTATTTTTTCCTTTATCTGAAGCCCCTCTCCCTCATCCTCCCGCAGTAATTCTGATACAAAAGATTTATTTACAAACAAGAATCGTGATCTAAGCAAAAAGTACCAGACTGGATTGGTGTGTGTGCGTGCGCGCGCGCGCGCGCGTGTGTGTGTGTGTGTGTGTGTGATCTTGGTAAATGTAGAACTAAAATGATCTACAACACACAAACATGACAGCCGAAGAACAAGAATCACCATAGCTGGGTATTGTCCCATCAAATGGCTGGGAACAGGGTACACGTAGCATGCCTAAACCACGAACTCCCCCCCCCCCCCCCCCCCCCCCCTCATTTTTACGTTATAAGGAAAGACCGTTCCCCCAGAGCCACGATCAATCCAGGCCACGGCGAATGAGATCCAGAAACACAGTGTGTGATGTAACCTAAACGCTTCTGTCATCCTCAACTTTCTATCCATCTTGCCTAGAACAGCTTCGTTCTCTATGTGAGAAGCAAAGAGCTACTCACAAAATCGTGCACCTGCCAATGGCCCTTACAGCTGGCTGGACTACACACAACATAGGGTGCCAAAAAAGACAGAAGTATGATGAGCACTGCATGTAAGTTCCTGTCACTGACAACACTGATAACACTGACAACACTGATAACACTGACAACACTGATAACTCTGACAACACTGATAACTCTGACAACACTGGCAATTCTGACAACACTGACAACTTCGACAACACTGAATATTCTGACAATACGGACAACACTGACAGCGCTGATAACTCTGACAACACTAATAACTCTGACAACACTGAGAACTATGACAACACTGATAACACCTATAACACTGGCAAGTCTGACAACACCGATAACGCTGACGATACTGACAACACTGACAGCGCTGATAACTCTGACAACACTGACAACACTGATAACGCTGACGATACTGACAACACTGACACTGACAACACTGACGATACTTGCATCACTGACAACTCTGACAACACTGACAGTTCTGACTACACTGAGGACACTGACAACACTGACAACTCACGTTGTTACCGCACTACTGATGTCATTATATGTGATACCACTCACTATCCTTATTCAGTGAGGAAAATTGCTTCTCTTAAAATACTGTATTTTGTTTTATGCTAGTGCCATCATCACCATCATCATCCTCGTCTGGTCGCGAACTCCTATATCAACAATCACAAACACACGGGAAACATCGGCATATAGTCACTGTTGATCTAATCACCTTACAGAAGTAGGTGTGAGTGAGTGAGTGAGTGAGTGTGTGTGGGGTGTGTGTGTGTGTGTGTGTGGTGTGTGTGTGTGTGTGTGTGTGTGAGTTAGTAAGTTAGTTAGAGAGTTAGTTGGGAGAGAGAGAGAGAGAGAGAGAGAGAGAGAGAGAGAGGATGGGCTTTTCTTTCTCCTTTTTATTTGCTTGTTTGTTTATTTTCTTTTTCCTTTCCCAACCGCCACCATCCTCCACCCCCATCCTCCCCTGTCCCCCCCCCCCCACCCCTATTTTGTTGTTGTTATTGTTGTCTACATTGATACTCTTATGGTTGCGTATATATTCCATGCTTTTTGTCAAGCCTTTGCATACAAATGCGTGTGCGTGTGTGAATCATGTATTCCATAATCCTGTGTGCCAGTATTTTTTTAATCTCCTTTTTTTTTTCATTTCCTTGTCCTTAAATATATCTCTCTCTCTTTTTTCTTCTTTTATTTCCTTGTCCTTAAATCTCTCTCTCTCTCTCTCTCTCTCTCTCTCTCTCTCTCTCTCTCTCTGTGCGCGTGTGTCTGCATGCCTGTGTGTGTGTGTGTGCGCGCGCGCGCGTGTATGTGTGTGTGTGTGTGTGGAGAGAGAGAGAGAGAGAGAGAGAGAGAGAGGAGAGAGAGAGAGAGAGAGAGGAGAGAGAGGGTGTTGTATGTGTGGTGAACAGGAAAGAAGAAGACGGCTGGTGGTTTGGTCATGGAGCATTAAATTTTTTTATCGGCTTACAACGCCACACACCAGTGTGTGAGACCCCCACCCTTCAAAGCCCCAGGCCTACAGCATGTGACACTCGCTCACCACATGATCCGCTTATGCTGTGCATGAGTGCTTCACTGAGTGAGCGGAGAGACCACAGCGCGTAACAGTTACGCCACCTGTCTTGATCACCGAAGTGCGCTGGACCTCCTGGTTTGTTGCGCTAAATGTGGTGACCTTTAACGTGGAAAGAATTTCAACATTCTCACAGGCTGCACACCAAAAATTAATGCGCCAAGGCCTTGCTTAAGGAGTCGACTATTTATTGACCTGTGCAATTAGATTGAGAATTTTTTTTACTGTGTTTGAAAGTTGATTCTTCCTGTTTTCTTTCATATGGCCATCGAACTACCAGCCAGGTGGTTCCAAGCAGACAGATTAAAATCAAAGGAATGGGGACTATTTGGGGGCTACCACTTGGCGCAGAGGTAGGGTCACAGGTGAATGAAAAGGCCTGAAATGTGTGTCAACTATAGGTAAGGTCATGTATTTGAAGATTGTATGTGATGTCATCGGTGGAAATCCACCCAAAAAAGGGAAATAATTGGTGGGGAGTTGTACTTTTGATCATTAATCTGTTTAACATTCAGTGCTGCCTACTTATAGTAGGCCTCAAAACGCTTACATGGATTATACAGTGATTTAGTGCAAAATTGTAATTGTGGAGTGTGGCCACACCATACCGCCAGAAATCTCTCAGTCATACTGCTTAGTGCTGAATGCGCTATATCTCCATGGCCAGTGCTGTTAAACTGCCACAGGCTGTTGTTGCTGCTATCACTGCTATTGTTGCTGCTGTCACTGTTGTTGCTGTCACTGATGTTGATGGTGTCACTGCTGTTGTTGCTGTCACTGATGTTGATGGTGTCACTGTTGTTGTTGCTGCTGTGACTGTTGTTGTTGCTGCTGTCACTGTTGTTGCTGTCACTGATGTTGATGGTGTCACTGCTATTGTTACTACTGTCACTGTTGCTTGTTGCTGCTGTCACTGCTGTTGTTGCTGTCACTGTTGTTGCTGTCACTGTTGTTGTTGCTGTCACTGTTGCTTGTTGCTGTCACTGTTGTTGTTGCTGTCACTGTTGCTTGTTGCTGTCACTGTTGTTGTTGCTGTCACTGTTGCTTGTTGCTGCTGTCACTGTTGATGTTGCTGTCACTGTTGTTGCTGTCACTGTTGTTGCTGTCACTGTTGTTGTTGCTGTCACTGTTGTTGCTGTCACTGTTGTTGCTGTCACTGTTGTTGTTGCTGTCACTGTTGCTTGTTGCTGCTGTCACTGTTGATGTTGCTGTCACTGTTGTTGCTGTCACTGTTGTTGCTGTCACTGTTGTTGTTGCTGTCACTGTTGCTGCTGTCACTGTTGTTGCTGTCACTGTTGCTGCTGTCACTGTTGTTGTTGCTGTCACTGTTGTTGTTGCTGTCACTGTTGTTGTTGCTGTCACTGTTGCTTGTTGCTGCTGTCACTGTTGATGTTGCTGTCACTGTTGTTGCTGTCACTGTTGATGTTGCTGCTGTCACTGTTGCTTGTTGCTGCTGTCACTGTTGATGTTGCTGCTGTCACTGTTGATGTTGCTGCTGTCACTGTTGTTGTTGCTGCTGTCACTTTTGCTTGTTGCTGCCGTCACTGTTGCTTCTTGTTGTTATCACTGTTGCTTTTTGCTCCCATGGTCTGACCAGCGCTTTGGGATAATGCTTAGTTCAGACATCTGCTAAGTCGTAACCATGAGACCCTCTTCTTCAATTCTATCATCTTAGTCATCAATTCATTTATTTATCAGCTTTGAGTCACGCGCAGTGTGGTCTCGAAACTTAGCGGATGTGGTGTAACGTATATGGACCAGTCTGCACACAGTAACACCTCCTGGAGGAAACTGAAACTGAAACTGAAAGTGCTTGTTGCGGCTACTCACGCTGTAGTTGAAGACACACTCCATTGACCGCAGACCGAATAAACACGAAGTGAACCAGACTACTCATCTATGTAGCAGGGTAGAATAGGGGAGTGAATGGGGTGGAAGCGGGAAAAGGGGGAGGGCGGAAGGCTGCGATTGGACTGCACCGTCGTGTCTAGCTCAATGAAGCACATTTTTGTTTGTTTGTTCGTTTTAATTTTCTTCGTAGAGTGGATTGCCTCTTGCCACCGGTTAGGTGACAGGACCCATATATCATTATCCCAGTGTACAAGTGGAACCTTGAATTAACGACGTGGTGGTCATGCAAATGATGGGAAATTGAAAGTGAAGGAAAAAGATAATAAAACAAATAATTACTCAGTAAAAAACAACATATTAATTTGCTCGTATGCGTATATTAATGTCCCACAATTTTCTAGCGAAAACGAACAGTTTTGATACAAGCGAGCGTGTTCGCAAATCCAGTTTAATCAGAGAGAGAGAGAGAGAGAGAGAGAGAGAGAGAGAGAGAGAGAGAGAGAGAGAGAGGGGAAAGAGAGAGAGAGAGAGAGAGGAGAGCGAGAGAGAGAGAGAGAGAGAGAGAGAGAGAGAGAGAGAGAGAATTGTAGGCCTGTACAAAAAATGCTTTGTTCCCTCCAAACCTTGGTTCCACCAAACAAAGTGAAATCCAAAGTGAATAAGACACTTTCTCTTATTTCTCATCCATGTAAATTTTCCACGGTCACCCAATTCACTGAGCATAACATATGCCTTTCTCGGCAGCCTCTCCACACCCATTTGCAGTAACTGTAACCAATCCCAGACACAACTGACAACTGAATTGATGATGACTGGGCACCTGTTCATTTTTCTATAAATCAATTCGTGTGGTGTGCGTCTGTGTACACCTAACAATTTCTTCACAACAAATAGGTAAATATTTTCACAATGTTCACCAATGCTGTGTAATTCCCAAATTTCTGAAACATATTGCATGATAGGCTGTACCTGAGAGTAATCAAAATCAGAAAAAGCGTGGGCTAATTGCTATTGTACGTATGTCATTTTCGCATTTTCACTAAAAATGCTTTCTTTGCTCGACATGACAATTCTTTGCATGCAGAAGCAAAACTAAGCGTTGTTGACATATAAATTCACAAATACTAATATACATTGACAGCTGGCAATACATTTCCACGAGAAATCCATCTTTCTCTGATGGCAAGATATCCACCATTTCTAAACACAATAACTTTGGAGAAGATGCCCGCATTAGGCTGTTCAACTGAGTCTGCAATCCTGTGACCATTTCAGTTTTTTTTAAGCAACAAAATCAGCGATAAAAGTATTTACAATAGAAAAAATCAAACTGAAGAGCACAGGACTACAAACGTCTCCCTGTTTAGCACCCATTGAACATTGAATATAAGGTGACACTTTGGCTCCAGAGTTTACTCTAGCATTGGTATTATTTTACACACTTTTAAGGCATTGAAAGAACTACCCTTTTTACTTATTTTTCAGTAGAACTGGTTAAAGTAAGGTTCTATTAGTCATTTCAAACGCTTTTTTCAAAATCTATGAATGCAACATATAACGTCCATTCCAAATTCAATTCCTTCTGTACACAAGCTAACAAAATTATAAAAAAAACACGCACAAAAAAAAACAAATGATCGACAGTGGAATATCATCTAAAACCAGCTTGGTACTCCCCAGATAGATTATTCTCTTCTACCCAGGCTTGCAGCCTTCTGTTTATTATTCCACTTAATATGTTACCACGAATGTTACCCAACGAAATATCCCTGCAATTTCCAGGATCATTCACCTCTCCTTTCTTGTACAATGGCAAAATTAGAGTCAGTACAGTACATAGGATAGACACTTTTGTCAGAGACATCATAAAAAATAGCAAAATATAGAGTTCAATGTTTATATACATACCTTGAAACTTCCCCTATCTGGCCGTCTGGCTCAGGGGCTTTTCTGATTTTAGTTTGCGGATACACAGCAACACGTCTTCGTCTGATGTAGGGTGGATAAAATTCAGTCATCACCGGTGTCATTGTCAGTGTGCTGCTCAAATATTTCGTATGTGTAGCTTTTTTCAAACATTTTTTAAAATGACAATTCCATTCATCTCCAGAAATTTGATTTGCTATATGATTCCTCTTTGGCATCGTCCTGTATACGGTCTTCCAGAGTGTTTGTTGATAGTTTATAAACTTCTCATTGATTTATCATTATTTTATAAAACGTTAGTCTTTTTCCTTTTTAATGAACTCTTATACTATCTTCTCTGAAATACAATACGGAATTCTACCTTCTTTCCCTCTAAAACGTCTATAAAATTTAAGAGCTCTCCGGTTTTGCCTCTTCTTCCTCTGCATTTATTACCATACCAGTCTACATTCTTACTTCTCCCATTTCGCGTAAAAGCTTTTCTCACAAAAACTGCTGCATGTCCAACATAAGCGTTCAGTATATCTTGAACAAGGTTGATACCGACACCAATCAGGTTAACGGCTTCATCCAATCCTGCACAAGTTTCAGCTGAAATCTAGCATTCTCTAGTACTATCAGATTATCAATATTCCATATAATTCAGAGCATTCTCTAACACTTTCACATCATCAGTATTCCATAAAATCTTTGCATGGCAACGTATTCTTCATGAGGGTTAACAATAACATTTTCTCTTAAAAAATTAGCAGAAAACAAAATACAGGGAACGGGTTTGTTTCTATTGGCTTCAGTACATGTATAAAACAGCTGTCAAATATCAAGGCAAGCAGCTCAGCTGACATCAAAAGATAATGGACAACACTCCTGCCCGAGTCACATGTCAGTGCAGCGTCCCTCGCGGTCGCATTGACACAAGCCGTTCAGCATACACAACTGTAGAGCAGTGTGCCTTGTCAACTGAGACACTGTCATTGGAGTATCTTGACAATGTCTTCAAACATCAACCGGGAGACCTTCATAGGTCTCATTGACTCTATTGTTACAGGTTTTGATACACTGGGTGTTCTACTATTTCAGTCGCCTGACAATATTACAAAGACATTTTCATCAAGGGCATGGTGAGTTCAGCTTTGTCCTGCAGTGATACACCATCTCTGTCAATTGCCGTCTAACAATGCTATCTTGAACCTTCCGGTGGCACACAGACGCAAATGTACAACACGTCCTTAGCAAGAACAAATAAAGTTTTATTCATGATAAATAGAACAAAATTACTAGTTTTAATATCCGACTGTCGTACAAAGGGAGTTAACTCATTTCTAATCAAGCATACATCCGACTGTCGTACAAAGGGAGTTAACTCATTTCTAATCAAGCATATTACACAACAAGGTCTACATGCACAGAGTACTATTAATGGGAAGTTAGGTTTGGGGCTGACACGATGTTCAGGATCAAGTCCGACATCTGGAGAAAGTCCCAGTTTTTTTTAGTGAGAAAATCTTTCAGTCTCAATGTACAGTTCTCGTTTGTCTTGCTATCTTTTCTTTTTAGTCCCTAAAACAAATCGCTCTGTTTAGAACGTCCCTCAAGGTCATCCACAATTCTCTCCAAACACTCCACACTGTTCTTAGCTCATTGTCATGTCACACTGCTTTGTCTCTTTGTTTTCTCACACACAGGGATCTTTGTCTCTTTGTTTTCTCACACACAGGGATCTTATTTCCACCCTTAGCGTATTCATCTGTCCTTCAAGGAAAGTGCTTTCGCCTGTCACGTCCCTCACATGGTCTCTGATCACGTCCAGCTGACCGTTCTCTGAAGAGTTCGCACCGTTCACTGAGGTGTCTGTACCGTTCACTGAGGAGTCTGTACCGTTCACTGAGGAGTCTGTACCGTTCACTGAGGAGTCCGTACCATTCACAGAAGAGTCCATACCATTCACTGAAGAGTCCGTACCGTTCACTGAGGAGTCTGAACCGTTCACTGAAGATCCGTGCCGTTCACCGAAGATCCGCGCCCTTCACTGAGGAGTCCGTGCCGTTCACTGAAGATCCGTAACGTTCACTGAATCCGTACCATTCACTGAGGAGTCCGTACCGTTCATTGAAGATCCGTAACATTCACTGAGGAGTCCGTACCATTCACTGAGGAGTCCGTACCATTCACTGAGGAGTCCGTACCATTCACTGAGGAGTCCGTACCGTTCCCTGAAGATCAGTAACTTTCACTGAGGAGTCCGTACCATTCACTGAGGATTCTGTACCGTTCACTGAGGAGTCCGTACCGTTCACTGAGGAGTCCGTACCATTCACTGAGGATTCTGTACCGTTCACTGAGGAGTCCGTACCGTTCACTGAGTAGTCCGTGCTGTCCAGCTTGGCCCTAAGGTCAGGGAACCGTGCCGTTCAGGGGCACACGAACTGACACCATCAGCCGTTTTCTCCCTAGGCCTGGCACCAAGTCTGGCACCAAGTCTGGTCAGCTTCATACTAGCTGTTGACGTGTCACCTCTGTCCACAGGCCGCGGAGGTTCCGCTCCACCTCACCAGAACGTCACAGAAGACCTCCCCGAAACAGATAGGGCAGGACGGCACCGATCACGACACCTTGACAGAAAACACTGGGCTTTTGATGTTGATGGTTCACCACGCTCTTTTCTTCACAAAAAAAGGTGGAAAACAAAGGAAGAGCGAGCCACACACAACTCTGCAGTCTTGCTGCAGAAGGCAGGCTGAAGTCACACAGTGTTCGTGGTCCAATGCCTGTCTGTCGAAACAGCGTGACCAACAAGAGCCACAGCTCAACACGTCTATCTTCTTCGGCTACACACACACACACAGACACACAGACACACACACACACACACGCACGCACGCATGCACGCACGCATGCACGTACACACGCACGCACGCACACAAACCCACACACACGCACGCACGCACGCGCGTACACACGCACGCACGCACACACACACACACACGCACGCACACACACACACACACACACACACACACACACACACACACACACACACACACACACCACACCACACCACACACACACACACACACACACACACACACACACAAGAACAAACGAAACGAACGAAATGTTGTTTATTGAGGGGAAAGGAATGAACACAAAGTCGGTGGCCTTTTTTTTATCATCCAGCCTTCAAACAAAGGAATGGCATGCAAATATGAGAAAGAAAACATCGCACAGAATTGCATACCAACACAAATGCAACAATGAATACATAACAATAGATAGCATGAATAATGCAATATATGATCAGAGGAAGAGAGTGTAGGAGGGTGGGAGGGAGGTAGGGACGGAGAACGACCGATGGAGAGAGAGAGAGAGAGAGAGAGAGAGAGAGAGAGAGAGATGAACAGATGAAGACTGTGCGGAACGAAGATCGTGGCGGGAAAGCTGAAGAGTCGTCTGCTGTGGACTGCGGTATACAAGTTACATCAATAAGAATACAGGTTTCTGGGTTCCGGATTCGACATTAGAAAAGTATTTAGACTCAGAATCAAAAACTTACTTTGAGAATATTTCGACAGGGTCGCCCTGTCTTCTTCAGCTCACTGTTGCTGTTGTGGCAGCAAGGCCTGGTGGGGCGACTGTTGTGTGGGGTGAATAGCTGTCAGGAACTGATTGTAGATGGGGGGAAGTTCAAAACCTTGATCTCTGTTCAGGCTGGGGCGTCTAGTCTTGAAGCCATCGAAATCAAGACTAGACGCCCCAGCCTGGACAGAGATCACGGTTTTGAACACCCCCCCCCCCTCCCCCATCTACAATCAGATCCTGACAACTATTCACCCCACACAACAGTCGCCCCACCAGGCCTCGCTGCCACAACAGCAACAGTGAGCTGAAGAAGACGGGGTGACCCTGTCGAAATATTCTCAAAGTAAGTTTTTGATTCTGAGTCTAAATACTTTTCTAAAGTTACATCAAGTCTGTGTGGCCAAGGCCTGACACCACAGAGCCGGGGGGAGGGAGGGGGGGGGGGGGGGCAACTCTGATCACACAGTAACCTCTCTCTCTCTCTCTCTCTCTCTCTCTCTCTCTCTCTCTCTCTCTCTCCTTGTTCGTGACTTGTTTCCCTGAAAGTAAACATGAAATGAGGCAAGGAACAGTAACGGTAAACAACAAACCAGTCGGGCAACCCTCGCTCCCACGACGAAACAAACACACGTCCATAACTCCAAAGATGCTGCTTACGACACCCAATCGCCTAGCAGATATGAGGGCACAGAGCGCACAGAACAAACAAGGAAACATCCCCCCCAAAAAGATGTTCCAAGCTTGCCTATATACCCTTGCTTCTCTGACCGATGCTCCACTCACCCACCTTTCAAACAGGTGTCCGTCACCCAGGTCACCACCACTACTCCCCGTGACAATTGCCATCCCCGACCTGTGCCTCGTGGCCTTGACCCTCCGATCTCTGACCGTCCCGAGGCAGAGGGTCCGGGTCTCCTCCGCGTCCCGCGGGGTACACGGGTGGAGGCATGATCAGGTGCTTGGACTGCAGGTGCGCGTTGTAGTAGTCGCGGCGGTAGAAGAGCTGGCGGCAGTAGGGGCAGCTGAGGTGGTAGCTGCCTTCACACTGGCGGCGGTGGCGTGTCATGCTCTGCACGTAGGGGAACCTCTTCCCACAGTTCCGACACTGGTAGGTGTGGTTCTTCCTCTTCACGCCCTGCTCCCTCAACTCTCGGCTGTGTCCGGCGCCAGGGGTGAAGGTCGCCGTGAGGGGAGCAGAGTGTGGCGGGAAAACTGGAGAGTCGTTTGCTCCGGACTGGGAGGGGACAGGTCCCCAGCTCTGCTCTGACAACACAGGACGAGGTCAAGGTCACATGAGAGCAAACGAGGGAAAGGTGTGTGTGTGTGTGTGTGTGTGTGTGTGTGTGCGTGCGTGCGTGCGTGCGTGCGTGCGTGCGTGCGTGCGTGCGTGCGTGCGTGCGTGTGTGTGTGTGTGTGTGTGTGTGTGTGTGTGTGTGTGTGTGTGTGTGTGTGTGTGTGTGCGCGCGTGTGCACGATATGTGTTTTCTTCAACTGAAGGGCGTATTTTGGCGGTGTTAAAATCAGTAATTATGTTATTCTTCCATCCATTCCATTCTTTGTAAATTTGTACATAAAAAAGAGAAAGGAAAATAGTACGTCAAAATAAGAAATTTAGAATAGTACGTTAGAAATAAGAAGTAAAAATCATACGTTAAAAAGAAGAAATAACAAAAAGTAGAAATAAGCACATTAAGAAATAAGAACTGAAAAATAGTATGTTTAAACAATAAGAAGTAAAAAGAGTATGTTGAAAATAAGAAGTAAAAAGAGTACGTTAAAAATAAGAAGTAAATACAGTACGTTAACAGTAAGAAGTAAAAATAGTTGGCCAATCATTGTGCTCCTACGAAGTTTCTATAGTACATTCGCTTCCATGTGTATTTTTTTCCTACTTTCTCTCTATCTTCTTTTCTTTCTTTCTTTCTTTCCTCCTTTTTCTCTCTATGTTGCTGTCTGTCTTTCTTTCGTCCTCTTTCTTTTTCTCTTTCTGTCTTTCTTCCCGTCTTTCTCTTCTTCCTTCTATTCTCTTCTTCCGCATACACAGAATGAATGTGTCAGTCACTACACCAAACAACAGAACATAAATAAACCCTGACGCGTTGTATCAAACGTCAAAACACTACAAGTCCACCAGAGAATGTCCATTAGAAACAGAACATACAGACTTGCATGGTGCGCAAGAGTTGTGGTTCCTTGTTGGGGAAAAAGTAGGGGAAAAAAAGGAGGATGGAGGCCCCACTTTAAAAAAAAAAGGCGGGGGGAGGGGGGAGAAATATTAAAAGAATTTTATTTTGATGTGGAAAAATTGGAGGTTGGAAGGGGGAAAAAAAGTAAAAAGAGTACGTTCAAAATAAGAAGTAAAAATAATACGTTAAAAATTAGTAAAAACAGTACGTTAAAAATAAGGAGTAAATACAATACGTTAAAAATAAGAAGCAAATACAGTACGTTAAAAATAAGAAGTAAAAATAGTACGTTAAAGATAAGAAGTAAATACAGTACGTTAAAAATAAGAAGTAAATACAGTACTTAATTGTTCAGCAAGTAAATACAGTACGTTACAAGAATAGATTCAGTCCAGCGCTCAGGATGACGAAGACGCTAGACAGAGTTCTGCCCTTTGTGTTAGCGCATTTGGAGTATCTTGCTAGGAGTGGGCAGAACTGCCCGCACTCTCTCACTAACCCAGTGATGCCATGCTGCCTTCCCGCTGTGGAGAGAGGGATGTGGGGTGTGAGTGGGAAGGGCGAGTGGAGAAGGTGGGGGAGAAGGAAGGGGGGGGGGGGGGGGGGGGGGAGGGGGAGGGGCGGGGAGGGGCGGGGCCGCGGGTGCAGAAAACAATCCCCTGAAGACCAGACTAAAACACCACTGACTTAATCAGCGGCAAGTAATGCCAGATAAACATACATCCTGATATCTCTCCTGGACAGACAAGTTTTGCAGGGGGTGGGGGTGGAGAGGAAGGGGAGGAAAGTAGGGGGGGAGAGGGAGTAGAGGGCTACCTATAATAATGTCGTCTTTTTCACAGACTGCACAATGCGCCACGGCCTTGCTTAAGGGGTCAGTTATTTTTAGACCGGCGCAATTCGATTGTTTTGAGAATTGTTTTATTGTGTCTGAAAGTTGATTCTCCCCGTTTTTGTTTCATATGGCCATCAAGTAACAAGCCAGGTGGTTCCAAGCGCACAGATTAAAATAAAAGAATCGGGACTATTTGGGGGATACCAGCTGGCACAAAGATAGGGTCACCGGGTGATTGCAAAGGCCTGAAATGTGACGTCAGCCAAGGGGAGGGTCAAGTATTTGAAGATTATTAATGATGCCCAAAACAGGTGAACTGATTGGTGAGTGGTTGTTCTTTAGCTCAATTATCAGTTTAACATGAAATGATCGCTCCAATTTATGCTAGGCCACAAAATGCTTCCACGGTAGAAAGAAACTCGTGGAGAGCGTGGCAGCAGAGAGTCCTCAGAAGAGAAGCCCCCTTCAAGCAAGTGTTTCGGCCCTTATCTCCTGACACTCTAGGGGGGTTGGGCCACACCCGGTTCATGACTCCGGATGTCCCTCTGCTGCCCCTTTTTTTTCCCCCATCTTGGGATGAGCCATGGCTGGGATTCGAACCCATGACCCTCTGGACATGCTCATTTTCTACTTAATGACTCGCGCTTTAACCACTGAGCCACAGGGACACCTGATGTTTGTAGGGAAATTAAGCCTTATGAAGTTCACTTTTGTTCCTCCTTGACCAGATCCAGCTTGAACACCTCTCTGCCGCTTCTGCCATTGCTTTCAGGGCTCTGGTTTTTTCCTTCCCAGCTGGCAGTGCGGTCTTCATTTGCTTCTTGAGGTAGTTCTTTTGGACTCTGATCTTGTCCATCTTTTCTTGGCGTCTGGATTTCTTTGGAGGTGTTTTCTCTTTGGGTAGTTTTACTCCATAGGCGTCTCTACATGTGCCATACACAATGTCCCCATATGTGGCTAGTTTGTGTTCCAGGGTGCTTTTCCTATCAGTGCATCGAGTCTTTGGACGATTTTTGCATCCAGTTTCTCCCAATCTTCAGTTTCGTTTGCTCGTGGCAGGTTGAGTTTCAGGCGCCTGGCATCGAGGGCCTGTGCAAATTCCTCATCCGAACCAACAGTATGGATGTCCTTGGCACTGTGGTTTAAATCCTGGCCTTGGTCTTCCGACGTCTTATCTGCTGATGCAGTGCGCTGCTGCTCATTCAGATGAGTCTTCACACATCCCATCTTTGTCCTGTGGATCTTCATGCCACGGGTGGTAGCGAAACGCTTTCCACAGACACATGGATATTCCATTTGGTCCATGTTCATAGTCCGTTTGGGATTTGCAGTCGTGATTGGTTGAGCACCGATGGATTCATCATTCTCTCCCCCTTTCGGTGAATCCTGGGAGCATCTTTTCCTTTTATTTTTAGTAGCCACATGTTTAAGGCAAAGTGGGGAGCCAGCCCACAGAGCCCTTGGTTCTGGTCTTTCCCAGTGTCCTCCGGTCTTTCCCGGACGTCCTCCGGCCTATTCCCGGAAGTCAATGGTTTACCCATGCATCAGTAGAAAGAAACTCGTGGAGAGCGTGGCAGCAGAGAGTCCTCAGAAGAGAAGCCCCCTTCAAGCAAGTGTTTCGGCCCTTATCTCCTGACACTCTAGGGGGGTTGGGCCACACCCGGTTCATGACTCCGGATGTCCCTCTGCTGCCCCTTTTTTTTCCCCCATCTTGGGACGAGCCATGGCTGGGATTCGGATTATATAGTGACTGGGTGCAATATCCTAATTGTGGCGTGTGGCCATAGACTCTGAGAGACTCTTCAGTCTGCCATGGATGGAGGACTGAAACCCCGCCCCCACCCCACCCCACCCAGCCTCCCACCCCTGCAGTTATTTCCGTTGGCAGAGCTCAAACAGCCTTGTTGCAACAATGCCAGCAAATGCTACCGCCGACGCTGGACCAGGTGTGAGTGTGAAAAGCAAGTGCACATGTCCACCAGCTGCAGGTGAACTGAGACTGTAGCCCAGACTACCATTCACAGCTGCACTTAAAAAATCTATTTCTTTAAAAAAAATTTAAAAAAGAAGAAGAAGAAAAACCCGCTCCATACGATTGGAATCTCGAACCGACGGTTGTCTCTTTCTTCCCAGACCAGTGCAGTATCCACAGCATTCAGAGAGCTGTGCACCACTTGGCATGACAGTGACAGTCGTGTTGTTGGTCTGTCATGACAGTGACAGTCGTGTTGTTGGTCTGTCATGACAGTGACAGTCGTGTTGTTGGTCTGTCATGACAGTGACAGTCGTGTTGTTAGTCTGTCATGACAGTGACAGTCGTGTTGTTGGTCTGTCATGACAATGACAGTCGTTTTGTTAGTCTGCCATGACAGTGACAGTCGTGTTGTTGGTGTGTCATGACAGTGAATGTCGTTTTCTTGGTGTGTCATGACAGTGACAGTCGTGTTGTTGGTCTGTCATGACAGTGACAGTCGTGCTGTTGGTCTGTCATGACAGTGACAGTCGTGCTGTTGGTCTGTCATGACAGTGACAGTTTTGTTGGTCTGTCATGACAGTGACAGTCCTTTTGTTGGTCTGTCATGACAGTGAGTTTTTTGAGTCTGTCATGACAGTGACAATCGTGTTGTTGGTCTGTCATGACAGTGACAGCCCTTTTGTTGGTCTGTCATGACAGTGACAGTCCTTTTGTTGGTCTGTCATGACAGTGACAGTCGTGTTGTTGGTCTGTCATGACAGTGACAGTCGTGTTGTTGGTCTGTCATGACAATGACAGTCGTTTTGTTAGTCTGCCATGACAGTGACAGTCGTGTTGTTGGTGTGTCATGACAGTGAATGTCGTTTTCTTGGTGTGTCATGACAGTGACAGTCGTGTTGTTGGTCTGTCATGACAGTGACAGTCGTGCTGTTGGTCTGTCATGACAGTGACAGTCGTGCTGTTGGTCTGTCATGACAGTGACAGTTTTGTTGGTCTGTCATGACAGTGACAGTCCTTTTGTTGGTCTGTCATGACAGTGAGTTTTTTGAGTCTGTCATGACAGTGACAATCGTGTTGTTGGTCTGTCATGACAGTGACAGCCCTTTTGTTGGTCTGTCATGACAGTGACAGTCCTTTTGTTGGTCTGTCATGACAGTGACAGTCGTGTTGTAGGTCTGTCATGACAGTGACAGTCGTGTTGTTGGTCTGTCATGACAATGACAGTCGTGTTGTTAGTCTGTCATGACAGTGACAGTCGTGTTGTTGGTCTGTCATGATAATGACAGCCGTGTTGTTGGTCTGTCATGACAGTGACAGTCGTGTTGTTGGTCTGTCATGACAATGACAGTCGTGTTGTTGGTCTGTCATGACAGTGACAGTCGTGTTGTTGGTCTGTCATGACAGTGACAGTTTTGTTGGTCTGTCATGACAATGACAGTCGTGTTATTGGTCTGTCATGACAATGACAGTCATGTTGTTGGTCTGTCATGACAGTGACAGTCATGTTGTTGGTCTGTCATGACAGTGACAGTCGTATTGTTGGTCTGTCATGACAGTGACAGCCGTATTGTTGGTCTGGCATGACAGTGACAGTCGTGTTTTTGGTCTGCGATGACAGTGACAGTCGTTTTGTTGGTCTGTCATGACAGTGACAGTTTTGTTGGTCTGTCATGACAGTGACAGTCATGTTGTTGGTCTGTCATGACAGTGACAGTCGTGTTGTTGGTCTGCGATGACAGTGACAGTCGCGTTGTTGGTCTGTCATGACAGTGACAGTCGTATTGTTGTCTTCCCCAAACCATCGAATGTTGACACGGATCTCAGCATCTTCAACATGCACATTCAGTTTTCTGCATACACACACGCATGCACGCACGCATACACGCACGCACGCGCACGCGAGCACACACGCTCGCACGCACGTACGCACGCACGCATGCACACGTGCTCGCACGCACGCACGTATACACACACACACACACACACACACACACACACACACAACACACACACACACACACACACACACACACACACATCGTATGGGTGATCGAAGGGTAGGTAGGTGCACTAGGTGCATGTGTATTCCTTACCAGGTAAAAAATTTTCCATGCTGTTTAACGTGGCACTGGCTTCTCACCGGACTGCACAGATCTGAACCATTACAACAAAATCCGGGATGGGGCAGGATGGGGACGGGATCATGAAGTCATGCCCCTGGTATTACATTTTAAACTTCCAAGTACACCCCCTTTTACAAACTGATCCGCCCCTGCCCACTCACTCATTCACTCACTAACACACACACACACACACACACACACACACACACACACACACACATACAACACACACACACACACACACACACACACACACACACACACAGAGAGAGAGAGAGAGAGAGAGAGAGAGAGAGAGAGAGAGAGAGAGAGAGAGAGAGAGAGATACAGACAGACATCACAGGCTGCACATTTTTCTTTTTGAAGACAGAATTATAGACAAGAGACAATTATGCTGACTGACACAAATTGACAGGTGTGTGTGTGTGTGTGTGTGTGTGTGTGTGTGTGTGTGTGTGTGTGTGTGTGTGTGTGTGTGTGTGTGTCCTTACATGAAACGTTGAGAAAGAAAGAGAAACAGAGACATACAGACAGACAAACAGACAGATGGAGAGAGCGAGAGAAAGTGTTTGTGTATGTGTGTGTGTGTGTGTGTGTGTGTGTGTGTGTGTGTGTGTGTGTGTGTGTGTGTGTGTGTGTGTTTGCAC
>CM031599.1:64207730-64230230 GCA_018398815.1 Conus ventricosus | reverse complement strand
CACTGCAATGAAGAAGAGCTAAGTTCAAATCCCGGACACCCACAGAGGTAAGCTCAAACCCCCGGCACTGAAGAAGAGCTAAAGGCACGTTCCACAGTTAGCAAAGACAGCTGAGCTCAAACCCCCTAGCACTGAAGAAGAGCTCAAGAGACGTTCCACAGTTAGCAAAGACAGCTGAGCTCAAACCCACGGCACTAAAGAAAAGCTAAAGGCACGTTCCACAGTTAGCAAAGACAGTTGAACTACCAGCTCACAGCTCGACAGACAAGGTCAGCTACATCCCACGGCGGTGGAGAGGGACTGTGCCCCGAATTTTGGACATAACAGCATAAAGCGAACGCCTGCAAACACTGCTTGACCATATTGAAAAAAAAGTCATATGGCTGAAACGTAGGTCAATAATGTTTCAGTTCTGTAAGGAAACACACACAAAAATCTAACCCCCCCCCCCCCCCCCCAAAAAAAAAAAAAAAAAAAAAAAAAAAAGAAAAGGGATCTGGGAGGAGCATTAAAGAAATCACATAGAGATATAAAGAAAAGAAAAAAGAAAGTAAAACACGTAATGAAAACCTTAAGAGAGAGAGAGAGAGAGAGAGAGAGGAGAGAGAGAGGAGAGAGAGAGAGAGAGAGAGAGAGAGAGAACACTCCCATCAACCCCCTTCACACACACACACACACACACACACACACACACACACACACACACACACACACACACACACACACACACACACGTCAAAGCCGTAAGTAAGGCCAGAGAGTGACAGTTCATTTGCTCAAATCATTTCGGGTGAGTTTGGGTCATGTGGTAGGCTTTGTGAAAAATTCTGTTTTCAGACAAGCGTTATGTAATGTTGAAAAGAGTAAACAGAACGATGATAGACTAATATACCCTATATCTCTTAATTTGGTTGGAGTGTAAAGGACACACACACACACACACACACACACACACACACACACACCACACACACCGAGAGACAGACAGATGGAAGGGGAGGGGGGCTGGGAACGGGCGGGTCTTGACGTAAAAACAAATCCACAATCCACAACCACACATCAATCACACAATATCTGAATGCACCCCTCTGCATGCAAAAGCAGTAACATTGTATAAACAGCCATGAAGCACGCCCATAATTTCAGTGACGAACACAGAGAACAAGCCACATGCACAGTACCGGTGGTGTACACTCAATGACGTCATTTTGGATACTTCTCTTGGGACACTGACTCCAATGTTTGACTTACTACATTGTAAAGAACTCTTTTTTATGGGTAGAAAAATAACAAAGCTTTGTACCTGCACTCAAAATTTGAAATTAAAAGACTGGCTTTGCCAGGTCGCTTGGGCTCAAGGGGGACAGGACAGGGGAAGGAGCGGGGGGGGGGGGGGGGGGGGGGGGGGGGGGGAGGGTGATGGAGGGAGAAGGCAATCCTTGTAAATGAGAGAGGCAGAGGAAAACGATTGTCATAAGAAAGCAAGTGAAAACACAGAGAGAGAGAGAGAGAGAGAGAGAGAGAGAGAGAGAGAGAGAGAGAGGAAACAGAACTAGCCATACTGCTTCAGAGAAGATCAAAGATTTAATCACCCTCACAACTGGACAGATACCGTTGATGTTGATTTTAGTCATTTTCATGAGAAGGAAGACAAAGTAAGAGTGGAGAACGAGAAGCGCATGACAGACAATGGCACAGATAATCTCCACTGGTTCACATTTCCTGCATGGGATATTAAGTTCGCCACGAAACACTGCAAACGTTTAAATTATAAATGGGGCTCATATTTTCTGGGTGTGAACTAGTAATCCAATTTCAACATTCGCAGCATTCTTTGTGACAGTAATCCATCTGATTAAGGATTTACAATTTCTTTGATTTCGTTGGTTCAAACTAAATGCTTTGAAAATTATGTTGAATTGAAAAGTTTTCTTTTTTTAAATTTAATTCTATTTATTTATTTATTTTTTAAAGTTTTAGCTGACTGTCTGATTACTCCCCAAAGCAGGTTTATCAAAATTGTCACTGGTGAAAATAATTGCAAATTCTCCGCTTTTCTTTCTTTTTTTTCTTTTTTCCTTTCTTTCCCCATTTTTTAGTCCCTTTGTTTCCTTCCTGTAAACAGGAAGAGGCATCCAATTTTCATGTTTTATGTTTTAATTGTAGTTTGCTTGCTATCTTTGCATTCACATTGTTTTGTTTATCTCATTTTTTTTTATTTTTCAAATTTGCCTAAAATGTCAACATGAAAATCTATTCATAGATATGCATTTAACAGGAGATCTACAAAAACAGTAGCTACTGTCGACAGGCTATTAATGAGTCTTTTTCTTTTCTTCTGGATAAGCATTTCATTGAGGAAGCACAAAATTTAATACCACAGCCAAAACTGGGATACTATAGTTTGTCTAAAAATAACTTACAACTGTCAGACATTACATAGAACAACCACGAATATCAGAGCCATACTGGTCAGTCAGAATACTTTCAATGGAGAGACATCACACTGGAGAACCCTGAGTATCACAGCTAATGCCAAGACGCAACACATTTAGTCCGGAGTCATGAAATACCGATACACATCATACTGAGAAACCACGAACTAATTCTGGATGCTTTATGATTTTGTGGGAGGAGGAAACTCACTGAACACTGTTCAACATGACACAGAAGAAGGACGAAGAGCATACTCAGTGGTCAGAAGAGGTGAGCGGCGTGCGGTGTGTGGCTCAGTGGACGGGGAAGTGTTTGGCCAGGTGCAGGTTGAACTTGTCCTTACGGTTTAAACCCTCGCTGCACACGGGACAACGCAGATGGAAGACGCCTTCGCACTTGCGGCGGTGGCGCACCATGTTGTAGGCATAGGTGAACGTCTTGCCGCAGCTCCGGCACTGCAGGCTGCCGCCAGACAACTCCTTGGGCCCCCGCTGCCACGACCAGGACGGCGGTAGCGCGAGATCGACGGGAAGAGCCTGGGTTCGATTCCCGAGATTCAGCGATGGAGCGGTGGTCACTGTACAGAGAAAAGAACCATGGTCTCACGGAGGGTGGAGGGCGAGAGGCTCTGTCTGTCTTGGTTCTTGTTCTGAGAATAGTTGAAGGGAAGCTTTGTTTACGTTTTACAGCAAAATCATACGAGTTGGCAGTCCTACCATTTTTGCTCTTCATTTTTGTTAACAGGGGGTGGGGTGGGGATACAACTGTGTATGTAAATACTTCATACTTCAGAGTAAACTTGACCACAGTTCCTGACTGTACACTCTTTGACCTTAATCACCATCTGGTGGCTCTGTGTGTGTGTGTGTGTGTGTGTGTGTGTGTGTGTGTGTGTGTGTGTGTGTGTGTGTGTGTGTGTGTGTGTGTGTGTGTGTGTGAGTGGGTGCGTGCGTGCGTGCGTGTGTGCGTGCGGTTGTTCGTGCGTGCGTGCGTGCGTGCGCGCGCGTGTGTGTGTGTCCTTTATCTTCCATCTTCTCACACTGACAAATCTTGTCCTGACCGTCTCAGCCACAGCCACACCTGAACTCATTCCAGTGTCGCCCCTAGGCCAGCAGCCTGCCACAAGCTATCTAACCTCAGTCACAAGACCGTCAGCGACCAAACAGATCGCTGCTCTTCCACTTCCGTCATGATTAGTACTGCCTGTTGGATTCACCACACAGAAAGCCCATGAATGACGACCTGAACGGCCAAGTCGTGAGCCCAGACAGACAGAGCGCCTTCTACGAACGGAGGGCCCAGTACGTCCTTGAACAGACCTGAAATCCGCCATCATCGATGACGTTTCCTCCTCAATCAACCACAGACATGGACGTGAAGAGAGTACTGACACACGAGGATCTAGAAGGTTGAGAACAAGGACAATGATGCCTTGTAGCTCTATTTTGTGTGGGGACTACATGAGCCAGTCTGGAGACTCATCAAGAACGCTAACTCTTTCTTCTCCTTCTTTCTATTCTTTGTAAAACTTTTTAAAATAACAAACCTTGCAGTCCTCACAGAGATGTAAAATCCATAGTGCAGCTACAAGTAAAAGACCACCGACAAGAGGAGCAGAACATACAGACCAACAACAAACTCTTGCCAATCCCTCTGTGCCTATACTGTTAAAAAAAGAAACGCATACTTTTGTTGAAAGAAAAATCAAATTCATTAGTTTAGCAAAATTTCGATTGAATCAGTTCATAACAGATTTTGTTTGTTTCAAAGGTCGTCAATTCCAGTTTCATTTCCAGTGTCTGTACAGTTCACATCGCCATACACACCGTTCCAGGCAGCGAGGACTCAGTAAGGGGTATGTCCACCACCTGCAGCAACAACGGCCCGGCACCTGGCTGGCAGGGAGCAGATCACATTGCGGAGCACTCTGCTGGCATGGTGTTCCATTCCTCCTGGAGGGCGGTGAGCAGCTCGTTGACGTTGTCAGGAGCGTGCACTCGCGCCCGGACTCGTCTGTCCAGCTCATCCCGTATGTGCTCAATGGGGTTGAAATCTGGCGACAATCAGGGCCAAGGAAGAGCGTTGATGTTGTCGGCGAGGGTTTGCATTCTTAGTCTCGTCGTATGAGGCCTAGCGTTGTCCTGTTGGAACAGCGTGCGAGGCCCGGCCATAAGAGACAGGACATGAGGTTGGAGAATTTCAGCCACACACCGCTGGGCGTTCAGCTTGCCTCGGACTCGCACCAGGGGACTCCTGCCAGCATAGTGGATGGCACCCCATATCATGACGCCTCCACTACCATGGGCAGGTGCCTCATCCACTTAGTTCTGGGCAAAGTGCTCGCTGTGTCTGCGGTACACCCTCCTCATCCTGTCATGGCGCTGGAGCAGGATGAAAGACTCGTCTGTAATCCAGACCTGTTCCAGTGGTTCCTGAGGGTCCAGGGACGATGCTGAGTTGCCCACTGCAACCTGTTCCTACGTTGACACTGTGTGAGGACAGGTCCTCTGACAGGTCTGCAAGCCCATAGCCCTGCAGCATGCAGGCGATTCCCAACAGTCTGGTCAGAGATTCTTTGACCTCCGGGTAATTGCTTCCCTTACAGCAAGGGTACTAGGGTCCACCTAGGTTCTAGCTAGCTACAGCCTGGACAAGCTGAATCTAGCCAGAACCTAGGTGGGCCCTAGGTGGGTCCTAGGACCCTTGCTGTCTGGGTTGGCGGTTAGTGAGGCTCACTGATAGCGATTTCGCAGGTGGCTGACCCGAATGTAGCGGTCTTGAGCTGGAGTCGTTGCCAGAGGTCTTCCAGAACGTGGTCGGTCTGCCGTGGAGCTGCTGATGCGATGACGACTCAGAAGCCTGCTGAGGGTGCTCTGGCTCACGTTGGAGTGTGGGGCGACTTCAGGCTGAGTTTGCCCAACTTGTAAACGCCCCAGAGCGTTCTCACGTTCTTGCTGACTGAGTCGCGCCACCTTTGCACTTTGTATTGACGGACTGGTTTTCCTGAGAATGACTCACTGTGTGTATGGTTTATTTGCCTTCCTTCGAGCATTTACTCACCAACACGTGCATGAATGTGCTTCACTCAGGCGCAAAACACGACAAAAAAAAATGAAAAATTGTCCAAAAGTACATTTTGTGCACGTGCAATCCGACTGGCGCTAAATGCATAAGCACACGTGAAGCACAGACGTAAACAAACATTTTCCACTGGTTGGTTACATCCTACCAGTGCTTTGGCATTCACAGTGAAGGTATTAACAAGTATGCTTTTTTGGGGACAGTATAAAAGGAATCAAACTCCCAGCCAGAGTAACTGATGATCGAAAAGAGGTGACTGCGCGATTTTGATCGCTGTCTTACCAATTCCTATCATGTGCAGACTGAAAAAGACGTACAGTGTAATGAATTAGCTATCTTATCAAGAATTGGGGTTTACACACCGCAAGGCACACTTTGATCACTGATTCCCAAAAATTCATTTGCTACATAGAGTTTCCCAACAACATAAACCATGTTAAAGTGACACCAAGACAAGGACTGCAAAAGACCAAGGCATCATCATACATCCAACAGCAAACTCTACTTTGGATTGTTTCCTTCTCGCCTTGACTGAATCTCCATTTTTCATCACCCAAGAGAAGATAATTCTCATCATACTTCCAACTCAAGCGTTCAAATACTTCAGGACTCATCCCACCAAAACGAAGTTATCTTTCTTTCTTTATTTTTCCCATGCTTCTATTGTCTGTAGAAGACCTACGGATCGAAGCGCTTTGTTTCTGCTCAGTCATTTGTTTAGCCTTTGGTTTAGCGCTCTTCTAACAATTTTCTCTTTTGAAAGCGTGATAAATCAGATCTTAGCTCTGTAAAGTTCAGGACACAGTTCAGGACCACAAGACGGCAATGACTTGGGATGCCACTGTCTGATCCCGCAAAGAGAGAGAGGGAGAGAAGAAGGAGAGGGTAGAGGGTGTCTTGGAGGGGTGATGAGAACAAAGGAAGAGGGCTTGTGAATGGGGAACAGAGAGAGAGCGAGAGGAGAGAGAGAGAGAGAGAGGAGAGAGAGAGAGAGAGAGAGAGAGAGAGAGAGAGAGAGAGAGACAGACAGACAGACAGACAGAGACATAGACAGAGAGACGGAGACAGGGAGAGACAGAGAAAGACAGCGACAGAGTTAGGGACAGAAACAGAGAGAGAGAGAGAGAGAGAGGAGAGAGAGAGACAGAGAGAGAGAGAGACAGAGAGAACAGACACAAATAGATAGATAGACAGGCAGACAGACAAACAGACCGACAGAGAGAGAGAGAGAGAGAGAGAGAGAGAGAGAGAGAGAGAGAGAGAGAGAGAGAGAGAGAGAGTTTGGATTTAGCAAAATAAACTTGAGGACGAGGGGATGGGAAAACAGCGGTCACGAAGACTGAGAATAAACAACAGCTGGGAACTGTTCGCAGTTTGCACTGGTTTGTCACTTCACAATTCAAATGGTGTTGTTTATCGTTGAACCAGCCACGCAATCTGTATCAGTCACATCGTCAAAACTGACTCCATATATGTTTGAAAAAGAAAACACACACACACACACACACACACACACACACACACACACACACACACACATATATATATATATATATATTATATATATACAGATTTTATTTCAACCATATCCCAAACGCCTTCAGACTGGATCTGTTTTGCACTAAATCTTACATTCAATGAAAATGACTTTTTTTCTTCTTCAGAAACTGCAAAATTACATCTGACGGAACAACGGTGAGCAAGGTCTTCATGGAGTTTGAGGTGAACTGTTTATGTCAAATGTCATGTGAAACCTTACACCATGTAAGTCCATGTGTCGCCGCACATCTTAAAGGTCTACTTTAGAGGTTTTCGATAATTGGTCAGCTTATGCAGAAATATGAAATGTTTGATAAATTGGTAAAATAAACATCCGATTCGCTCCGATCACACGAAATCGATCCGCGAAAGTGGGCATTTTCACCTGTAATCAAGAAAACGGGAGGTAATCAACTAAATCTTGGCATGGCTTAACTGCTCTTGGATGTGACGTCACATGATGGTCAGCGACGGCGACAGAAAGCGATTCTGATGGTTCTTGCATATCTCGCTTGGTACTTAATTTATCATGTAAAAGCAGTGACTATGATTACGACAGCCAATGTGACTCTGGGGATGTTTCTGCAAGGCCTGTACCTTATCAGTTTGAACGCTAAGTTCTTTTAACCACGTCAGTTCAGTTCCAGCTGGACGCCCGAACACAGCATTCCGAAGGCGTACGGTCTTTACCGAAGTCTCGAGGGAGGCTACCGACTGACTTCTTGATGCGATCACGCGTGGACGGCGAGCGGAGATTCTCATTCCTCAAGCCTTAACGTGTTCATTCAATTTAACAAGTGTGAGCTGTCCATGGATAAGAACAGAATAAACGTGCGACTATCGTACTCATCTGTACGAGCTTACCACTCCGCCTTCAAAGCGCACAATGCAGACGAAGTTTTTGAGCCACTCGAACGGGCTCGGCAATTGTCAGAATAGCTCGTTTCCGCAGTCCAGCTGGAACTGACGTGGTAAAAAGAACTGTAGCTGCCCGGCATGGTTGCACGAACTGAATCCACTTCTTTCGAGTATCTGGATCAGATGGAAATGTGTGCAAAGAATATCCGTCTCCTGCTGAGCTGCTGCACTCGCCTACAGCACAATATCTGCCACCCCTCGTGACTTTTTAGGCTGTGGGGATCGCAACTCGTGTTGATTTCACTTGGCGTTGGCTTGTTGTGTAGGTCGCGGCTGACGGCCAGTCCATCAAGTGACGTCACAGTTTTCGGTCTACCGCGCGGGGTTTGAACAGGTGTGCAGAAGTCGTTTTTTATCTATTAAATTCTTCCGGCGATTTTTTTTGAGAAATGAATACCATACTGTAGTTGTATGACATGTAGGCCTGTTTTTAACAAATTATCGAAAATCTCTAAAGTAGACCTTTAAAAGATACCAGTGCGCGCGCGCGTGTGTGTGTGTGTGTGTGTGTGTGTGTGTGTGTGTGTGTGTGTGTGTGTGTGCGCGCGTGTGTGCGTGTGTGTGTGCGTGCGTGCGTGCATGCGTGCGTGCGTGCGTGTGTGTGTGTGTGTGTGTGTATGTGTTGTGTTGTGTTGTGTTGTGTTGTGAGTGTGTGTGTGTGTGTGTGTGTGTGTGTGTGTGTGTGTGGTTTGTTTGGAATCGGCACACAACTATTTCTTCTTTCCGGCCACTAGTGGCAGATTGTAAGAATTCTTTCAGGTTTTCACGAATATTTTGAGAATTCTTTCAGGTTTTCACGAATATTGTAAGAATTCTTTCAGGTTTTCACGAATATTGTAAGAATTCTTTCAGGTTTTCACGAATATTGTAAGAATTCTTTCAGATTTTCACGGAATATTGTAAGAATTCTTTCAGGTTTTCACGAATATTGTAAGAATTCTTTCAGGTTTTCACGAATATTGTAAGAGGTCTTTCAGGTTTACATGAATATTGTAAGAATTCTTTCAGTTTCTCACGAATAACGTAAGAATTCTTTCAGGTTTTCACGAATATTGTAAGAATTCTTTCAGTTTTTCACGAATATGGTAAGATTTTATTCAGGTTTTTGACGAATATTATAAGAATTCTTTCAGGTTTTCGCGAATATGGTAAGAATTCTTCTAGGCTTTGACGGATATTGTAAGAATTCTTTCAAGTTGTGACGGATATTGTAAGAATTATTTCAGGCTTTCACGGATGTTATAAGGATTCTTTCAGGTTTTTACGGATATTGTAAGAATTCTTTCAGGTTTTGACGGATGTTATAAAAATTCTCTCAGGTTTTCACGAATATTGTAAGAATTCTTTCAGGTTTTCACGAATATTTTGAGAATTCTTTCAGGTTTTCACGAATATTGTAAGAATTCTTTCAGGTTTTCACGAATATTGTAAGAATTCTTTCAGATTTTCACGAATATTGTAAGAATTCTTTCAGGTTTTCACAAATATTGTAAGAATTCTTTCAGGTTTTCACGAATATTGTAAGAATTCTTTCAGGTTTTCACAAATATTGTAAGAATTCTTTCAGGTTTTCACGAATATTGTAAGAGGTCTTTCAGGTTTACATGAATATTGTAAGAATTCTTTCAGTTTCTCACGAATAATGTAAGAATTCTTTCAGGTTTTCACGAATATTGTAAGAATTCTTTCAGTTTTTCACGAATATTGTAAGATTTTATTCAGGTTTTTGACGAATATTATAAGAATTCTTTCAGGTTTTCACGAATATGGTAAGAATTCTTCTAGGCTTTGACGGATATTGTAAGAATTCTTTCAAGTTGTGACGGATATTGTAAGAATTAATTCAGGCTTTCACGGATGTTATAAGGATTCTTTCAGGTTTTTACGGATATTGTAAGAATTCTTTCAGGTTGTGACGGATGGTATAAAAATTCTCTCAGGTTATTACAGATGTCATAAGAATTCTTTCAGGTTTTGACGGATGTTATAAGAATTCTTTCAGATTTTGACGGATATGAAAAGTTCTAATCCATCCTATGTGTTTCAGACATTTTGCACGGTCATTGGAACTCGGACTACAGGTACCTGCCGGGGAGAGAGGATGCAGATAATTTTTCAGCTGTGCCATTCATGGCAAGGTAACAGGCCATCTTATTATGCCATTCATGGCATGGCAACTGGCCATCTCACTGTGACATTCATGGCAAGGTAACTGGTCATCTCACTGTGACATTCATGGTAAGGTGACTGGCCATCTCACTGTGACATTCATGGCAAGGTAACTGGACATCTCACTGGAGACATTCATGGTAAGGTGACTGGCCATCTCACTGTGACATTCATGGTAAGATGACTGCCATCTCACTGTGACATTCATGGTAAGGTGACTGGCCATCTCACTGTGACATTCATGGCAAGGTGACTTGTCATCTCACTGTGACATTCACGGCAAGGTGACTGGTCATCTCACTGTGACATTCATGGCAAGGAAACTGGCCATCTCACTGTGACATTCATGGCAAGGTGACTGCCATCTCACTGTGACATTCTTGGCACGGTGACTGCCATACCTCTGTGACATTCATGGCAGCAATGTGACTGCCATCTCACTGTAACATTCATGGCACGGTGACTGCCATCTCACTGTGACATTCATGGCAGCAATGTGACTGCCATCTCACTGTGACATTCATGGCAAGTTGACTTGCCATCTTACTGTGACATTCATGGCAAGGTGACTTGCCATCTTACTGTGACATTCATGGTAAGGTGACTGGTCATCTCACTGTGACATTCATGGCAAGGTGACTGGTCATCTCACTGTGACATTCATGGCAAGGTGACTGGTCATCTCACTGTGACATTCATGGCAAGGTGACTGCCATCTCATTGTGACATTCATGGCAAGGTGACTGCCATCTCTCTGTGACATTCATAGCAAGGTGACTGCCATCTCACTGTGACATTCATGGCAAGGTGACTGCCATCTCACTGTGACATTCATGGCAAGGTGACTGGCCATCTCACTGTGACATTCATGGCAAGGTGACTGGCCATCTCACTGTGACATTAATGGCAAGGTGACTGCCATCTCACTGTGACATTCATGGCAAGGTAACTAGCCATCTCACTGTGACATTCATGGCAAGGTGACTGCCATCTCATTGTGACATTCATGGCAAGGTGACTGGCCATCTCACTGTGCCATTCATGGCAAGGTGACTGGCCATCTCACTGTGACATTCATGGCAAGGTGACTGCCATCTCACTGTGACATTCATGGCAAGGTAACTGGCCATCTCACTGTGACATTCATGGCAAGGTGACTGCCATCTCATTGTGACATTCATGGCAAGGTGACTGCCATCTCACTGTGACATTCATGAAGGTGACAGGTCATCTCATTGTGACATTCATGGCAAGATGACTGCCATCTCACTGTGACATTCAGGGCAAGGTAACTGGCCATACCACTGTGACATTCATGGTAATGTGACTGCCATCTCACTGTGACATTCATGGCAAGATGACTGCCATCTCACTGTGACATTCATGGCAATGTGACTGGCCACACCACTGTGACATTCATGGCAAGGTGACTGCCATCTCACTGTGACATTCATGAAGGTGACAGGTCATCTCACTGTGACATTCATGGTAAGGTGACTGGTCATCTCACTGTGACATTCATGAAGGTGACAGGTCATCCCATTGTGACATTCATGGCAAGGTGACTGCCATCTCACTGTGACATTCATGAAGGTGACAGGTCATCTCACTGTACCATTCCTGGCAAGACAGCCGCCATCTCACTCTGCTATTTATGGCACAGTTCTTCAAATGCTTACGTAACCTGGCCCCCAAGCAAGAACAATTTTGCACCTTCAGATCTGGAGAGGTATGAAGTGATCGGGGATTCAGCATGATTCAGAAGACAGTCAATAGCGGCCTCCAAAGTAAAGCAGCAGAACATCCTTACGTTTAGACAGAGACACCGCTGTGAGTGCCAAACCTAGCCGTGGAGACAAAGCTGTCAGATGGAATGCGTTTGGAACACTGCAGAGCAGGAGTAGTTGAACAAACAGCTGTATAAAGAACTACTTCATCGAATTTGGAATCATCTGTAAATGTTCTTGGAAAGGAAGGAAGTTACTTTCCCCCTCTTCTCTCCCTCCCCCCTCCCTCCGCCAAACAAAAGTCAGAGAAAAGAACAAGTAGGGTAACTAACTCTTGCGCTCCCGTGATGAAATAAACATGCGCCATAACTCCAAACGAATGTTGCTTACGACACCGAATCGCCTGGCAGATATGACAGCACAGAGCACACACAACAAACAAGAGCGATTCGGTGTCGTAAGCACCATTCGTTCGGAATTATGGAATTGTTTTATCATGGAGCCTTAAAGGACTTAGAACAGGTGTCCCGTCAGCACTGGGTAAGATATCCGTGTAAAAAGGCACGCACTGAGACGCCTACCCATCCAAACGTTGCGGCTTCCAATCCCGGCAACGCCAGGAAAAAAAGGTTGGCAGTAGACGGACATGTGGGAGTTATGACCTGGACGCGGCCCAGCTCCCTTAGAGCGTAAGGGGTTCAGGGCCGAAACACTTGTCTGAGGGTGTGTTGTTTTTTCCTCTGAAGACCTTCTGCTGTCAAACTCTCCCTACAGATTCTTCCTTCTTTAAATCAACCGATCCGAATATACCAACTTACTTATTTCAAACATGTATCAATAAATGATAGTACTGGTCGTTCAAGGCACCACAGCTTGGTGCTTCAGAAAGGAGGAGCGGTGACCCATCACAGTCTTCTTATCCCCATCCAGGCACAATGACTACAACTTCATGAGAACTGGGTCCAGTCTGTCGCCTGACCCGACATCTGGACACGTCACAATGAAGGCCACGGCATCAGTGCTTCAGTCATGATTCCCACTCACACTGTTCCAGTGATAACAGATATCAACGTCTCCCGTGCTGACCCGTGACGCCATCCCTTGTAGTGATATCAGATATCAACGTCTCCCGTGCTGACCCGTGACGCCATCCCTTGTAGTGATGTACTGTCCCTGTGTACGCCACTGACGCAGGTAATAAAGTGAGCGTGCATGCCACCTAGCTCACCTGGCTGTAGCTGTCACAGCATTCAGAGAACGACGAGAGAAATGGAACGGCTGTCGTGTTAGTCTTGTGTGTGAAATGCCATTAGCTGACTATCAGTTGGTCATAACTACACTTCAGAGATGTAAAGCAGCACGACAGAGAGAGAGAGAGAGAGAGAGAGAGAGAGAGAGAGAGAGAGAGAGAGAGAGAGAGAGAGAGAGAGAGAGATCTGTGGACGCAAACAGATGAATCAATACTGACAGCCAAAATGTCATACACTGTATTTAATGGATTAGACACACAATAATATTATTTGTTGTTGTGTTTCAGTTGTACTGATGCAATAATGTGTCAGTGGAATATCAATGTAACCACACTGAAAACACATAAAATCATTTTCTATATAATGAAACTCGATAAAGAAATCAAGATTCATCAAATCAAAACTTGATAGTAATCGCTTAACACAACTTTAAACGAATCAGCTACTCTTATTAATGACATCAAATGCACTTTAAACAAGAAACATGCTTTCATTCTTAAAAATAACGATAATTGTTAAGGCTGTTCTTTTCTTTTCTTTCTTTCTTTCTTTCTTTCTTTCTTTTAGAGATTAACAGACAACAGATATCAATCCGAATAAAGAACAGGCGTAAAAGCAACATACGTGATATAAAAAGAGGCACTTTACTACCTTGACAACAAATGACTGTTTCTCAAAAAGGAACAGGACAAAAACTTGACTAAATGCATGGTATGGATGCTTGTCTGGGTTACTCGGTGGTTTTCATTTCCACATCTTCGGGTACGCCAGTGGACTATGTCATAGAAAACACCAACAAATTCAATGACGATTAGTGGTGTGGGGAAGGGACAAGGGGAGGCAAGTCAGACATTTTCAACTCACGTCATGCTGTTGGCAGCCCTGCCAGTCACGGGAAGAATGTGAGGAGGGCGGGGAGGGGGGAGGGGGGTTAGTAGGGGATATAAGGCCAGGCAACTCGTCTAAGTCGATTCCTAGCATATAGTTGTTCAAAATCAAGGCATTAGATTCATTTAAAAAATATATTAAATTTGTTTGAAATCTAATAGTGCATGAATACTAATGGCATTTTGTTTTTAAAGGAACTGAAAAATGACATTTGGAGCAACATCTTTGACCAAAGTTTTCATGAATCTGCTGTGAAGTATCTATGCCTGACATCATGCAAATCCTAACATTCCTTACGTACATGTTTTGTAGTGAGGGACAATCATAAAGTATCTATGCCTGACATCATATAAATCCTAACATTCCTTAAGTGCATGTTTTGTAGTGAGGGGACAATCATAAAGTATCTATGCCTGACATCGTATAAACCCTAACATTCCTTACGTACATGTTTTGTAGTGAGGGGACAATCATAAAGTATCTATGCCTGACATCATATAAATCCTAACATTCCTTAAGTGCATGTTTTGTAGTGAGGGGACAATCATAAAGTATCTATGCCTGACATCATATAAATCCTAACATTCCTTAAGTGCATGTTTTGTAGTGAGGGGACAATCATAAAGTATCTATGCCTGACATCATATAAATCCTAACATTCCTTACGTACATGTTTTGTAGTGAGGGGACAATCATAAAGTATCTATGCCTGACATCATATAAATCCTAACATTCCTTAAGTGCATGTTTTTGGAGTGAGGGGCCAGTAACATCGGATCGCACCATGGAGCGTCCTCGTGTTTTCCACAGGGAGTATAAGAACAGTGGCCTGTGTGTAATCGGCACACAACTATTCCTTCTTTGCGGCCACCAGTGGCAGATGGTAAAAACCTCTTCATGGTTCGGAGGAGCTGAAAGAGTTTACATCCGTCTGCGAGTTCCAGAACCACTGGCAGGAGTCTTTGACTCATAAGTCTGAACTTCGAGTTTAAGATAGGACAGAGGATACGGAATCTGCACAATTCTTCATGTGAGGTATTCTTGGCAAGTTGATCAACCATTGCCTCCAATGCCCACACGAGCAGGAACGCGGGAAAAAGCTACATGCTTTTACAATCAGATTTCAGGGAGTTGTTCAACTGAAAAAAGTTCAAGAGCTGATGATGCTTGACACTGCTATAACATATCTCACACTTTTGTGACATCCCACACAGCCTAAACACCCTACAAGTGGTTTGAAGCAATCTGGGAGTACACGTGAAAGGGGATAGCTTAAAAATCAAGTCTTGATATTTACAGAGGAAAAGAAAACCAATCATCAAAGTTTCCTTTTTGCCTCTAAACAATCACCAATGCTCCCTTCCTATCTCTAATCATCAATGCTCCATGTCTCCAATCATAAAAACACCCTGTTACATTCATCACTCGTCAAGACCCCTTTTCCTTAAACATCCACCAAAGTTTCCTTTGTTCTCAGACAATCATCAAAACTCCCTCTGTTCTCAGACAATCATCAAAACTATCTCTGTGTCCTCAGACAATCAACAGAACACTCTCTGTCTTCAGACAATCAGCAAAACTCCTTCTGTGCTCAGACAATCATCAAGACACTCTGTCCTCAGACAATCAGCAAACCTCCCTATCTCCCTCTGCCTGAAGAGATTCGTCAGAGCTCTTTTCTATCTAAAATCACCATAGTTCCCTGTCTCCAGTCAACAACCATATCTTCCTCTCTGTCTCCAGTCAACAACCATATCTTCCCCTCTGTCTCCAGTCAACAACCATATCTTCCTCTCTGTCTCCAGTCAACAACCATATCTTCCTCTCTGTCTCCAGTCAACAACCATATCTTCCTCTCTGTCTCCAGTCAACAACTATATCTTCCCTCTCTGTCTCCAGTCAACAACCATATCTTCCCTCTCTGTCTCCAGTCAACAACCATATCTTCCTCTCTGTCTCCAGTCAACAACCATATCTTCCCTCTCTGTCTCCAGTCAACAACCATATCTTCCTCTCTGTCTGTCCCCTTCAGAGTTCTTTCTATGATCTCCAGGAAGTGGGGCTACCAGCATGTTGGCGCTCTGAAGACCAGACAGACAGACAGTACAGTACAGACAGACAGACAGACAGACAGACAGACACCCTCCCCAGGTAACACCTGACGATGTCGCCCTGCTCAGGACAGGTCAGACCTTCCTACAGCCAGGTGAGGGTGGCCATGAGTGGGGTCTGTGCAAGGCCAGGGAGCTATGGGCCTCACACTCTGCACACACCACGTCCGTGACTCACGTGCAGCTTTCATATTGTCCACAGACACACATTGTGCGCGGGGGGGGGGGGGGGGGGGGGGGGAGGCAGGGTTTGAAGATCCAGCAGCTCGAATCGCTGCAACTCATTCGCAAATCTGTCACTCTGTGGGCTCAACTTACAGAAATTCTTAAGTAAGATTTCCACAGCTGAGATGGCAGTCCACTTAGCCTCGGCCTGAGTGTTGAGTGCTCGTGCGCGTAGGGTGGATTGCTTTGAACGTGGTTAATTGGTGTGTGGTGTGTGGGTGTGTGTGGTGTGTGTGTGTGTGTGTGTGTGTTGTGTGTGTGTGTGTGTGTGTGTGTGTGTGTGTGTGTGTGTGTGTGTGTGTACGCACGCGCGCGTGCGCGTAATGAGTTATAATAATCATCACCCTGTGACCTGGCAAGCTAAATAAGCAAACAGCCAGCCTTGCTGTGTTGATGCAGGGGGATTCGCCTTTTTCCCTAGGCCAGTGTTATGACTACCACCCATTTAGTTATTCCATCGCCAGCCCATCATCAGCTTCCATGCTTTCAAAGTCTGTGCCATGGGCTACACACACACACACACACACACACACACACACACACACACACACACACACACACACACACACACACACACACACACGGACACACACACACAGACACACACATAAATGTATATTCAGACTCTCAAGAGTCGCAACAACTGCATGCAGGTGTGTAAGACGGCCTAAAGACAATCTTAATAAAGAACAACAAACGGCAAACAACTGCGAGACATGGTCTATTGATAAAACTATACGTATCAGTACAGCAGACAAAGGAGGCGCCACCGTCATCCAAAATGCTGATGATTACATAAAAGAAGCAATGAGACAGCTCAACAATGAATCCCACTACATCAAAGTAAAGAAGACCCTACTGCAAAAATAGCAAAGGTATCAAACGAGCTAGCTAAAAAAAACTGTATGAACAAAACATCATTAACCAAACCACCTATCAATGGGCGCGGGTGGAACCAAACAAAGTTTGCTGTCACAGATTCTACACTTTACCGAAAATCCACAAGGGACTTACCAACCCCCTGGACGCCCTATTGTTTTAGGCATCAACGGACCGACAGAAAAGCTGTCAAAACTTTTGGACTCTTGGTTGCAAGATCACACAACTCTCCTCCCAAGCTACAAAATAGGACAGCACCCACATGCTTCAAATCATTGCAAAATGGAACATGGAACTCGGACCTTTTGAAGAAACCGTCAACTGGTGACCATAGATGTAACGTCCCTTTACACAAACATCCCGCACGATGACATGCTGACTGCCATACAATTCTTCTTGGAAACAGAGCAACTTCCCAACGATCTACCTACGGAAGATGTCCTCAGAATTGCAAACCATGTTCTCAGTAACAACTACTTCAGTTTCGAAGACAGATGCTACAAACAGGTACTAGGAACAGCGATGGGGACTCCAATGGCTCCCAGCGCCGCTAGTCTATTCATGGGATGGCTTGAACATCACATACTTCGAGACAGTCCTATATACATTTCTTTGGACGTGTGGAAGAGATTCTTGGATGATATTTTCTACTGTGGACTGGGACCCAAGATGAGCTGGACCAATTCTTCCAGTTCCTCAACAGCTATCATCCAACCATCAAATTCACGATTTCCTCGTCGTCAAAAGAGATTGCTTTTCTTGACCTATTCATTACCCTCAACGACGGATTTCTCAACACTGATGTCTTCAGCAAACCCACTGACTCTCACGCCTATCTCCATAGTCGGTCTTGCCATCCCGCTCACACTATCAAAAACCTTCCGTACAGCCTGTTCGACTCCAGAAACCTTTGAGGCACGCTGCCAAGAACTGAAGAGCAACTGAAAAACAGAGGCCACAAAGACACTACCATCAGAAATGCCAGACTTAAAGCCACGAGGATGCCTCGCTCGGTCTGCCTCGAATACAAACCTAAAAAGAAGAACCAGCGAGTCCCTTTTGTAGTGACACACCATCCCAGCAACCCTCCCCTCCGGAACTGGCTGAGAGAACTCCACAGAACAGTGAACACATGAGCAGGGCAATTCCAGAACCACCTCTACTTGGTGAACGCAAATGCCATTCACTGCGGAGTCTTCTTATGCCATCCACTCTACCAGTGCCAACAGACCCTGATGCTGGCTCATTTAAGTGCCAGAGTTCACAATGCATTATCTGCCAGGAGCACCTTGTAGAGACAACCACATTCCAAAACCAGGAAACAAAAGAGACATTCCACATAAGACACAGACTCACATGCAACAGCTCCAACATCATCTACATCCTCTTCTGCAACACATGCAACAACACACAGTATGTCGGGGAAACTAAGAACACTCTGAAGATGAGGTTCTAACCTACACAGATCAAACATCAACAAAAAGACAAACACGCTCGTCGCTCAACACTTTAACAAAGCGAAACACACACTGCAGAACCTCCGGTGCATTCCCATAGAAAAGATTCACACAAACAATACAGACAGACGAAAACAGCGTGAACGATTCTGGATCTTCAAGCTAAAAACTCTGGCACCACGTGGGCTCAATGTTTTCATGTGACAAGAACACAATGACGTCATGAATTGACGTAAAACAAATCGAAAAGACATGATGACGTTGCGTTTGTGTACAAACGAAGAACTCCTGCTGAAGAAGGCTAAGTAGCCGAAATATTTTGGACAACAGCAGATTTGTTGTTTACCTCATTGTTTCATTACTTATATATATATATATATATATATATATATATATATATATATATATATATATTATAAGCATGCACGCACACACACATTTACACACAAACACACACACACACACATACACAGAGAGAGAGAGAGAGAGAGAGAGAGAGAGGAGAGAGAGAGAGAGAGAGCATTTTATTGGTCATTTGACTATATTCATGTGAAAAACCACAAAAAGCTCCTTCGTTCTGTGCATGTCCCATCTACAAAGGCAACACGGCCCTCAGGTTTTCATGCCACTCACCCCTACCTTGTCTCCCCCGCCCCCCTCCTCCCTCACCCCTGTCTGTGGTATCGAGTGGAAAACACTGTAATCCTTCTGCTCTTCTTTGTCAGAATCATTCTGGTCTCGGCCTGGACAGATTTTTTCTCTCCGTAATCTGTCAGAGACAAATTCTGTTCTGAATTTAGAGAAGCCCCCAAGTCTGTTTTGCCTCTTTTCCCTTTTCTATGTCTTCCATGACGTTAATGGCGTCCTGCAGACGATCTCTTCACAGCTAGGTCTGTTCCTCACAGCTAGGTCTGTTCCTCACAGCTGGGTCTGTTCCTCACAGCTAGGTCTGTTCCTCACAGCTAGGTCAGTTCCTCACAGCTGGGTCTGTTCCTCACAGCTAGGTCTGTTCCTCACAGTTAGGTCTGTTCCTCACAGCTGGGTCTGTTCCTCACAGCTACGTCTGTTCCTCACAGCTACGTCTGTTCCTGTCCTCACAGCTAGGTCTGTTCGTCACAGTCTCACAGTCTATTCCTCACAGCTAGGTCTGTTCCTGTCCTCACAGCTAGGTCTGTTCCTCACAGCTAGGCCTGTTCCTCACAACAGAGTCTGGCGGTGCCGGTTCCACAGGTGGTCCTGATAGCTGTCTGTTCCTCACAGCTAGGTCTGTTCCTCACAGCATTCCTCACAGCTAGGTATGTTCCTCACAGCATTCCTCACAGCTAGTATGTTCCTCACAGCTAGGTCTGTTCCTCACAGCATTCCTCACAGCTAGGTATGTTCCTCACAGCATTCCTCACAGCTAGGTATGTTCCTCACAGCATTCCTCACAGCAAGGTATGTTCCTCACAGCAGGGTCTGGCGGTGCCGGTTCCACAGGTGGTCCTGATAGTTGTCTGTTGCTCACAGCATTCCTCACAGCTAGGTATGTTCCTCACAGCATTCCTCACAGCTAGGTCTGTTCCTCACAGCATTCCTCACAGCTAGGTATGTTCCTCACAGCATTCCTCACAGCTAGGTATGTTCCTCACAGCATTCCTCACAGCTAGGTATGTTCCTCACAGCTAGGTATGTTCCTCACAGCTAGGTATGTTCCTCACAGCATTCCTCACAGCAGGGTCTGGCGGTGTCGGTTCCACAGGTGGTCCTGATAGTTGTCCCGGCGGTAGAACTCCTTGCCGCACTCCTCGCACTTCAAGTGGCATTTCCTCTGACACTTCCGCCGATGGCGGGAGATGTTGTTCCGGTGAGTCACCACTGTCCCGCACTCTGGACACGTGTACGGCTCTGATTGGCCAGCACTTGTCGTGGCCTTGTGCTGGTCGTATGGCCAGTCGGGAGTAAGGAAGTTCCACCCTGTCAAAAGGCAAGGAATGAAAATATTGGAGGTAGGCTGAGTGAATCAACCAGTAAAAAACACACACACGAAATAATGCATTGCTATCGTGCACATATTCCACAGAAAAAGACTACACTTGAACTCCGATGGGACACAGTTCATAAACAAATGAAATGAAATAAGAATTTACGTAGTTCTGACAAAAGCTATTTCTCAAGATCTCGTCCGAAAACTTCATATTTTCACCTTTCTATCTATCTACCTTGGGGGAAACACAGCCACCTTTGCCTATGAAGTATACGAAGGATTCCAAAGAAAGGAAGAAACTCTGGCAGTTGCGATGACCTGGAAGATGCATACAACAAAGTCCAGTTCTTGCTTCTCGTGGAGCTACTCCTTGACTATGGGAGTCAGCAAGACACTTACACGATGAATTGCAGCAGCACTTCAGGAGCGAACCGTCATCCAACGATTTGGAGACTGGATGTCTGAACCTCATAAACTTTCTATGGGATACCTCAAGGTTCTCCTCTCTCCCCTGTTTTATGCAATGTTTACACTGTACTTAAGGCCTTGCAGACCTCAATAGAGACGGATTTACGGAAGGTTGACACTAACAGATGACGGTCTGATCTACAAACATCAAAGAATGCTCAAGAAAGAACGAAAGCAGTTCAGCAGCAGTTGAACAACATTACTCAGTGGTGTCAACAAGAAACTGGATCATCCATCAACCCTACAAAAGCCCAGACATTGGTCTGCTTCTCAACAAGACATCAGGACAATAACCCTCACCAGTTTCCTTCAATGGAATACCAATTGAATCAACTGACAACCTACGCTATTTGGGTACAGGCTTTGACAGAATGTTGACCGTTAGAAAGCATGCTGAAAATATTCTTACATTCAAAAACGGCCTGTCTGCTTTGAAAGCAATGGCAGATAAGGCATTGAACAGCGCCATCTCTACCGTTCGTATCATGCACTTGCACTCAGTGTGACTGATCATGGATTGGGCTTACAACACTGTCCAGCAGCAATCTTCCTAAATTAGAAAGAATTCAAAATGAAGGAATGAAATTGATCCTGAGAATCACGGATACTCTAGTTAAAACAACGCACTACCTGCTTGATCTTCCTTCAATGCAGGCAAGAAACAAGGTAGAACAGTGAAGGCATATTTCAGAGCACTTGAGCATCCCCTAAACGCATAGCATGCGATGGTCAAGGAAACAACAGCACCGCCTAGGACGTGGAAAATCATGTATGGGACAGGCAGAAGACAGTACACAGCTTGTGTGCCAATTAGCAGAACTCAAAGAAACGGAGGAATGGGAAAGTATCCAGACCACTTCAAACACCTCTCCAAATCGCCATCGCTCCAGAATTTGGAAGACACTGTCGAGAATGGCCAGAAGACAAAGCTAACGCAGAAATTCAGATGCAGGAAGAAAGCACACAAGAAATTATTGGTAAATACACTGACGGTTCCGTAACCAAGGGTAAGTCAGGCTGGGGATACACAGCGATGCAAAATGCCCGAACTATCCAGGAAGACAATGATGTATACAGTTTAACAACTTCAAAACTAACAATGTAGGTTGAAGCAGTGATACAAGCACTCCGCTGGCTCTCATCCACAGACCTGTTTAAACCTGAACTAGCCATGTGTTACGGACGGTGTGCGGTGCGTGTTTTGCTGTCTAACTCTCACCTGAAGAAGTTTGGATGCGTGCACGTCTTTTTTCCTACACACACACCCACACCACACGAACATCAATAGCCAGGCAATAATTTAAGTTTCTTCCTTTTTTTTTGCTGCCTGAACCATCAAAATCATAACAAACACATATTACATAACAACAAGCAGGAACATCAATT
>CM031599.1:64200230-64202730 GCA_018398815.1 Conus ventricosus | reverse complement strand
TCCCCCCCTCCCCCCCCCCCCCCAACGCCCCCTCCCACATCGCCCTCTTCCCCCCCTCCCCCCCCCCCCCCCAACGCCCCCTCCCACATCGCCCTCTTCCCCCCCCTCCCCCCCCCCCCAACGCCCCCTCCCACATCGCCCTCTTCCCCCCCCCCCCCCCCCCCCAACGATGCCTTATCACCCATTGATCATTTCCATTCCTTTCCCACCATTATCAACATTACCCACACCCCCGTATACAACTACCCACGCATAACTACTATCATCACCGTCACCACCCAGCAAAGTCATTTATTTATTTTATTCATGTAATTATTTTCATTCCCTTTTTTACTTTAATTTTATTTATCTATCTACATATTATGATTATTACTATTATCATTACTATTACTATCATTTCTATTTTTCATTATATCATTATTTTATTATAGACATAATTTTTTATGATATTTATTATAATTTATTTTCCAATATATCATTATTTTATTATAGACATAATTTTTTTATGATATTTATTATAATTTATTTTCCAATATTTACTTATTTATTTTCATTTTTTTTTTTTCTTTTATCTAATCTTTTTATTATTTTTTTTTCATCATCGCACACACCTTGATGATCCCTCCATGGAACTAGCCATCTTACCAAGACACGCTTTGGCGATCCCCTGGAACTACCCATCTTACCACCACACACCGTGGTCATCCCTCCATGGAACTAGCCATCTACCCACCACACACCTTGCTGATCGCTGGGAATCAGCCATCTCACCACCACGGACCTGCGTCATTCCCCCATTGAACTAGCCATCTTACCACCACACACCTTACTGATCCCTCCATGGAACTAGCCATCTTACCACCACACACCTTACTGATCCCTCCATGGAACTAGCCATCTTACAACCACACACCTTGGTGATCCCTCCATTGAAATAGAGATCTTAGCACCACACACCTTGGTGATCCCTCCATGGAACTAGCCATCTTACCACCACACACCTTGCTGATCTCTCCATTGAAATAGCGATCTTACCACCACACACCTTGCTGATCCCTCCATGGAACTAGCCATCTTACAACCACACACCTTGGTGATCCCTCCATGGAACTAGCCATCTTACCACCACACACCTTGGTGATCTCTCCATGGAACTAGCCATCTTACCACCACACACCTTGGTGATCACTTCATGGAACTAGCCATCTTACCACCACACACCTTGGTGATCTCTCCATGGAACTAGCCATCTTACCACCACACACCTTGGTGATCACATCATGGAACTAGACATCTTACCACCACACACCTTGGTGATCTCTCCATGGAACTAGCCATCTTACCACCGCACACCTTGGTGATCCCTCCAAGGAACTAGCCATCTTACCACCACACACCTTGGTGATCACTCCATGGAACTAGCCATCTTACCACCACACACCTTGGTGATCTCTCCATGGAACTAGTCATCTTACCACAACACACCTTGGTGATCTTTCATGGAACTAGCCATCTTACCACCAAACACCTTGGTGATCCCTCCGTGGAACTAGCCATCTTACGATCACACCCCTTGGTGATCCCTCCATGGAACCAGCCATCTTACCACCACACACCTTGGTGATCTCTCCATGGAACTAGCCATCTTAACACATTGCTAATCCCTCCGTGGAACTAGCCATCTTACAGCCACACGTACTGATGATCCCTCCTTGAAACTAGCGATCTTACAACCACAGACATTGATGATCCCTGCATGCAACTAGCCATTTTACAACCACACACCTTGGTGATCACTTCATGGATCTAGCCAAATTACCACCATACATGTTGCTGATCCTTCTTTAGAACTAGCCATTTTACCACCACAGACATTGGTGATGCCTCCACAGAACTAACCATTTCACCACCACGCATCCTCGTAATCCCTGGGAAGTAAACATCTTACTACCACATACCTTTATGTTCCCATCATGGAACTAGCCATCTTAGCACTGCAAGACTTGGTGATCCGTCCATGGAACCAGCCATCATACCAACACATAACTAGGTGATCCCTCCATGGAACTAGCCATCTTAGCATCGCAAACCTTGGTAATCCCTACATGGAACTAGCCATCTTACCACCATACACCTTGGTGATCCCTTGGAACTAGCCATCTTACCAGCACACATCTTGGTAACCCTCAATGGAACTAGGAATCCTACCACCACATACCTTGCTGATCCCTCCATGGAACTAGCCATCTTACCTCCAAACACCCTGCTGATCCCTCAACGGAACTAGCCTTCTTACCACCACACACCTTGGTGATACCCACACAGAACTAGCCATCTTACCACCACACACCTTGGTGACCCCTCCATCAAACTAGCCACCTTACCACCATGGACTCGGTTATTCCTCACTGTAACTAGAAATCTTACCACCACACACCTTAGTGATCAATCCAGGGAACTAGCCATCTTACCACAACACACCTTGCTGATCCCTCCATGG
>CM031599.1:64192730-64195230 GCA_018398815.1 Conus ventricosus | reverse complement strand
CTGCACAAACCTCATACCTGTCGATAGAATGGACACCAATAGAATGGACACTAATAGAATGGACACCAATAGAATGGATGTTACATTTCATTTTAAGGCCTTTCACCTCAATACAAACAAAAAATGAAATGTGACATTTTCTGACATCTCTCTCCCTTCCCCCAGCTACTTCTCTTTTTTTTTTTTCATGTCTTTTCTTTTGATTATTTCTTTTCTTTTGATTATTTCTTTTCATATTCAAGCCTTTTGACTGTCAATGTGGATGCTTTTATTATTTTAAAAAAAACAAAAAACAACAAAAAACGGCAGACGTTCCCAGACAGGCTTTTGCATTTGCATACCTTATGTGGTCAGTGATTTATTCAATAGTAGGGGATGGTAAGTGTAGGGGTTGTCTCACTTTTTCCCCGGTGACTTGTTGAATGCATCACGCCAACCCACGCCCCCCAGACAGGAACCCGCAATGCCACACGCGCACCACGGCAGCTGGTCAGTTCAACAATTTAAACCCGATCCCAGAGGACGATGTCAGATATAAATAACATAAATTAATCGAGAACGATTATAGACAAAAAACACACATACACACACACACACACACACACACACACACACACACACACACACACACACATTCACACACACACACACAAACACACACACACACACACACAACACACCCCCCACACACACACACACACAATTAACCGATGCCAGGAACGATGATAGATACAATCACTGAAAGCTGAAGTTCAGCAATTCCCGTGCAGACAGAACTGTTTCAGAACCTTTGACATGAGGCGTCAAAGAGACGAATGAAGTTATTTTAAAAAGGGAAACTCGTCTGTTGAAGTGATGGAGGAACAAAGAAAACACGTTTGTAACTGGAAAAAAAAACCCCAAGTAATGACAATAACGGGAACAAAGAACCCAAGGTAATGACGATAATTGGAAAAGAGAACCCATTTTTAAATGACGTAACGGAACAAAGAACCCAAGGTAATGCGATAACTGGAAAAAAGAAGCCAAGGTAATGAACCATAACAGGAAAAAAAGAACCCAAGGTGATAACGATAACGGGAAACAAAGAACCAAGGTGATGACGACAACTGGAACAATAAAAGCCAAGGTAATGACAATAACTGGAACAAAGAAAACCCAAAGGGAATGACCCATAAAATGGAACAAAGAAGCCAAGGTAATGACGATAGCTGGAATAAAGAGCCCAAGGTAATGACGAACACAGACAAAAACAAAGCAGAAACACTTTAATCCTAGCTGCCTCACACCCCTGTACAAGCCAGTGACTGATCTTGGCACTAAAAGAGTCTTGGGCAGCCCTGACCTGACAGAAAAACCCCCCCAGAAAAGGGGTCAGTGGGACTGATGCTGCTGTTTCTCAGTGACTGAGGGCAGCTAAGAAGTGAGGGGCTGTCACCATGAAACAGCGTGGCAGCAGCATTCCTGTGGACAGCACCTCTGTTTGACAAAAAAGCTAGTTGATAGAAAAGCTCCCATTCACAAAAAACAGGCCCGAATCTGCTCAGTCTCCAATGCTCTTCAGGAATGTTTCAACAAGCTGCTTGCAGAGAAGGGTACAGCGAATACTTCGATGAACAAAAACGGAATTATATACCAAGGCTTTCAATTCATGTAGAAAATAGAGAGTCTACGCTGGTACTCCGATACTCAATTCACGTAATCTCTTCTCTCTCTCTCTCTCTCCCCTCTCTCTCTCTCTCTTTTCTCTCTCTCTCTCTCTCTCTTCCTCCGACCCTCTCCTCTCTCTCTCTCTCTCTTCCCTTCCCCCCCCCCCTCTCTCTCTCAGTCTGTTTACCATCTATAATGTCCACAGATGTCCCCCGATACACTGCTCTCCAGACACAGATCATTGATGTTCTCAAACTGCTCTCTCAGACAGATCATCATTGATTTTCCTCAAACTGCTCCTCGACACAGCATCGTTGATGTCATCAAAAATGCTCTCTCTCAGACACAGCACATTGATGTTTTCAAACTGCTCTTCAGACAGATCATCATTGATGTCCTCAAACTGCTCCCTCAGGACACAGCTCGTTTTATGTCATCAAACTGCTCTCTCAGACAGATCTTTATTGATGTCCTGAAACTGCTCTCTCAGACAGACCATCATTGATGTCCTCAAAAATGCTCCCTCAGACAGATCATCATTGATGTCCTCAAACTGCCCCTCTCAGACACAGCATCATTGATGTCCTCAAACTGCTCCCTCAGACCAGATCATCATTGATGTCCTCAAACTGCTCCCTAGACAGTCATCATTTATGTCCTCAAACTGCTCTCTCTCGACACAGCATCACTGATATCCTCAAGCAAAACGTCAAGTGCGGTGAGCAGCTGGTTTTCAATACCAGTATTGCCCCTTCTAAATTTACATGGTCTAAACTGATTTTATGCAATCAAGCAACATCGATTACACCTTCCATGTCACTAATTTCCGCATCAAAACTACTGACAGTGC
>CM031599.1:63950230-64187730 GCA_018398815.1 Conus ventricosus | reverse complement strand
CCCCTATCTACAACAGCCATAGTCCCCTTTCTTCAACAGCCATAGTCTCCTCTCTTCAACAGCCAGAGTCCTCTATCTTTAACAGCCATAGTCCCCTTTCTTCAACAGCCATAGTCCTCTATCTTCAACAGCCATAGTCCCCTATCTTCAACAGTCATAGTCCCTTTTCTTCAACAGCCATAGTCCCCTATAGTCCCTTTTCTCAACAGCCATAGTCCCCTATCTTCAACAGCCAGAGTCCTCTATCTTTAACAGCCATAGTCCCCTTTCTTTAACAGTTATAGTCCCCTATCTTCAACAGCCATAGTCTCATCTCTTCAACAGCCATAGTCCCCCATCTTTAACAGCCATAGTCCCCTTTCTTCAACAGCCATAGTCCCCTATCTTCAACAGCCATAGTCCCCTATCTTCAACAGCCATAGTCCCCTATCTTCAAGTCAAGTCAAGAACACTTTATTATCCTCTATCTTTAACATCCATAGTCCCCTTTCTTTAACAGCTATAGTCCCCTATCTTCAACAGCCATAGTCTCCTCTCTTCAACAGCCATAGTCCCCCATCTTTAACAGCCATAGTCCCCTCTCTTCAACAGCCATAGTCCCCGATCTTTAACAGCTATAGTTCCCTATCTTCAACAGCCATAGTCCCCCATCTTTAACAGCCATAGTCCCCTCTCTTCAACAGCCATAGTCCCCCATCTTTAACAGCTATAGTCCCCTATCTTCAACAGCCATAGTCCCCTATCTTCAACAGCCATAGTCCCCTCTCTTCAACAGCCATAGTCCCCCATCTTTAACAGCTATAGTCCCCTATCTTCAACAGCCATAGTCCCCTATCTTCAACAGCCATAGTCCCCTATCTTCAAGTCAAGTCAAGAACACTTTATTATCATGTCTGTAGATCTCTATTTAACAAATCACAAACCACACCCACCCATCCACCCCTACCCATCCACACCCACCCATCCACCCCTACCCATCCACACCCACCCATCCACACCCACCCATCCACCCCTACCCATCCACACCCACCCATCCACACCCACCCATCCACACCCACCCATCCACCCCTACCCATCCACACCCACCCATCCACACCCACCCATCCACACCCACCCATCCACCCCTACCCATCCACACCCCACCCATCCACCCTACCCATCCACCCCTACCCATCCACCCCTACCCATCCACCCCTACCCATCCACACCCACCCATCCACCCCTACCCATCCACACCCACCCATCCACACCCACCCATCCACCCCTACCCATCCACCCCTACCCATCCACACCCACCCATCCACCCCTACCCATCCACACCCACCCATCCACCCCTACCCATCCACCCCCACCCATCCACCCCTACCCATCCACCCCTACCCATCCACACCCACCCATCCACCCCTACCCATCCACCCCTACCCATCCACACCCACCCATCCACCCTACCCATCCACCCCACCCATCCACACCCACCCATCCACCCCTACCCATCCACACCCACCCATCCACCCCTACCCATCCACACCCACCCATCCACCCCTACCCATCCACCCACTCACACACAGAGAATATTACACACACTCACTCATATATAATATACAAACAAGCTTTGTGAAACGAATCTCATTGAAAGGTCAGTTTCAAGAGCCATATTCCCCTATCTTCAAAAGCCAGAATGATCTGTGTTCATCAGTAATAGTCATGGTTTCATGGTCACCATATTTGGCTCAAAAGTAAGAACTCCAGTGATCATGCGGCAACACAATCAGTAATAACTGTTCTTTTCGACAAAAGCACTTAGCAACATTCTCTTGAGGAGAACAACTGATTTCACAAAGAGAACGATGATGATGAACTGTTGAAGCTAGCGAATTCCCCTACGTAGCTGCCAACCTTGAGGAAACTGAGTCAGTCATCCTCTCGCAATAGACGTTGCAGGGGAAGAGAATGCCCCCCCCCCCCCCCCCCCCCCCCCCCCACCGCCGCCTTCCCTAATTCACACTGAGGGTGGGCGACAGGCGCATCCGTTTCCCGTTAAGAGGAAACAGATTGGTGCACGTGCATAGACAATACCTTACAATAACGACAGGGATAAGAAGCCAACCAACCATATTTTCCTCTTTTTTTCTTTTTTTCCTTCTTTCTTCTTTTTCTTCCTTTACTTTTGTCATTTTTTCTTTTCTTTTCTTTTCTTTTTCGTTGAGGAAAGCAGATGTTGACGGTGGGGAGGAGGTGGCATTGTCTCTCTCTCTCTCTCTCTCTCTCTCTCTCTCTCTCTCTCTCTCTCTCTCTCTCTCTATGTAAGTGTGCGTGCGTGCGTGCGTGTGTGTGTCGTGTATGTATGTATGTATGTATGTGTGTGTGTGTGTGTGTGTGTGTGTGTGTGTGTGTGTGTGTGTGTGTGTGTGTGTGTGTGTGTGTGTGTGTGTGCGTGCGTGCGTGCGCGGAATGCAGGGAGGAGTCGTTGGTAGCAGTACTGAACCCGCCCAAAGTGTTTCCCTGTCTACTCTTGTGTGTGTCCCCATGACGACATAGTCACCAGTGCTCCCTGTGGAACGCCGGCACCGCCACTGCCGTAGAACCAGTCTGCTAATGACGTCACTGCCACAGAACCAGTCTGCTAATGACGTCACTACCACAGAACCAGACTGCTAATGACGCCACTGCCACAGAACTAGTCTGCTAACGACGTCACTCCCCACAGAACCAGTCTGCTAAAGACGTCAATGCCACAGAACCAGTCTGCTAACGACGTCACTGCCACAGAACCAGTCTGCTAACGACGTCACTGCCACAGAACCAGTCTGCTAACGACGCCACTGCCACAGAACCAGTCTGCTAATGACGTCACTGTCACAGAACCAGTCTGCTAACGACGTCACTGCCACAGAACCAGTCTGCTAATGACGCCACTGCCACAGAACCAGTCTGCTAATGACGTCAATGCCACAGAACCAGTCTGCTAATGACGCCACTGCCACAGAAGCAGTCTGCTAATGACGCTACTGCCACAGAACCAGTCTGCTAATGACGCCACTGCCACAGAACCAGTTTGCTAATGACGTCAATGCCACAGAACCAGTCTGCTAATGACGCCACTGCCACAGAACTAGTCTGCTAACGACGTCACTCCCACAGAACCAGTCTGCTAATGACGTCAATGCCACAGAACCAGCCTGTCAATGACGATACTGCCACAGAACCAGTCTACTAATGACGTCAATGCCACAGAACCAGTCTGCTAACGACGTCACTGTCACAGAACCAGTCTGCTAACGACGTCACTGCCACAGAACCAGCCTGCTAATGACGTCAATGCCACAGTACAGAACCAGTCTGCTAACAACATCTCTGCCACAGAACCAGCCCGCTAATGACGTTACTGTCACAGGACCAGCCTGCCAATGACGTCATACCACTGACAGACACGAGGAGAACATGGACAAGGATAGGGATCGGCAAGTTGCCGTGATCAGGGGAAACACTCTTACAACTATCGTAAAATCCAGTTTTTGTTTGTTCTCGGTTTTCTGAAGGTTTATGAAAGGCTGAGGCTTAGGATCAGATTAGAGGTTAGGGTCAGATCAGAGTAGGGTTAGGGTCAGATTGGAGTAGGGTTAGGGTCAGGTAAGAGTAGGGTTAGGAGATTTGAGTAGGATTAGGGTCAGAATAGAGTAGGGTCAGGGTCAGGGTCAGGGTTAGCTTTCAGTAGACATGCAGAAGACAGAATTTTATGCAATGTTTAATCGACTACCTGCACAAAATCTTTCATCATACTCAGGACACGGAAGACAGCCCCCCCCCCCCCCCCCCCCCCCCCCCCCCCACCCCCCGCCCCTCACCTGCCCTTCTCCACACACACACACACACACACAGAGAGAGAGAGAGAGAGAGAGAGAGAGAGAGAGAGAGAGAGAGAGAGAGAGAGAGAGAGTAAGAAGAACAAACAGAGAGGGGGGGAGGGGGGGGGGGGGGTGGCAGCTAAGTTGACTTCCGATGAAAAGTCAAGGACCTGCTTCGATTATCAACAATTGCAAATACCAATTCTCAGAGATGGGTCACCACTTCAACACGGACAACTGGCCGTCTACCACGGCACCGGAGTTGACCCTGACGCTGTGAAGGTCAGTCCTCCTTCCCCAGTCTGCCCGCCAGCTGGCTGGTCAGGCCTGCAGCCAATGGTAGGGCCAGGACAGCGCCCGGTTCCTCACCCATTTCTAGGTCAGTGTGGCTCACACAGCATGACAGCGACACTGGCAAACCAGGATGCACGTGCACACAAAAAACATTCAGTGCTGACACTGTTCACAATCTGTTCAGTAGGATTCTTAATTAAACACAGGGCCAACAATGAACACTGAAGTGAAGGCCACATGAAGGCTGAAGACAGTCCTGCCTACAGGTAGACTGCTGCAACACTGCCGTCCTTGACTTTCCATCGGTGTTAGTTGCCAAGTGAGGAGGCTGCATGCCAAGATCTCAACAACAACAAAAAGTATCTATAATGACTCCACCGAACAACGTGGACAAACGAATCACTAGACCAAACACGACGCGTTTCGACCTCTTAGGTCTTCTTCAGACAAGATAAACAACACTCAGGACAACGAAAATGAACGAGCAATCACTTATCTTTGTCGAATTCGGCGCAAGGTTCGCCGAATTCGACAAAGACAAGTGATTGCTCGCTTTGTGCCGAATTCGAAAAAGATAAATGATTGCTCGCTTTGCGCCGAATTCGACAAAGATAAGTGATTGCTCATTCTTCATTTTCGTTGTCCTTGGCGTTGTATTATCTTGCCTGAAGAAGACCTAATTGATCAAAACGCGTTTTGTCTTGTCTTGTCCCTTGTCCACGTTGTTTGGTGGAGTCATGCATGATAAATACTTTTTTAAAGATTGTTGAGATCTCGGACTGCAGTCGCCTCACTTTCCAACTAACACGGATAGAAAGTCAGGGGCGGTGGTGTTGTTTAACATTCCTATCGGTGGCGTGCCCCAGGTGACGTGTGACTCAGGGGTGCTGTAGAAGTCCCTCTTGTCGTCCTGCAGGCCGTGGGCCCCCTTGAGGTGATCGGCGTACAGGTCCCGCCGGTGGAACTGGCGCCCACACACGGGGCACTGCAGGTGGTACCTGCCCTCGCACTGTCGCCGGTGCCGCACCATGTTGAAGGAGTAGGCGAACGTCTTGCCGCAGTTGCGGCATGTCAGGTTGGATGGCGCCGGACGCGGGCTGCAGAAGCGTGACGTCAGCACGTGCATGTGACGTCGAGGTCGGTCCGCGTGGCGGACGAAAGGCGGTGAGGAAGTCCAAGGAGCGTGAGAAACAACAAGGCGGTGCCATGGGTTATGCATGGAGGAACAGCCCGCTACACCCCCCCATTACAATCACTGAAAGCATGGTGTGGAACAGCCCGCTAACCACCCCCTCATTACAACCCGCTGACACCCCCTCATTACAACCCGCTACACCCCCTCATTACAACCCGCTACACCCCCTCATTACAATCACTGAAAGCATGATGAGAACAGCCCGCTACACCCCCTCATTACAATCACTGAAAGCATGATGAGGAACAGCCCGCTACACCCCCTCATTACAATCACTGAAAGCATGATGAGGAACAGCCCGCTACACCCCCTCATTACAATCACTGAAAGCAACGGGAGGTGGGGGGGGGGGGGGGGGGGGGGGGGGGGGGGGGGGGGAGAAAGAAGGAAGAGGAATAAACTATGAACGAGAAGAGCCTGCAGAATAAGAATACACATACGCGCGTGGACTCCCTTTCATTTCATCCAGTTTAATACCAAGCCGACCCCGAGGAGCCCATATCAGGGCGTGTTACATCGTCAACATCACTTCGTTCGTTATGTTGCGAAACAAAAATTCATTATCATTAAACAGTTTATTTCATACATGCTGAAAATCGCTTAAAACTGGATGGATTTTCTAGAAAAGCTGAGATTTAACGAAGAAAGATCTAATTCTTTTGGGGGAAAGTGTGGTGATTTGCCTGAACATGGTCGTCAAGGAGTGCGCCGCCTAGTGTGGAGGTGAATGTCAGGGTCCACCACTCAATCAGAACACACACACACACACACACACACACACACACACCACACCCACACACACACACACCACAATTACTAGATGCGCACTTGGGAGAGTGTAGACTTCTGTCAAAGTCAAACGGATCCTAGATCCGTCCCTGATCCAGATCCGCATCAAAATTCAATGAATGCATCCTGGGCCACCCCATCTTGCCACACAGTTCCTTCCAGTCAGGTCTGCAGGTTGTTTTGTTTTTCCGCGGAATCATGCAGAACAGACAAACCAAGAGTGACCAAGCTGTAGGAACTGATGTTCATCAAATTTGACTGGAATTGTGACACAAGGCCAAACAAAAGTCGTATTGTGTATGACCTGTGTGCTATCGTTACAAGAAATGTCGCTATGATTATCTGTGTGCAATGCAGCAATGTTTACAAGACAGGACTTGCTGTCAAAGAAATATTCCAGATTCGTTTACAAGAAATGTCGCTGTATGTGTGTGCAGTGCACCAATATTTGCAAGACTGGACTTGCTGTCAAAGAAATATTCCATACATGTTCTAAAGTAACCCCAAACCAACAACACTCTCTTCCAATCGATAATCGCTAAAGCGGATGGAGAAGTATCTGTACGCCACTTGTGCACACACACGCGTATGCATGTGTGTGCTTGTGTGTATATGTGTTTGAGTGTATGAGTGCATGCGTGCGTGCTTGTGTGTTGTGTGTGTGTGTGTGTGTGTGTGTGTGTGGTGTGTGTGTGTGTGTGTGTGTGTGTGTGTGTGTACAACACACAAACACACACACACACAGAGAAGAGAGAGAGAGAGAGAGAGAGAGAGAGAGAGAGAGAGAGAGAGAGAGAGAGAGAGAGAGAGGAGAGAGACAGACAGACAGACAGACAGACAGACAGACAAACAGATAGAGTAATCCACATAACAGTGACGAAACAACAGATTGCCCAAGTGTCTTGTGCGTAGGCACCAGTCACCAGAAAATCGATGTACTATGAAGTGCCAGTAACAGCTGTGACAAAGCTGAACAATCTGAACACCTCAGGACTGCTGGGCTTGTTTCCTATTGTTTTGGTTTGTTTCTTCTGTTCCAGGTCCTCCCCTAATCTGCTGCAACTGATTTCAAATCAAAGTCTTTTGTCATCAGTGGTCAATCCACTAAGCAGACTAAAACACAACACAGTCAAGACTTGTATTTTGTTAGTTACACCGAAAGCCATCAGTGTCAACGTGTGTGTGTGTGTGTGTGTGGTGTGTGTGTGTGTGTGTGTGTGTGTGTGTGTGTGTGTGCGTGCGTGCGCGACCGCGTGGTGTGCGTGTGTGTGTGTGTGTGTGTGTGTGTGTGTGTGTGTGTGTGTGTGTGTGTGTGTGTGCACAAGCGCGCGCGCGCGCGTGCGTGCGTGCTTTTCCGGGAGAAGGTCTTCTTAGTGTCACAATCTCGGGCTGAAACCCAAGCTGATAATATTCCAGTGTTGCTGTCACTCCCCTGACCTTCCCTCTGACCCATTGGTCTGTATGTAGTAACCCAGCACAGTAAGAGGTTTAGAACACACTGTCACCCCCTGACCTTCCCTCTGACCCATTGGTCTGTATGTAGTAACCCAGCACAGTAAGAGGTTAGAACACACTGTCACTCCCCTGACCTTCCCTCTGACCCATTGGTCTGTATGTATAACCAGCACAGTAAGAGGTTAGAACACACTGTCACCCCTGACCTTCCTCTGACCCATTGGTCTGTATGTAGTAACCCAGCACAGTAAGAGTTTAGAACACACTGTCACCACACTGACTGTCACCACACTCCCTATCACCACTGATGAACATCGGAAACACATGAAGAAAACGACATTTTATTTCAGTGAGGACCACCATGACACGTACCGCAATATTTTCACATTGAACATACTGAGTAGGACTGCGTGAGAGACAGGTTCATTCTGTATTGTTCTATTGTACAAACAGTACGGCTGATCTGCCCCTCCCCACCCCCACCCACAGCATAACCCCGGCTGTGCACAGTACAGATATTGAAAACTGCTTTCATTATCAAAACAAAGTACAAATGAACCCAAAACACTTTATGAATGCTCAGCAATTAATGACTGTACATTTATGAACATTTTACGACAATATATTGGATTTTGTCTTTTTCCAAAGTCAGATTACCCCCTGACAGGTGAGTGAATGACGCATTACAACAACAACAATAATAAGCACAATCACAGAACACAACAACAACAACACAACGCAAGAACTATAATCTTCTGGTTCACCAGATCTAACTCGTTGTTCTCGCAAACACAGCCATTTCCACCTGCCCTCATCCGCTAGTCTGATCAACCCTAACTAACTATTCTCATCAACCCACACTAACTATCTCACCTGTCCTCATCCGCTATCTCATCAACCCTCACTAACTATTCTCATCAACCCTCACTAACTATTCTCATCAACCCTCACTAACTATTCTCACCTGTCCTCATTTGCTATTCTCATCAACCCTCACTAACTATTCTCATCAACCCTCACTAACTATTCCCACCTGTCCTCATCTGCTATTCTCATCAACCCTCACTAACTATTCTCACCTGTCCTCATCTGCTATTCTCATCAACCCTCACTAACTATTCTCATCAACCATCACTAACTATTCCCACCTGTCCTCATCTGCTATTCCCATTATTCTCACCTGTCCTCACCCATTATTCTCACCTGTCATCACCAACTATTCTCACTTGTCCTCACCCATTATTCTCACCAGTCCTCACCAACTGTTCTCATCAATCCCCACCCTCTATTCTCACCTGTCCTCACCTACTATTCTCATCAATCCCCACCCACTATTCTCACCTGTCCTCACCCACTATTCTCATCAATCTCCACCCACTATTCTCACCTGTCCTCACCCACTATTCTCACCTGTACTCACCCATTATTCTCACCTGTCCTCACCCACTATTCTCACATGTCCTCACCTATTCTCATCAATCCTCACCCACTATTCTCACCTGTCCTCACCCATTATTCTCACCTGTCCTCACCCACTATTCTCACCTGTCCTCACCCATTATTCTCACCTGTCCTCACCCACTATTCTCACCTGTCCTCACCTACTATTCTCATCAATCCTCACCCACTATTCTCACCTGTCCACACCCATTATTCTCACCAGCCTTCACCAACAATTCTCATCAGCCATCATCCACCATTCTTACTCCCTCACCCACTGTTCTTGCCAACTTCACCCACTGGTCTTACTACCCTCACCTACGATTCCAATCACCTCTCATTGGACTCTTCTTACTATTCCTCATCCAGGATTCCCACCAGCCCTCAGTGACTGTTCTCACCAGCCCTCATTGACAATTCTCACCAGCCCTCAATGACAATTCTCACCAGCCCTCATTGACTATTCTCGCCAGCCCTCACAGCCCTCATTAACTTGATTCTTGGAAGCTTGGTCCAATCACCTCCAACGGTAACAGTGACGTCACATTCTGTGTTTTCTGCTTCTTCTTGTTTAGCTGATCACAAAACTCAAATCAAGAAGAAAATCAGTGTTACAATGGGAGGATCTAGGACTGAGGGGATGGACACAAACTCTGCTGTGTTCTCTTTGGACACTGTTTCGATTTTCTCGCTTGCGAACGATTTTCCTCTCCGTTTTTTTTTTGTTTTTTTTTTTTCGTTTTTGTTTCTTTTTTGGCTACCTCCATGAACCGAAAGATTTAATAATCTTCCCATTGCTAATGCTGACCGCACATCAACTCTGTAAAATTGGACAAATATCCTCTCAAAATTTTCCAGATATCCTGTGGATAGGCAAGCTGACAGACAGACATACAGACAGATAGACAGACGGACAAGGGACTGACAATCCCCGCTCCTCAGCTCTGTCCTGGACCTTTGGGTAAAAGCAGTTTACCCCCCCCCCCCCCCCCCCACCCCATCTTAACCCTCCAGAACATGTGACGCCATGCAGAATCATGCCTGGCAAAACAGCAAATGAGCCACAGACATGCACACAAAACCATTTCAACAAAAGTACGCTCTGTTTGAGTCCTCTTTCTTCCTGACAAGATGGGCGAGTGAAAAATCAACACTCACGATCTTTATTGAAAAAAAAAAAAGAAGTCGTACAACCAAAGAGTTCACTACTGAAATAATTAGTACGGGGCACAGTGAGGAGCAGCTTCCATGACCCTGCCCTTGCGCTTGACCTTTCACCCTTGGGGTAAGCCATAGTGCCTCTATGTAATCACATGTGTTCAAGTTTCAACTACCTGCCACAGTTACTGGCTTGCTGACACGTCAAAATAGAATCTTGTCCTCTGAGATGATACATATGCTGTTGGAGTTCAGCCTTTGTGGACTTATCCAATCCACGTACGCCGTGAAGACTGTCCAGCCAATACTGAGCCCCAACCCCCTGCCCTGGAGTGCAGAAAAAAAAGGTAAAATAAAGGGAGAGTTCTTCAGCGATGTTCGTTAATCTCACCAGAAACTTGCTTTTCTCTTGAAACTGTAGAGACCTTCGCCTATTCTCACAACTTAATTAAAAGATATCAGTACAAGTTGTGTGTGTGGGGTGTGTGTGTGTGTGTGTGTGTGTGTGTGTGTGGTGTGTGTGTGTGCGTGCTGCGCGTGCGTGCGTGTGTGCGCGCGCACGCGCGCGCGCGGCGTGTGTGTGTGAATACAACCGTGATTTAACCTGACAATAAATTTGTTTCAGCCAGTCATGTGTGGGGTGTGTGTGTTGTGTGTGTGTGTGTGTGTGTGTGTGTTGTGTGTTGACGTGTGTATTAAAACCATTGCTAAAATGAACCCGCTCAATATCATGTAGCAGAAGCATCAGAGTTTTTGACCAAATGTGGACTCTATAGCGCAGCCTCTTTCCTCCTGGTCACACAGGGTCTGCGTCACGTGTTTCACCAGCTGGGTCACCGCCGTCACTGGACAACTGGACATCGCCTCTGTCCTGACCGTTCGCTCCACCCTCACCCAGCACGGCCACACTCACATCGGCACTGGCACTGGCAGGGAACGCTGGATCAGGCCAACACCTCCGCTGCCTCCCCCGGCTAACACGCCGTGTTTGGTCACGCAGTGAGTATTGTAGTAATCCTCCTGTTGAACAGCTGCCGCACAGGCCACACTCCAAATGGAAAGTACCTTCGCACTTCCGCCGGTGCCGCAGCATATTCTGAGAGTAGGTGAAGGTTTTGCCGCAGTTCCGGCAGGAGGAAGCGGAAGCGGGCATGTCCCCCACCCGGAAGACGCGCTGCCGGACGCCGCATTCTCTCCCTCCCTCCCAGCGCCGACCGCCGCACCACGCACTGAGGGAACGGTTGGTCACGTGACTTTCCGACCGTCTCCTGTAGGCCCCCCTTGCGCCTGCCCACCACACACAGCGCTTCAGGTCAGAGGTCAGCCAATCAGAGCAGCACACAGCATTCACTGCCGACACTTTAAGAACATGCACGCTCAGTCTATCGAATCCATTCCTCATCCGTCACAGTGTATATGTCATATCCATCACAGATTACTGGTCAAATCATCACAGTGTGGTACATCACATCCATCACAGTTTATTACGTCATCATAGAGCTATGTCTTTTTCTTCATACTTGCCATAGGCTAACTGCGTCAGTCTTTCAACTGCTTGAAAGACGATGGGGTCGGATTAGGCCTAAGTGAAAACAGCTCGCGCGGTTCAAATCGACCAGATGTTTAACAGATCAGATAATTCCTGTTGACCGATAGTTTATTGTAGATTTATTTATAAAAAAAAGAAAGAAGAAAGACCCCCCCCCCCCCCCCCCCCCCCCCCCAGCTGTTTTTAGCCATCATTTGAAACAGGTGAGAGAACTATTAGCCGTTCTGCGACAGTTTTTACAGCCAACAAAACAGATCTCTATATCTTTCCTATCCATCTATCTCTTTTCAACAGCATAAATCACGAGCTGGCTGGGCAACCAAAGGACTGCCGTGCTGAGTGTGTAGCAACACTGGCACTAGATGTCTTTACCAGGATAGATAACTAACCCCAGTTCAAAGGAATGACTGTGTAACGAACTATGCGCTTAACTCGAATATTAATATTAATATAAAGTTTAGAACGAAACACCCTCAAACCACATTTACTCGTATTAAACCTAACTACAAAGGCTGTGAACACGGACCTGTGAAAATGCAAAGGACACACACACAGACACACACAGAACACAGACACAGACACACAACACACCACCTAATGAGATCGAAAAGTGATAGTGGACAACACAATAATTTACTGCAAGTTAAATGCCAAAGTTTGTTGTCGCAGACATGAAATGGAAACACGCCCTGAACCATGGTGACAAGAACCAACCCCCACCCTCACCCTTGGGGGGGGGGGGGGGGGGGTGTTCCAAAAAATAATGAGGTAGACTATTCAAGAAGCTTCATGATGATACTAGAGAAGTCTTCGAATCGGCAACTAAAGGAGGACAGTAATAATGACAGCCCACATTGTCACCAATGTTTCAAATTCAACTGAAGGAAAGAAGTTTTAGCTGTAGATCTCATAACAAAAGAGAACAAAACAACAAATAACAGCGTTCACAAGTATCATTTAATGTTATATATAAAACAGACCTTTCCCACGTTTCCATTTCAGACCATGACCTTGGATTCCCGATTCCCCCATCACAGACAGAAGAAAATTTTTCCCCATCCCTCTGTAGCATGTACGGCGCCGCTTTCCTCTTCAGCTTCACATGGATTTGGCCTCTACAGATCCTGACCATGGCAAACCTCTGTTCGACTGATCCTATAGAGACCGCATGGAGTCAACAGATTGATAGATGCCATGAGGATTGGTCCAGTACAGATCCAAATCTAAAAGCTGGATATTACACTGACCAAACTGGGCCATGGAGACGCAAATGGAAGATGCTATCATCCCATATGGTCCCATGCAGATGTAGATCTAAAAGCTTGATATTACACTGAGCCATGGAGATCATCATCAGAACTCCCCAACAACAGATTTATCAATCATCAGATCTACCAACAATGGGATTTATCAATCATCAGAACTACCAACAATGAATCTATGAACCATAAAATCCACCAACAATGGGATTGGCATCTATCAACCTTCAGATCTACCAACAATGTATCTATCAACTTTCAAACCTATCAACAGTGGAATCTGTCTACCAGCAGATCTACCAACAATGGATCTATCAACCATCAGATCCACTAATAATGGGATATATCAACCATCAGATCTACCATCAGTTCCACCTGCAGTGGGATCTATCAACCATCACATCCACCAACAATGGGATCTTTCAATCATCAGATCTACCAACAATGGATCCATCAACCTTCAGGTCCACCAATAATGGGATCTATCAGCCTTAAGATCGACCAACAATGGGATCTATCAACCATCAGATGCACTATCAATGGGATCTTTCAATCATGGAATCAACAAATATTGGCATCTATTGTTATCCATTATCACCCGTAGGATTCATGAACATGCGATTTTCTGACCTTCGGATCTGTTAAAGGATCCACTGATCGTTGAATCAACCAGTCGGAAGATGATCTCAATGACGTCTAACAAGATGCTGTACATCATCATACTGTCTTTTAATACTTGAGTCTGTCAAGCTGACCCCCCCCCCCTCATCCCCACATCCCCCCCCCCCCCCCCCCCCCAATACTCTCCACACACATCCCAACCATCCAGACTGCCCCTGGGAGAGAGAGTGCTGTCCGGAAAGAAAGGGAAACAATTGTCTCCCTTGTAGGATTAGTTTTCCAGGCTAAAGGCAGTTCTGAGGGAGAGGGGAGTGAGAGGGTGGAAGAGGAGGAGTAAGTGGAAGAGGAGGAAAAAGTGTGTGTGTGTGGTGGGGGGGGGGGGGGGGGAAGAAGAGAACTGCACATCAGTGGTAATTCAAGTTTTCTTCATTGGTCAACTTTTGCTACGTATTTAGCTTTTGCTTCATTTTTCTTCATTTTAGCGTCAAGTTCAATGATCAACGAGAACCTGTGGAATGTTCTGTTGTTTTTTTTTTTTTCTAGATTGAACAAACTGATGCCAGAGAGAGAGAGAGAGAGAGAGAGAGAGAGAGAGAGAGAGAGAAGAGAGGAGAGAAGAGACAGAGAGAGACAGAGAGAGGGACAGACAGAGAGAGAGACAGAGAGAGAGAGAGAGAGAAGAGAGAGAGAGGAGAGAGAGAGAGAGAGAGAGAGAGAGGAGAGAAGAGAGAGAGACAGAGAGAGGACAGAGAGAGAGAGAGAGAGAGAGAGAGAGAGAGAGAGAGAGAGAGAGAGAGAGAGAGAGAGAGAGAGGTGTGACTGTGCGTGTTTGTGGCCAAAGACATGTTGTTGGTCCTCACCCTGACACACGGTGACACGCTCTAACGGGCAGCCTTATCTCCTGGACTTATCATCGGCCAGATTGTGGGCCACAGCCAGGTGGCTGGAATAGGAGTCCCGCCGACAGAACTGCCGCCCACACACGCGGCACGTCAGGTGGGGGGTCCCCTCGCACTTCCGTCGGTGACGCAGCATGCTGACGCTGTGAGCGAAAGTCTTGCCGCAGGTGCGGCAGGCGGAGCGCGCGCCGTGGCCCGCTCTGGGTGTTCGGAAACAGCCCAGGAAAGGCCCCGCGCCCTCGTCCTGCCCATAGGGCTGTAGGTAGGGCCTGCCACCCGGCCCACGCACCGCACCAGGAAGGAGGCAGTGGCCTTGACCTGGAGAATCGGGGCCGATTAGCGGCGGGAAGGCTGTGGAGGAAAAAGCAAGGGGTTATCTCAGAGAGGCATACAGTCAGCTTGGCATGGAGCAAGAGGGTATCTCAGACAGGCATACAGTCAGCTTGGCATAGAGCAAGAGGTTATCTCAGACAGGCATACAGTCAGCTTGGCATAGAGCAAGAGGGTATCTCAGACAGGCATACAGTCAGCTTGGCATGAAGGAGCAGGTCAGGGGCACTGGCATGGCAGGGGTCAAGAACTTTCCATGGTGAACAACATCTCTCACAGCTCATACTAACCAAATCTCTTTTCTAAAGGCCACATATTGTTGAAGGGGGATTGGGGTGGGGTGGGGGTGGGGATGGGGTAGATAAAAACAATGCACTCCTATGTCCCCAATTCAAAACACAAGGCCTCACGTGATTTATAAAACATGGACATTTTGCATGCCTGCAAATGTCAGTTTCTGGCTACAAAATGAGAATTCGTTTCTCTTCTTTTTTTTGCTGTAAACAGATTGGCTGCAGTTTCCAGAGAGCTTAAATTCCAGGGACATTCAAAATCTAAAATTCCAGGGAACATTCAAAATCTAAAATTCCAGAGAAAATTCAAAATCTAAAATTCCAGAGAACGTTCAAAATCTAGAATTCTAAATCTAAAATTCCAGAGAACGTTCAAAATCTAAAATTCTAGGGAACATTCAAAATGTCAAATTCCATGGCACATTTTAAAAAAATCTAAAATTCCAGGGAACGTTCAAGAAGCATTCAAAATCTATAATTCCAAGGAACATTCTAGGGAACGTTCAAAATCTAAAATTCCACAGACCATTTTCAAAAAAATATAGAATTCAAGGGAACATTCAAGGAACATTCAAAATCTCAAATTCCAAGCAATGGTAAGAATCTCAAATTCCAAGGAAATGTTCAAAATCTAAAATTCCAAGGAACATTCGAAATCATCAGTATTAAACTTTAAGAAAATGTAAAATCTTAATGTTCATTCTTATGTGTGTCTCTCATTCCGACAACAACCTTCCATCCCATCTTAAAGCAATTGGGTCTCAACTCTTTTTCCAGGCAGTGTTTGGAAAACAGGATTTGGCCTTGCCTGCCGTCAACCGCCAGACTGTTCCTACCGGTTTCTGCTAGGTCACCCTGTATTTCTGATGGGTTTATTCAAGTCTTGACAAGTCTAGCTTTCTTTCCAATGTGGACGTTAGGCCTATTCTTTTTGGTCAAATTCTCCCGCCCTATTGTCTTTTTAAAACTTGGGACTTCGTTGACAATTCCGAACGGAAATGGTTGGAGGAAAAAACGGAGAACGGAGGTCACCAAAACACAAAAATAAGACAACCGCGCGTTTCCATACAAAGAAGGACAAAAGGACACGAATCACATCAACTCCTGTCTATTTCCGTCTTCCAGGGAACTTATTTGTTTTACTTGGTAGTTGTCATGCTTAATCAAACCTTCCTTTCTTTTACTTGGTAGTTGTCATACTTAATCAAACCTTCCTTTCTTTTTCTTTTTTTACCCTTTCTTTTCAAATCCTTCGGCTGTAAGTGTATTAACCCATCGTACATTTCTCTGTAATGCCGGTCATAGAGAAACACCTTTTGATATATACCCCATCTCCACAGTGAAAAAAACGGATGTCTTAGCTCTGCAAATGAAGGCACTTGCTTCATGGAGGATCGATACATGGAGGTGTACGTGGGCTGATGAAGAAGACCAGGCGGAATCCGTTTACCATACACCGGATTCCTTGACATGAGGGAGAGTTGGTTATGACTGGTCTCTGAGCCAGGCATTCAGGATGATTGGTGTTCTTCCTCCTGTAGTATCTGTGATTGTTCTGTATCTGTATTTAACAGCTCTCTCTCCTTCTCTGTCTCTCTCTCTCTCTGTATTACTGTATTTTTGTGATGAATTTGAACATGTTGCCCCCATCGCTCCTCTTCATTTTCCATAAGTTCTTCTTCTTCGTCGATCACCACTTAGATGGATACACCAGTCTGCCTCGCAAACGCTGCCGTCCTCTCCAGGCTGCCTGGCGCCATGCAGCTTCTCGTTCAGGCCCTTTTCCTCAGGCTGAACGCTCACCTGTATAACAAGATGAAGATCGGACAGTCAGAGATGTGCCCATGCCATACAGCTGCTATGACAACCGAACATCTCCTGCAGCACTGCCATCTGCATGACCCCTGAGAACGAAACGTGGCCTGAGGCAAAGGCCCTGAACGAGAAGCTGCATGGCGGCCAGGCAGCCCTGGAGAGGGCATCTTTTGCATCACCACTTGTGTTGTAATTTAGTATTCACCGCAATGCTGTTTGTTCATTTACACTTGCAAACCTTTTAATTTTCTTTTTCTTCTTCTTCATAAAGGATAGGATTGAAATAGCTTGTTCTTGTGTTCATTCATTTCCCTCATTCAAAAAAAAAGTTCTCTCTCTCTCTCTCTCTCTCTCTCTCTCTCTCTCTCTCTCTCTCCAGTAGTGGCTTCCCTTGTCTGTCTCCCAGTAAGACGTGTAAAGCTGCTGCTCTAAATTTCTGCTTGTATTGCCTGTAAACTGCACTGACACAGTACGCCTGCTGAAGGCCCCCCATGCACTTTGGAAGCGACGCTGAATGCTGCGCTAAAGGAAATGACTCTGTCCTCGTCTGAAATTGAGGGCAGAGGAAAACAAACTGTCGTCATTCGTCGACTGACCACGAATACCGACCAGCCCCCTGCAACACAAACCCAAGGCCACAGTGCTGTGTATCGACGAAAATGCCCGTCACAGGTAACCAGGGACAGGCGCAGAGCTGAGGTATACAGAAACAATCAGCAGGAAAAGGCAAGTGAAGGTTTTTCTCCATCCAGTATAGTTTTTACCGACTCCCCCAAACTTAGTGTACAGTGCTGACAGAAGCGGTAACAGCTATACTGCTTGTGGTGACATTTTTCAGTGTGACAGCAATTCCCCTTCCTCCGCACCACCGCCAGCACGAGACACGCGGCACAGTGACAATCAACAACAAAAATCGCCATGGGACTGTGTGATAAACAATCTGTGACAATCGGTGAAGCTTTCATGTCGGATATTGAGTCAGTCAAGCCAAGTGTTGATGAAAACTGTGGTGAACAATGTTGTGACATTGTCTGTGGACATGACAGGCCATCAGTTCCTGCAGCACGAAACGAAACAGAGGAAGTCTTCGTAAATCGTGATTCACAATGCAAAGATGATCCCAAATAATTATATTTCTCAGGTCAGTCAACCACAGGGTGCTCCTTTTGACAAAGCTACCATTAGCGACATACTGGCGTATCTGCAGGAAATGACCAGAAATATGGACAGTTTTCAATATACTACCAGAGAAGACGTGAAAATAGCTTCCGGCATCATTGAAACTGTCAAAGACGGAAATCTTAATGACTGTGTAGATGTTTGATACTTCGCAGTCATACCAGTGTGCGGCGATAGTTTCTAATATCTTCCGTGATCTGGTTTCCACATCGCGATGTGGTATTCTGACGAGTAATACCTGTTTATTCTTTTATAGTAATGTTATGAGCACCCCCTCCCACTTTCCTCAATAACTCATTCATTCATTCATTCTCTCTCTCTCCTCTCTCTCTCTCTCTCCTCTCTCTCTCTCTCTCTCTCTCTCTCTCTCTCTCCACATTCAAAATTGTGAATGGCGACCGCAGCTAGTCACAAGCCTTTTGTGCTCTGCGCACTCACCAAGAGAGAGAGAGACAGACAGACAGACAGAACACAAATACCGAGAGAGAGACACACACAGAGAGAGAGAGAGAGAGAGAGAGAGAGAGAGAGAGAGAGAGAGAGAGAGAGAGGAGAGAGAGAGAGAAGAGAGAGACAGACAGACAGACAGACAGACCACAAACACCAAGAGAGACATATAGACAGACAGAACAGAAATACCAAGAGAGAGGGACAGATATCACACAAACACCAAGAGACAGATAGACAGAACACAAATACCAAGAGAGAGACAGAACACAAACACCAAGAGACAGACAGGCAGAACACAAATATCAAGAGACAGAACACAAACATCAAGAGAGAGAGAAGACAGACAGAACACAAATACCAAAAGACAGAGACAGAACACAAATGTCAAGAGAGAAACAGAACACAAACACCAAGAGACAGACAGACAGAACACAAACAAAAATAGAGAGAGACAGAACACACACACCAAGAGACAGACAGACAGAACACAAATACCAAGAGAGACAGAACACAAACACCAAGAGACAGACAGACAGAACACAAACACAAATAGAGAGAGACAGACAGAACACAAACACACACACACACACACAGAGAGAGAGAGAGAGAGAGAGAGAGAGAGAGAGAGAGAAGAGAGAGAGAGAGAGAGAGAGAGAACACAAATACCAAGAGACAGACAGACAGAACATAAACACCAAGAGACAGACAGACAGAACACAGACACAAAGAGAGAGACAGACAGAATACAAACACAAATAGAGAGAGACAGACAGAACACAAACACAAAGAGAGAGAAAGAGAGAGAGAGAGAGAGAGAGAGAGAGAGAGAGAGAGAGAGAGAGAGAGAGAGAGAGAGAGAGAGAACACAAACACTAAGAGACAGACAGAACACATACACCCAGAGAGAGAGAGAGACAGACAGACAGAACACATACACCCAGAGAGAGAGAGAGACAGACAGAACCCAAGCATCAGGAGACACCATGAAACCAGCAACACAGTCCAATCAAATATTCGTCTTTATGAGGCTTTATTCCGGTGACGTCAATGGTTTATGACACTACGACATGGACCGTTCAACTCCTTTAGACACCAATTCTCTCAGTCTGAAGACAAACTCAGCAGGTCTTCACATAAAGATCGTGGATAATACCCCGCCCAGGTTTTCACATAAACATCGTGGACAATACCCCGCTCCAGGTTTTCACATAAACGTGGATAATACCCCTCCCTAGGTTTTTCACATAAACATCATTAAAAATACCCCGCCTCAGGTTTTCACATAAACATTGCGGTTAACACCCCGCTCAGGGTCTTCATAAAAACATCATGGATATACCCCGCCCCAGGTTTTCACATAAACATCATGGATATACCCCGCCCCAGGTTTTCATATAATCATCATGGATATACCCCGCCCCAGGTTTTCATATAAACATCCTGGATATACCCCGCCCCAGGTTTTCATATAATCATAATGGATAATACCCTGCCCCAGGTTTTCATATAATCATAATGGATAATACCCTGCCCCAGGTTTTCATATAATCATAATGGATAATACCCTGCCCCAGGTTTTCATATAATCATAATGGATAATACCCTGCCCCAGGTTTTCACATAAACATCATGGATAATACCCCGCCATCCCGCACCCTAGGCGAGACTCAAACCAAGCATCTGAGGTTCTCCTCGCTTCCTAAGCGGAAACATTCCCTACTGCATTACCATCAATCATGTCGGCCCTGCTGACGTTACTGATATCCAATCCGGTACCTGTGACGCCATTTTCTTGGTGAAGATAATATCAATGATAACCAAACCAAGATCATATCATGATGGGCATAAAATGGTAGATGATCAACTTTTTAAAAAAAGATCATACAAAGAACACCAGAAAGACTCTTGGGAGGCACAGACCACCACCATCGTCAAACCGATCCGGATCCGCCCTTTAATCTGGATCCGTCCCTAAACTGACCGAGTTCACGTCCCTGGAGTACGTTCCGTCTTTCCACCAAGTTCTGCGGTCACTGCCGACCCCACCAAGCTCCAGCAGTCTTTCCCTCCCCCTCCTCCCCCCTCCCTTACCGAATGGGAATGGCATTTCGCTCACTAGTTCCAAGCTATGACCCAGATCTGCCCTCCTACTCTCACAAAGTCATAGATGGGTGGGGGGGGGGGGGGGGGGGGGGGGGGGGGGGGGGGGGGGGGGGGGGGGGGGGAGAAGTCCTCCATGCCACTGTGATCTGTCTCGGCACCACACTTTCATGTGTTTGTCTTTGGGCCATCCTCCGTCTTCCCACCAACCTCGCTGAACTTGCTGCACAGCCTTTCTGACAAAAAAAAAAAAAAAAAAAAAAAACAACACCGACCCAACCAACCAAAAGTGACGGGTGAAAATATAGCCTTCTTGGTAGATGAAATGCAGGGTAAACCCCCCCCCCCCCCCCCCAAAAAAAAAAAAAAAAAAAAAAAAGTAAAAAAAAAAACCCAACAAAAACAACACAATGTGTTTGAATAATATAAAAACAGTAACAGTGCCATAATCAGTTAACAAGATCAGAAAGGGAAAAAATCAATGCAGCAACATACACCGATATACATACACCGCACAGTTCCCATCGATTCACAACTTTCAGTAAAAATCCAGGCACGCACATTTTATACAGTGTGGTTCACAGTACACAACACATCTCTAACACCATTTTTTCACGCACGTTTTTTTTCTTTTAATATATAAACATTACACAAAAAGGGACTTCATACTGTTTGATTCTCTGGTCCTAAAAATTGCATGTAACAAAAGTTTTCAAAATGCGAACTACAAGGTCTTCCAAAACATCGACACATAAATATTCCTTAAAACAAAAACTATCACATAATATGGCGAAGCGTTTAAAAATCATTTTCAGTTCAACGAAAAGGGAAACATATTATACTTTAGAAGAATATGAATCTGTTAAGACAGGGATGTACGCATGCTTCAGAAACTTACTAGAATTGTGAGTGTAATAAAGATTGAAACTACCGACAACCGGGCCCAAACAAAAACAGCAAATTCTTTCAATCACTGCTAAATGAGGAAAAGATTCAGAACAACATCAGTCTGTTCACAAAGGGATATAAGAATACTACAAAAGCATGATAAAGACAAAATAATCAGTGAAACTCTGAACGACAACAAGTGTTCCGCATAGGGAGTAAAGGCAGTGGCGGCAATGATGGTGATGGTATGACCATAAAATAACAAACTCTGGGCAACATTTCCGTCTGTATCCTCATCCTCATCCTCCTCCTCCCTCCTCCTCCTCATCGTCATTATCTTCATCCACTACAACAGCTGAAGCAGACATAGTTGAAGTCCTGTACACTTTTGACTGATGATTGACTATAAATAAGTACGGTAACTCTGACTTTTACTTCAGTGTGTAAATAAATCAACATAGTTCTAGCATGTGTAATGCCACATTGATCCAGATAAGATTGAAGACAGTTGCAATCTGTGACAGCTGTCTCTTCAATCTTACTCTTGAGGTCAATGCTGCAGCAGCAAGTTGAGAATGAATCAAAAACCAGATAGGGAAAGAACACAAATTATGCAATGACGACAGTAAAGGTAACACTAAGGAGAATAACACTCAATGCTGCAGCAGCAAGTTGAGAATGAATCAAAAACCAGATAGGGAAAGAACACAAATTATGCAATGACGACAGTAAAGGTAACACTAAGGAGAATAACACTAATGATGATGATCATGATGATGATCTTGATGATTAAGCAGATGACTATACACACAAATCAAACATCATATCTGGGGTCATTCTATCAAATACCGCGAGGAAGCATGTGGTGCGCACGCACGTGCACACACACATACATACACACACCCTCTCTCTCTCTCTCTCTCTCTCTCTCTCACTCACGCGCACAAACACACACATACACGCACGCGCACACGGACATGCGCGCGCGCACACACATGTGCACACGAGCAGTTTTATCTACAAGAACACGCAGAAGGCAGGCTTTGCCTTTAGGACAAACAGGCTACGTATTGCTCCCCCCCCCCCCCCCCCCTCCCAAGCAATGAGGCAATGGGCAAAACAGGCATTTCATTCCTTCTATTGCAGTGTATGAGGTCTGGATGAGAAAGACGATCATCACAACTGAAATGTGAGTAAACTAAATGTCTTTTCCTTTAGACATGCACACGTCCCCGCCCCTTCTTTTCGTGTGTGTGGTGTGTGTGTGTGTGTGTGTGTGTGTGTGTGTGTGTGTGTGTGGTGTGTGTGTGTGTACGTGTGTGTGTGTGTGTGTGTGTGTGTTGTGTGTGGTGTGTGTGTGTGTGTGTGTGTGTGTGTGTACGTGTGGTGTGTGTGTGTGTTTTGTGGAGAGAGAGAGAGAGAGGAGAGAGAGAGAGAGAGAGAGAGAGAGGTGTGTGTGTGTGTGTGTGTGTGTGGCGTGTGTGTGCGTGTGCCAAAACAGTCCATAGGGTGTACTATTTTTGGTGTGTGTGTGTGTGTGTGTGTGTGTGTGTGTGGTGTAGCGTGTGCGACGGGCGTGTAATGAGTGAGAGAGAGAAACAGAGAGAGAGAGAGAGAGAGAGAGAGAGAGTAGAGAGAGAGAGGAGAGAGAGAGAGAGAGAGAGAGAGAGGAGAGAGAGAGAGAGGAATTGCGAAGGAAACCGTTGTTACCATCAATGGTCGGGACCACCAGACCAGTCCTCTGATACTTCATTCTTGCGGGTCTGTCACACCGCTGGGTCTGGTGACTGCACAAGAGAGTTGTATGCCATGAAACATCCTCAGGGTCTGGTGACTGCACCAGAGAGTTGTATGCCATGAAACATCCCTCAGGGTCTGGTGACTGCACCCCGAGAGTTGTATGCCATGAAACATCCTCAGGGTCTGGTGACTGCACCAGAGAGTTTATGCCATGAAACATCCCTCAGGGTCTGGTGACTGCACCAGAGAGTTGTATGCCATGAAACATCCCTCAGGGTCTGGTGATTGCACAAGTGAGCTGTATGCTATGAAAACACCCCTCGCGGTCTGGGGACTGTGCCAGAGAATTGTATGCTATGAAACATCCCAGTGGATCTGGTGACTACACCAGAGAGTTGTATGCCATGAAACATCCCTGGGGGTCTGGTGACTACACCAGAGAGTTGTATGCCATGAAACCCTTCCCCTGGGTCTCAAAACACCAGAGAGTTGTATACCATGAAACATTCCTGTGGGTCTGGTGGCACGACCAGCGAGTTGTATGCCATGAAATCCTGCCCCTGGGTCCGACGACACCAGAGAGTTGTATGCCATGAAACATCCCTGTGGATCTGAGGACTACACCAGAGAGTTGTAGGCCATGGTCTGACAACACCAGAGAGTTGTATGCCATGAAACATCCCTGTGGGTCTGAAAACACCAGAGAGTTGTATGCCATGAAACATCCCGTGGGTCTGATGATACCAGAGAGTTGTATGCCATGAAACATCCCGTGGGTCTGATGACAGCAGAGAGTTGTATGCCATGAAACATCCCGTGGGTCTGATGACAGCAGAGAGTTGTATGCCATGAAACATCCCGTGGGTCTGACGACACCAGAGAGTTGTATGCCATGAAACATCCCTGTGGGTCTGACAACACCAGAGAGTTGTATGCCATGAAACATCCCTGTGGGTCTGACAACACCAGAGAGTTGTATGCCATGAAACATCCCTGTGGGTCTGACACACCAGAGAGTTGTATGCCATGCAACATCCCTGTGGGTCTGACAACACCAGAGAGTTGTATGCCATGAAACATCCCTGTGGGTCTGACAACACCAGAGAGTTGTATGCCATGAAACATCCCTGTGGGTCTGACAACACCAGAGAGTTGTATGCCATGAAACATCCCTGTGGGTCTGACAACACCAGAGAGTTGTATGCCATGAAACATCCCTGTGGGTCTGACAACACCAGAGAGTTGTATGCCATGAAACATCCCTGTGGGTCTGACAACACCAGAGAGTTGTATGCCATGAAACATCCCGTGGGTCTGATAACACCAGAGAGTTGTATGCCATGAAACATCCCTGTGGGTCTAACAACACCAGAGAGTTGTATGCCATGAAACACACTCCCGTCCACTCAGCAGTCAACGGGTACCTGATTCAATTCAGGGAACGAAAGAGGCTGACGTTTTTCAACTGATGTCAATGCTGGCTGACGTTTTGCAACTGATGTCAATGCTGACTGGCGTTTTACAACTGATGTCAATGCATGTGTCTTCTTCTGTATAACACCCCCCGTCCCTCACGGCTGTATTTGGTGAAATGATGTCGATCAAATGTCTAACATACCTGGTTATCTTGTGATCAAACGGTATTGAAAAAGTATTTCATTTACCTCCTGTGAATTTTCTTTTTAGTTCTTTTTTAAAATAATGTCTTGTCTAAGGGGTCCCCCCCCCCCCCCCCCTTTCTATTTTCATAAAAGACGTATCGCCAGAAGATCATTACAAGATCTCTGTCTACAGACAGCACAGTAGTAACATTCACTTTAAAATTGCCAATAAAAGTTAGTTTTCAACACAGGGAAAACCTTACTTCAGATAACTGACATATTGAACACGTGTGTGTAGCACGTGTGTGTAGCACTCGGTACATGTTCGTCTGACATGGAAACCATGACAAATTTGTCCTTTTTCCAAACACAGTTCTGACATATTTCATGTCGCTGGTAAGGCACTGGTCACGATATTTCCGTCTGCGGCGTGAGTCTTGAGCCCAGGCTGTCATCCCAGGTAGAACAGGATCAGGCCGTGTAGCGTCTCCAGCGTACGTGCAGCATGTGCCTGGATGTCAACGTGCTGTGTTCTGTCAACACGTTTTCCTCGTCGGAGACTGGCCAGTTTTGTCCGTTCCTCTGTCAGCATGTGTCGGTCATCTTGTCTGACAGACCACGGCGTACATGGAAACGCCAGCACCAGATGGCCCGCTTCACAGAGTAATACGTCTGATTCGCTCGAACGATCAATAGCGACTTTCCTGCATAACTTGTTTCTGCTCTTGTCTCTCAAGCGTCTCTGAACAGATTTATCGGTCAGAATGGCAACGTAACTTTTAATAACAGTTGTACTAAAACCTGCCACGAGGCACGTGTGCACAATGGACCAGCTCGATGTCCGTGTCAGTTGGTGGAGAGAGGACAGAGCTGTCGATGTACTCACGTGTACGTCCAGTTTCAGCACTATCGTTCAGGCTCAAGGCATCATTCTCCGATCTTACTGGATCATCCAAGCTAACCGCATGACTCAAGTGTGTAGCCACAGTGTGTTCCGTTTTTGAGTCATGTTCACACAGGTTTTCAAGTCTTGGGTCGGTCGAAGATGGAGTGTTCAAAACAGTTACCGTGGCTTCTTCAAGTTGTCCGCGTGCCTGCCTCTCTTGCTGCTGGCGGGTCCTCTGCTGGTCATGTCGGATCTGGCTGGGAGGTTTCTTCCTGTAATACTGAACCTGTGTGTTGCGGTTCAGGACACGATCCGCCATGTTTGTTGACACCTGGAAAGTAGCCGGCTTGAGGCGCAAAACAACCACAGTGTTTCCACCTTCTCCCGCAACTTGCTTGTGACGTTATTGTCCGTTAGCAGGGCGTTCAGGGTCGTCTCCACAGCAACTGGCAGTCCAGAAACAGGCATGTTTGCGAGAAAATTTTGTCAAATTTATCGCAGATCAATCAGTGTGCGCCCTGTTGATTCTGCTCACGTCACGTGACCCCGAAGGAGGGATGGAGAGAGAGAGAGAAGGAGAGAGAGAGAGAGACAGAGAGAAAGCAGAGAGAGAGAAGAGAGAGAGAGAGAGAGAGAGAGAGAGAGAAGAGAAGAGAGAGAGAGAGAAAGACAGACAGACAGACAGACACACAGAGGAAGAGTGCCAATAGTGCACCGTGTGCACAATGGACATACAGGTTCAGCCAGTATAGTCACACACATTATGTTGAAGCCTGCCCCAGACACCCAGTGTTTCCATTGCCCTTCTGTCCCCACCCCCACACACAGGCTCTCCGCCCGTCCTGCCCTCATGTCAACGGGTGACGGAGCAGTCGGGGCGGGAGTGCTTCTTCTCCAGGTGTTCCTTGTAGCGGTCACGGCGGTGGAAGAGCTGGCCACACTCGGGGCAGGCCAGGTGGAAGTTGCCCTCGCACTTCTTGCGATGGCGGCACAGGTTGGTGCGGTGCACGAACGACCGGCCGCACCTCACGCACGCAAACCTCCCGTGCGCATCATAGTCCGCCAAATACACTGCAACGAAGAAACACACGGATGAGGGAAGAGGGGACGGGGGAAAGGTGAGGAGGAAGGGTGTGGTCATTGAGGGGAGGGATGGGGGAGGACGAATGAAAAGTCAAGGGGGAAAAAAGGAAGGTAGAAAGGTTAAAAAAAAAAAACAAACAATAATCGTACAACAAGAAACAAACGTCTACAATGTAGCTGAACTTTGAGGATACGCTAGCACAAGCACCAATGTCAACAGTTCCAGAGAATGTCACGTTTGCAAAACAAATTATCAGTTCACTCTTCTTTTGTGCATGTCTGGAACAGTTCTACAGCATGGACATTAAGTTTTAACGTTGCACTTTCAGTGGCGTTTGTGAGCATGCATGCGAATTAAACTGTTAACAGTTTCCTTCCATTCCACTTCGATGAAGAAATCTAGTTGCACTTATGGATTTCTGTTCCTCACTTGAAAAGAAAGAAAGACAGAAAGAAAACCGGGGTTCGTGCCTGTTCTGTGTTATAGCTGGTCCGATGTGCCGTTCACAGCACAGTAAGATGGATCGGCTCCAGTCTACACATCTAACACAATGATGAAGTTGGCATTGCCGTGGTGGTGACAGTGACATGATCTCTTTGGTTCCACAGCACAGCGGCAGCAGTGGCCAGAGACTGGCGTGGTGCCATCACGACTGAGCCTGACCACACTGACAGACACTGGTCAAGTTCAACCCAAAGACACTTTATTGGAAAGACTCGGAACACACTGCCAACCTGCCCCAGACCCCATCACAGGCACCGCTAATATGAACCAAAGGAAGATAACTGCGCCATTTTGACCACACGCTTTTGGTGATTTCCACCAATCAGGCGAAAACAAATATACTGCTGAATTTGAACTGATGAGAACAGGTGTACTTTAACAGTGAAACTGAATCAATCCGATCATAATGGAAAAAAGCACCACATCAAAATATTTTATAGGAAGTGTGAATGACGACAGGTTAACACTGAATGCTGTGGAACTACACCAACAAAATAGTAGCATTCCAATGTTCCCGATTCACGAAAAAAGGATAACTGGAATGTTTATATCCAACAGGTCCTGTTCACAGTCAGAAAAAAAATCTATTGAAAAGGAAAAATAAATAGTTGAGGAATATGAGGGGAAAATTCCTTTCCCCTTGCTGAGTGTGTGTGTGTGTGTGTGTGTGTGTGTGTGTGTGTGTGTGTGTGTGTGGGCTACTTTTTTTGGTCGTATCAATTAAACAAATAAGGGTATAACTTTGTCACAAGAGCAAATTCGAGTTGAGAATGAGTTTGCTAGACAGGAAAAATATCTCAACGAATGCATTGTGCAGTTGACACCAGTTATTTCCACAGAGTGCCCGAAGACAGGAGTTACATTTTCACATCGCTTGCAGTGATCAAAGGCCTATACTGCAATGCTTTACCCCACAACACACACACACACACACACACACTCACACACACACAGTACACACAGTACACACACACACACACTCACACACACACACACACACACACACACACACACACACACACACACACACACAACACACACACACACACATTTTCTTTTTCAATTCTTGTCATTCTGGTGTCCTTCACATTTGTCTTCTGGGTCGGATGAAGACGTACCTTTCTCCGAATGAACTTTCATTATTGTCACCCGAACAAACTTGTATAGATGTAGATAAAAACTGCTTTAAACTTTTCTCATTGCCACCCGAACAAGCTTGGATAGATGTAGATAAAATCTGCTCTAAACAAAATTCACTTCCTACCGATCTCTTCATCTGTCTGTCTGACGGTGAGACACTTTTTTTTCCTATTCATTTTGTCGACAGGACAAAAATTACGGAAGTAGAAAAAGAGGAACGAGAAAGCAAAACATACAAACATACGACAATCCAAACATTTTGCCATTCTCGGAATTCAAAAGAAGGTGAAAATTGACCAGAAACACACACACGGCAGTCCCCCCATTTCTTGAAAAATGATAGTTTTTCCCCAAAAGAAATTTTCGTCTGTCCATGAAATGATCTAACCCCCAACAAAATGGTTTTGTGATTCCAGTCACTTTCCTCATGAAGCGATACTGTCACAGCACTCTTTGAAGTGATACTCAGCAGCGCATGAACGCGTCTCCCGAGGGCAGGACTTCAGTACTTCTTGAAGAAGGTCCCTTTCCTCTCGTCCATCCTGCCATGCTTGCTCTGCAGGTGCTCCTGATAACGGTCACGGCGATGGAACCGACGGTCGCAGTGAGGACAGGACAGATAATAGTTGCCCTCGCACTTTCTCCTGTGGCGAATGAGACTGGGCTGATGCACAAACCTTTTGCCGCAATACACGCACGGGAAGCCGGGGGAGTGCAGGTAGTTAAGGCGAATGACCATGTCAGAGGCCAACCACTCTGGAAAACACAAATAGTGGATCGGATCACCATTTCTAGAAGGAAAATGAGGTGGTCAACCTAAGTGTCTGGCTGCGGGGTTTTATTTTTTTTTAATCCTTTTTTTATATTGTTCTGATTCCTTGTAATACATGATAAGGTTTTCCCCTAAACTTTCAAGGTCAGAGAAAAATCATACCTACTTGTATCCATCTTTTGTTCATTTACATGTTTGTTTCTTTGTTAATTCATTCATATATGATTTCTTTTTGTTGTTTTGGTCGGGTTTTTTTCTGGTCAGAAAGATCAGTTCCTTGTTCTCACTGGAAAAGTCAGCCTCATTCATTATCAAATCATCAATCAATTGACAACATACACCACGCAAGAGTGCGCCCGAAACAAAATTACGTAAATGTGACAAGATTTTGGAAAACGGTTTTGATTGAAGTTGAACACATTTAACATTCAATTTATGGTTGTACACTTGCACCCCAGTCTTTCCTGTGGTAAGAATCAGGCCATAAATAGCTTTATCGTCCCATAATCTGAAAGTAAAAGGTAACAGATCCAGTAACAACCACATTGATTGGAAACAACATTGTTGGAATTGATATTTACACTAACAATGATGACAATAGGTTAGAAAGTGTCCTGCTGAAGTTTGCTTCACATTACGAAGTCGTTCTTCGGGAACACATAACCTGCGTAACTAACTGGAACTGACACTGGCATGAAGTCTACGAGCTGCGTTCAGAAGTACGACCCTTGGGGGACGGAAAGGGGCGGAAGGTGGGAGGGAAGTGAAGAAGGAAAGGGGCAAGAGGGATGGGAACGGGCTTTACACAGGTCAAGACCTATCTGTGTGGCATGTCCATAGACTGCACTCTGTCCTTAAGCACACGTCACTTCCGTCAGCTTGTATCTTTGTAAAAAGCCCACACGCTCTGCCCGTTATTTGGCACTAACACTTCTCCAGTGAAACCTTCCCAAGTGACACGCCGCTGGCTGAGTTACCCACACTATCACGCCTGTCCACAACACATTCACCACGCCAGAATCTTGATCCTACAGTCATCCAGCAGGAAAGGAACATGGCGCACAACCAGACTGAGCGCCGGGCCTTCGGCAGACTGTGGCTAGTGGTGGTGGAACCATGCTTCCCATGCTGTCTGCTGATTAAAAACGGTCTCCCTTGTACACGCCTTCCTGTCCCTTACTAGCATTAGTTCCATCTTCTAAAAAGCTTGTAAAATTATATTAATATTTTGTCATGTTAAATTTGTTTTTTTAAAAATCATCCCACCCTGAGGACACCTCTGACTGGAAATCTGACATCCCAAATGTGACGTGAAGGATTCGGAAAATCCACAAAGCAGTGCTGACATTTTCGGTACAAGTGCGCATGTCATATCATTTGAGGTCGCCAGTGATACTTCAGCCTCATGATCTAAACGACCTGTAAAGGTAATTTATTAACAAATTCACTCTTGGTAAACATACCCATGAACCAAAATGAATTCAACCTGCAAGAGCATCCATTCTGTGCCCCATCCCTCCTCCTCCTCTGTCCCTTTGCAACGCTTTGATGAAGATTCCTTACCTATGATGCACGCTGACATGTGTGCATAGTTAGTTCTGAATGGAAAATGTATAAAGTTCAAGGTCGTGCTACTGAAGGGAAAAAAACAACGGTGACGAGACAATGATAAACACAGTCCTCTTTCTTTATCCTTTATTGATCTTCACTGATATGAAGACAAATTGTTCTTTGGAGATAGTGTTTTATAAGAATACGACCAACACTTTAACATCCCTGAATGTAAATATACACACAGATATATCGATTAAGCTTCACTGGTGTTGTGCGAGAAGAGAGAGAGAGAGAGAGAAGAGAGAGAGAGAGAGAGAGACAGCAAGAGAGAGAGAGAGAGAGAGAGAGAGAGAGAGAGAGAGAGAGAGAGAGAGAGAGAGAGAGAGACAGACAGACAGAAAGACAGAGACAGACAACAGAGATGGAAGACAGACGGGGAGAGAGAGAGAGAGCAGAGAGAGAGAGAGAGAGAGAGGAGAGAGAGAGAGAGAAGAGAGAGAGAGAGAGAGAGAGAGAGACAGACAGAAAAACAGAGACAGACAACAGAGATGGAAGACAGACGGGGAGCGAACACAGACAGATGAGGGCTGAGAGGCTGTTCAAGTCCACCAGAGGCACAGCTGTGAGGGATTGGTCAGCCCTGGCTGCCCTCTGCCCGGCCTTTGGGCCAGTGCTGGGAGCTGCGGTAGGGAGCCTGGCAGCACACACATCAGTTCCTCCACTTCCACCTCCACTCCACTCTCATCATGTATACAAGCATTGCATGGGTCCAAAATGCACACTACATAGACACACTGGTACATTTTACATTACTGTATTTGAAGAAAATTTATTGTCAATCCAAATTCATAAAGCTAAAATTTACAGAAAAAATCCACAATCACAGGTACATGCGTAGGTATGCGCCATCATCATGCCAATGGACATAAAAGTTGTGTAAGTGTTGTGTGTGTGTGTGTGTGTGTGTGTGTGTGTGCGTGCTCGCGTGAGTGTGTGATGTGTGTGTGTGGGTGTGTGTGTGTGTGTGTGTGTGTGCGTGCGCGCGCGTGTGCGTGCGTGCGTTCGTGTGTGTATGTGTGCGTGTGTGTGTCCGCGCACGCGCGAGCGCACGCGTGTGTGTATGCGTGCATGCATGTACGCATTTGTGTGTGAAGGAGCACAAACACTTCAAATCACCGACCAGATATAAGAAATTATCTTAAAAATGAAGAAATAATCGTTTGTGATTATTTCCCCATTACTGAAAAGATGCTAACTGAACTGACTGGCAGAGAGTAAAGTGGACATATGTACAGGATGGGGATATGAGAGAGAGAGAGAGAGAGAGAGAGAGGAGAGAGAGAGAGAGAGAGAGAGAGAGAGAGAGAGAGAGAGAGAGAGACGAGAGAGAGAGACGGAGAGAGCGATAGATAGAGACTGAGAGAGAGAGAGAGAGAGAGAAGAGAGAGAGAGGAGAGAGAGAGAGGAGAGGAGAGGGAGAGAGAGAGAGAGAGGAAGAAGAGAGAGAGAGAGAGAGAGAGCGAGAGAGCGAAGGGGAGAGAGAGAGGAGGAGAGAGAAGTGACACAGTAAGAGAGAGAGCAGAGAAGTGGAGAGAGGAGAGAGAGAGAAGAGAGAGACAGAGAGAGAGAGTGAGAGAGAAGAGAGAAGAGAGAGAAGAGGAGAGAGAGGGAAGTGAGACAGACAGAGACAGGAGAGAGAACAGAGAAGAAGTCAGAGAGAGAGAGAGAGCACGAGAGAGAGAGAGAGAGAGAGAGAGAGAGAGAGAGAGAGAAGGAGAGAGGGAGAGACAGAGAGAGAGACAGATGAGAAGTAGACAACAGAACAGATATACAGTCAAGAGAGAGAGAGAGTAGGCAGAGAGAGAAGGGAGAGAGAGAGAGAGAGAGAGAGAGAGAGAGAGAGAGAGAGAGAGAGAGAGAGAGAGGGGAGAGAGACAGAATGGATCGTTCTTTACAGACTTTCAACATCACCCGGTACTAGCACTCTCCAAGGTACAGCGGGTGGCGGGAGGGGGGGGGGGGGGGGGGTTGGGGGGAGGGGGAATTGGGGGCGGGGCTGCACTGTCCCCTGCCACAGAAACACAGGGCACCGGCTTTCTTCCCTTCATGCCCCATTCACAAGGAACACCGCTGGCAGCAAGTTTGCTGCTACATCTAAACACTGTGGAACTTCTCAATGTCCACCTCTTAAAAGGAGGCAGAAAGAAAGGGTCCACGTGTACGGGGCATAAAGACCTGGACAGACGTCTGTGTGAGTTGTACGTTTTGCACGGAAGTGCAGGCAAGTCGATCATAAGTTCACCTGTACCCATTCCTAGCAAATGAACATGTTGCAGTCTGAAGCATGCACATGACAAATTTCTTTGACCTGAACTTTGTATTGCTGCGACGATGCAAAACATGTTGTATCTTGCTCGGTCCACAGGCGTCATCCATGTTGTGTTTCTGGTTCGATAAGGGTTCACGGGAGGAAATCCTTGTTGGGATAACATCTAGTACATATAAAGGTAAAACCGTTAAAAACACATAACCAAATAAACAAACAAACAAAAAACAACAAAAGGGCACAAATCTACAATGTGAGGGAGACTTGATTTGGAGGGTCTTTACAAACGGGTTTCACTGTATTCCAATTTTCTATCAGTGTCCACACGATGGTCTGGGTGAGGAGGACAGCCATGCTGGGAAAGAAGGGGATGGCACTTATCGTCCACCACACCAACATCGCCAGAAGAACAATACTGTAAACTGAACAGTGAGAATGACCATTGTCCTGTCACAAGTTTAGAAGCACCACCTGTATGTGTGCCGCTGCTGCGCCAGCCGTCCTGTCCAGCATCTATTGCTGGTCTTGACTCTGGTAGTCAGGAACAAGACTGAGAATGGCACTGCTGTGTCTGAACTGGCCTTTCTCCTCAGCACTGGCACTAATGTGTCTGAACTGGCCTTTCTCATCAGCACTGGCACTGCTGTGTCTGAACTGGCCTTTCTCATCAGCACTGGCACTACTGTGTCTAAACTGGCCTTTCTCATCAGCACTGGCACTACTGTGTCTAAACTGGCCTTTCTCATCAGCACTGGCACTACTGTGTCTAAACTGGCCTTTCTCATCAGCACTGGCACTACTGTGTCTAAACTGGCCTTTCTCATCAGCACTGGCACTACTTTGTCTGAACTGGCCTTTCTCATCAGCACTGGCACTACTGTGTCTAAAATGGCCTTTCTCATCAGCACTGGCAATACTGTGTCTAACTGGCCTTTCTCATCAGCACTGGCACTACTTTGTCTGAACTGGCCTTTCTCCTCAGCACCGGCACTACTGTGTCTGAACTGGCCTTTCTCATCAGCACTGGCAATACTGTGTCTGAACTGGCCTTTCTCATCGCATGGCACTACTTTGTCTGAATGGCCTTCTCTCAGCACCGGCACTTACTGGTCTGAACTGGCCTTTCTCATCAGACTGGCATACTGTGTCTGAATGGCCTTTCTCCTCAGGACAGGTCTGTTGAGCGCGACAAGGATCACAGTCCACTTTGGGCTTCTACGAAACCCGCCAAAATCAGAGAGGGCATAGTGCCGTGCCAGTTGTGACCTTATGTCAGGAAGGTCAGATGTCCATCAGGCCATGCTTGCCTTGCACTGTGCCTGTCGTAACCCTGTATGAGGAAGGTCAGATGTCCGTGACGTCATGCTTGCCTTGCCCTGTGCCTTTCATAACCCTGTGTGAGGAAGGTCAGATGTCCGTGACGTCATGCTTGCCCTGCACTATGCCTGTCGTGACCCTGTGTGAGGAAGGTCAGATGTCCGTGACGTCATGCTTGCCCTGCACTGCGCCTGTCGTGACCCTGTGTGAGGAAGGTCAGATGTCCGTGACGTCACGCTTGCCCTGCATTGTGCTTGTGCCTGTCGTGACCCTGTGTCGAAGGTCAGATGTCCATGGCGTCATGCTTGCCCTGCACTACGCCAGTCATGACCCTGTGTGAGGAAGGTCAGATGTCCGTCATGCCATGCTTGCTCTGCATGTGTTCCCTGTAGTGGTCACAGCGGTAGTACATCTTGCTGCAGAGAGTGCACTGATATTTGTACACGCCTTCGCACTTCTTTCGGTGACGCAGCATGCTGTCGTACAGCTTGTAGCGCCTGCCGCAGTTCCTGCAGGCATGGCGAAAGCTGGGGTCCGACCCGAAGGCCTGGGGGTGGGGGCAGGGCGACCGGCTTCGGCGTCCCTCCAGTAGTCTCTGTACTCATCTGAAACCAGAATGGTCAAGCGCCTACAGCTGACACGTTGTAAGGCCACAAGGTCATCTTAGGAACAAAGCCAATGTCTAGCTGGTACATGTGCCCGGGACAGTGTCAAGTAACTGCAGACTCTAGAAGGGCGTGAGATACTTCATCTTGTTTTAACTCTCTTGTATTCAGATTCTCTGAGGCCAAATTCCCCCTAGTTTTCAGATTCTTTTGGTGCATTTAGCCTTAAAATGGGTATGTGCAGTTCAGGCTTCACCACAGCCAAGAATAAACCTCTAGAGCTATGAAATTCTGCATGTATGGTCACAAGGCTTTGTTCTATACTGTGAACAAGATTTTGTGTGTCTCGAGGTGAAAGGTCATGTCACTGTCACCAAAATGTCACCCAATGTGTCACATGCGATGGTGACAATTCTAATACAGCACACCAACATGCAGTTATCCCATGCACATGCATGTTAGTGTTGTAAAATGAAAGTTGGGGCCTACCTGAGATGATCTGTCTTCTGTCCACCCGTTCATTCCCCACAGGTAATCCACAGAATGTCACACACAACTAGTGAATTGTCACTATTGAACAGTTACTGTAAGTAAACTCAAGCACGGTTCATCGTTGTTTTTCTGTAACTGTTCTAAGCACTTTATACATGTCCATATGTATTTACACAATGTATAGCTTTACAGCGAGGATATTGAGTACATTTGTCACTGCCAGTTCATCGAAGCACTGTCATTACAAACTACAGGTAAGCACATATACACGTACACACAAACACCAGAAAACTAGTAACTGCCCTACTGTTGAGCCACATTCTGCGCATGGTAGTCACGGAAACAGTCATTCCTATGAAAGCAGAGAGCTACCTGGCAGAAAGTACACATATATGATGTTTCTACACGTCGTCCCTTAGCTGTCATACGGCCGTCTTTGATGCACTGCCGACAGACCTCGCCCTGCCTTTGATTTTTCTAATTTGTGATGTCGATGCGGCCTTGGAAATGGGGATCAGGCACTGCTTTGCTACGCCCTGCTTAACGTTTCCTGGAGGTGTTTTTGGAAAGCAGAAGGTCAAACTGTAAATCTGGAAACAAATAACGTCCAATCTTGTTTCATTACAACAACAACAACAACAAAAAGAAACAAGAAAATTTGATCAGGATGTTCATAGTTCAGTTTCTTATTTTGTCATGGTTGGGGATAGGATGGTGGGTGGGAGGAGGGACATTTCTCTGATAGGGATACAAAATCACGTGCAAAGGACGCAATTACAGGGTACACATATAAATAATTTTTAAAAACACACCAAAAAACCGTCTACCAAGTGTTATGTACCTTGGGGGGGGGGGGGGGGGGGGGGGGGGGGGGGAGGGGGGAGTGTTCCCCTTCCTTGAGCACCGTACTGAAAAGCATGTGACAGCAAGAAACCGCCTTATAACAACCCCCTGTTCAATGTAAGATAATTCCACCCATGCTGCTATTCATTGGGGAACTCTGTGCTTAAACAACTCCCCGGGGAAATTCAAATGTTAAAAATCCATACTACTCTCAAACGCTCCCCGTTAAAAGGGGAACCGTTTTTCTTTAAACAACCCCCCCCCCTCTATACAAATGTTTCAAAAAGTCCACGCTGCTCCTGAAATTCAAAGAACTTTGTGTGCTTTCAAACGGGTTTCTAAAAGCAGTGCCAAAGAACTGTCCCAAAATCTTCAAACTTACCATTGGATAGGCCCCAAAGCCACACCTAATCAACTTTTTTGCACGTTAGTGTGGACAAGTCACATCCGGAAGATACAACCCTGCCTATTAGGCACCACATAAAAAGACAGTGATTTGGTTTAAAAGATGTTTGGCTATGCAGAGCCCTATGGCACACAGAATTTGGTTTTATAATTATTACACTCATTACGTACCCCCGAGAACCTCCAAGTCAATTCTTACCACCTGACCCCACAGTAATTATCAAACGTCTAACAGACAACAAGCCTACACGAGTCAACTATCTATACAGACACACAGACACCACACAGCACACACACCATCTATAACTGACAAATGAACTATGAGTAGCACATCTGAACAACTAGATGCACTGCCCCAGCACCTCACATCCATGACACAATGAAGATGCCCCAATAGCCTCTTCCAGACACACACGTGCCTCACACCGCCTTTTGCCAACAGCGTAATGAAAGTGGCGGTCAGCATATAGGAACAGTGACCTAAACTGCCCGTCACCTCATCATCCAGAAAAGCTGTTCCTCCTCCCCAGTAAAGGGGCAAGTCACTGAGAGATCGAAGAGAGCCTACTGATTGCTTCTCTTCCAGACCACAGCCCAGTTACCCCAATGTCCGCAGTAGCCTCACTACCACACACAGCAGTCCACACTGCAGTAGCATGGCTCTTTTTCTGAACCAGAGTAATAACCCCCAGCACGCTTCATGGAACAAACCTACACCCCCAGGGGCACTCATCAAAGACAAGGAGAAAATCACTGCTTCACCGAACCGAGCTACAGCAAGACCACATCGACACCATTACTACACTGCCCCAGTCAGCACTCATCTATACCAGACACACAGCAGTGCCTACACTGCCCCCAGTCAGCACTCATCTATAACCAGACACACAGCAGTACCTACAACTACTGTAGTCAGCACTCATCTACACCAGATCACACAGTAGTGTCATACAACGTGTCTTATTTTTTTTCATGCTTGATGCCTGCCCTATATGCTTTGTATTTGTCTAAATTATTTGTGCTTGATACCTGGCCCAAACGATGCCATATAATTTGTCTTATCATGCTTTTTGCCTGGCCCCATGATGCCTTATGATCGATGTTACTTTATTCATGCTTGCCTGGCCCCATCACGCCATATAAACATGTCACTTTTTTTTTATAGTCGATACATAACGCTTTTTAAAAAATGAGCCCCAGTCCATTTATATTACTTAACTGTTACTTTTTCTATGCCTAATGCCCAGCACTTTGTTTCCAGAGCACGCCACGCCCTGTACGCTGTATTACTTTCAACATGCCTGACGGCTGATCCTGTCATGTCCAGCTGAGAGTCTTGCTTCATCCATGCTTGACGTGCAGTGTCTGTCCCCCCCCCCCCCCCCCCCCCCCCCCCCCCCCAAGCAGCACAAGAAGCGTGAAGTTGTTTCATTTTTGTCTGACGTCGTGCTCCATCACCCCCTGCCTGGTGAACAGGTGCTCTCGATACGAGTCACGGCGGTAGTGCAGCTTGCCCCCACACAAAGCACGTGTACTTGAACACTCCCTCGCACTTCTTTTCGATGACGCAACATGCTGTCAGCCAGTTTGTACCGCTTGCCACAGGTCCTGCCCCACGTGTGGCAGACGGAGGTTGGGCAGGAAGCCTGAGCAGCATGGGCTGGTACTGTGAAGTGGGGGGAGATCATAGAGTCCTCAACATCTGCAAAGGGAATGATATCGCCGTGTCAGGACTTAGCCTAGCAAACCCTCAAAACTTTCCCAAATCCACATATACCCCTTCTTTCCCTCCACTTTATATATTCCAAAAAGAATGTTGTCCTGTAACCCTCTCATCCAAACTTCCCATTAAAAAAAAAAGAAACAAAAGGAAAGCTTTCTATCACATAACAATGTTCATTATTCATTGGAAGCAAAGTAGCAAACCTGCTTTTCTTTTCTTTTCTTTTTTTCCTCCTGTACATTTGAGAGCGAAATCATTGCTGTGATCTGCAGCTAGCGATGCGGATCTGTCATCCCACTTTTAGTCATTTTGACCAATGACAGAAAAGGTGTAAAAAGAAAAGTGCATTAAAGCTGGGCAATTATCGACATGAGCTATTGCATCACTGGTGGTTGTGGAACAGATTCTCCATTTTCATATTTCAGGTGCGCAAGCACATGTGCATTTTTTGCGTGCGGACGTACATGCATTTGTGCATGTACGTGTGTGTGTGTGTGTGTGTGTGTGTGTGGGTGTGTGTGTGTGTTTTAGTGTATGAATAAGAGAGAGAGAGAGAGAGAGGAGAGAGAGAGAGAGAGAGAGACAGAGAGACAGAGACAACAAAGCAGACAGACAGACAGAGTAGTGGGGGTGTGTGTGTTGTGTGTGTTGTGTGTCGCGGTGCGTGTGTGCCCCCTGCGTGTGCGTGCATGTCTGTGAGCACACAACTTCACTCTTGGGTTTTCCAGGCCCGTTCTACTTCAATTCTTGCCGCATTCTTTACACCTTACAATGAAAATTTCACAAGGAATACACAATACATTTTGGGAAGGGCAATTATAAACCAAACACAAAAATTACCCCAGGAATAACATAAAAACAGTAGTAGTACGTCATTCGTTCATTCTAACATCTAACACACACATGCGCGCACGCGTGTGCATGCACATACCAACACGCACACGCATGCGTGCGTGCGCATACCATACCACACCACACACATTTGCTCCTCAACTTTTCGCCTGGAACCAAGCCGACTGTAACGAAGAATGAATACTGTATGACTGAACACTAGTGCATTGATTTCCGCCTGTGACGAGGAAAAAAACACTGTATGACTGAACACTAGCGCATTGATTTCCTCCAGTGACGAGGAATAAAACACTGTATGACTGAACACTAACACACTGATTTCCGCCTGTGACGAGGAATGAATACTGTATGACTGAACACTAACACATTGATTTCCGCCAGTGACGAGGAATAAAACACTGTATGACTGAACACTAGCGCACTGATGTTCGCCTGTGACGAGGAATAAAATACTGTATGACTGAACACTAACACATTGATTTCCGCCAGTGACGAGGAATAAAATACTGTATGACTGAACACTAACGCATTGATTCCCCCTGTGACGAGGAATAAAATACTGTATGACTGAACACTAGTGCATTGATTCCCGCCTGTGACGAGGAATAAAATACTGTATGACTGAACACTAGGTCATGATTTCCACCAGTGACGAGGAATAAAATACTGTATGACTGAACACTACACACTGATTTCCGTCTGTGACGAGGAATAAAATACTGTATGACTGAACACTAGGTCATTGATTTCCGCCAGTGACGAGGAATAAATACTGTATGACTGAACACTAACACATGATTTCCGCCAGTGACGAGGAATAAAATACTGTATGACTGAACACTAACGCATTGATTCCGCCTGTGACGAGGAATAAAATACTGTATGACTGAACACTAGGCATTGATTTCCGCCTGTGACGAGGAATAAAATACGTAGACTGAACACTAGTCATTGATTTCCACCAGTGACAGAATAAAATACTGTAGACTGAACACTAGTGCATTGATTTCCGCCAGTGACGAGGAATAAATACTGTATGACTGAACACTAACACACTGATTTCCACCAGTGACAGGAATAAAATACTGTATGACTGAACACAGTCATTGATTTCGCCAGTGACGAGATAAAATACTGTATGACTGAACACTAACACACTGATTTCCCCTGTGACAGGAAGACAATGCGTATGACTGAACACTAGGTCACTGATTTCCACCTTTGACGAGGAATAAAACTGTATGACTGAACACTAGTGCATTGATTTCCGCCAGTGACGAGAAGACAATGCTGTATGACTGAACACTAGCACATTGATTGTCTGTACATCAGGGTTGGTCAGAATTGTCCATTCTTTGTTGCCCGTCAGTGTCTGTACATCAGGGTTGGTCCGAATTGTCCAGTTCTTTGTTGCCCGTCAGTGTCTGTACATCAGGTTGGTCCGAATTGTCCAGTTCTTTGTTGCCCGTCAGTGTCTGTACATCAGGGTAGGTCCGAATTGTCCAGTTCTTTGTTGCCCGTCAGTGTCTGTACATCAGGGTTGGCCAGAACTGTCCAGCTCTTTGTTGCCCGTCAGTGTCTGTCAGCAGAATTGTCCAGCTCTTGTTGCCCGTCAGTGTCTGTCAGCAGAATTGTCCAGCTCTTTGTTGCCCGTCAGTGTCTGTCAGCAGAATTGTCCAGCTCTTTGTTGCCCGTCAGTGTCTGTCAGCAGGGTTGGTCAATTGTCCAGTTCTTTGTGGCCACTAGCAAAGCAAGGACTCCTCCACATATATGGGTTGCAAACATTTCTCAACCAACCCCTTCCTATCTTCTGAGGAACGTTTCTTTGTTCTTTGTTTATGTTTGTTTTGTTTTGAGTTCCTGACCATAGTCAGTTTTCTGAAGATCAACACACATTTTGTTGTCATAAATTCCCATCACAACACACACACAAAATAAGAGTGCGCAGCCATGTGGTGTGTGTGTGTGTGTGTGTGTGTGTGTGTGTGCGTGCTGCGTGCGTGCGTGCGTGTTGTGTGTGGGGAACTTTGTCTGAAGTCTGTGTGTGCGAGTGTGAGTGCAAGTGTGAGTGCGAGTGTGTGTGTGTGTGCGTGCGTGTGTGCGTGCGTGCGTGCGTGCATGCGTGTGTGCGTGCGTGCGCGGTGTGTATGTGCATGTGTGCGTGTGTGAAAGAGAGAGAGAGAGAGAGAGAGAGAGAGAGAGAGAGAGAGAGAGAGAGTACATCTGAGTGTTCAATAACAAGAGACTGAAAAGAAACTGTAAAACCATGCAAGCCTCGCATTTACACTAAACATACGAACGATTTTTTCTTCTAATAATAACCATTTATTTGTAACAATCCGTTTTAAAAAGAAATCACACCATATCAACAGAATCTGCCCAAAAGCAACCCCACCCCCCCCCCCCCCCCCCCTTCCCGCCCCGTCCTTGAAATACAAGATTGCTTTAACCACGTACAAAAACAACAGGTCTTGCTGTATTGAAACATTTAAACAGGCATGTACCAAATGAAAGAGTACAAGCCCACACATTTCCCAACTTTATATCTGCATACCCATTTCACATTAAGTCACAATCATGACAAGTGACGATGAATGATGATGAATGATGATTAATGTATGATGATGATATGATATATAATATATTGTGTGTGGTGTGTGTGTGGTGTGTGTGTGTGTGTCGTGTGTGTATGTGTGTGTGTGTGTGTGTGTGTGTGTGTGTGTGTGTGTGTGCGTGTGTGTGTGTACGTGCGCACGCGTGAGAGAGAGCGAGAGAGAGAGAGAGATAGAAAAGAGAAGAGAAACGAGAGAGAGAGAGAGAGAGAGAGAAGAGAGAGAGAGAGAGAGAGAGAGAGAGACTGAGACTGAGAGAAAGAGAGATAGTGTGTATCCCCAGATCAACCACAATCATTATTCACAATATTTATCTGATGATTCTGCCAAGTAAAAATAAACAAACAAAATAGGTATCAATGAGCAATCTCAAATTTTCACATTTCAAACAGACAAGTTCTACCAAAAAACAACAAATCACCAGAACCACCTGATCAAGCATCAAGAAGAGGGAACAACTGTCATTTTTAACAATTCCGAAAAACGATCCAAGACATCACACTTGACAAGCACAGCTGCCAACAATCTGAGCAGCAGAACGTTTATCCCACATCTGTCCAATGCTATAGCAAGACTCAAAAAGCGGCATTCCAACGGACAGTGTCAAATGGAGGAAACCAACACACGCGTCACCCCTCTGCACGGTACAGCGCACTCTGCTGACAGATTTGGACAGGTCTCCCGTTCCTTCCTTCAGTCCCATCCCCCTTTTCCTCTTTCTTTTCTAACTATGGCCTAGCTTTCCAGTCAAGACTGCCCTTTCTGTGTTGTTCAACCGAAGTTTGCTACGTACGACCAACTCCACTGCGGCCCTGGGTTATTTGTTGTGACTTCAATGATGCGTACGGGATCCCCCCCCCCCCCTCCTCCCCACCCCCTCGTCTCTTCTCACAGACCAGCATCCGCAGCTTCATGGAAAATGGAACAGAAGGGTCAAACCACAAGCCTGTTCTTTCCTTCTTGCCCTTTCGGTCACCGTTCTTCAGATCAGACTTAACGCTGTTTCAGGTTCAGCACTGGTGAGACGTTTACCCAGATCACCGTGTTCTGTCTCACCATTAAGGAATTCACACTGAGGTTCAGGGATGACAGCTAAACACACCACCAGTGCCAATGTGCTTTAGTTTCCTTTCAACTGTCCCACCAACACATGCTGACCCACTTTTCTTTGAAGGAAGAAACGCGTGGAATGAACGTGTCTGCATGTTTTCACATGAAGGACTTCTCACCCACAAGCTTACCAGGGCTCGGAGTCTGTAGAGACGATCACTTACGACAGGACATCTCTTCTAGCCTGCTTGTTTTGACTAGGAAGCGAACTCTGAACACTGGAACTAGAACCCGATGCAGTTTAAAAAAATAAATAACCCACCCCCCTCCCCCCCCCCCCCCCCCCCCCCCCCCCCCCCTGCATGGGCTACTACAGTCAAAGTCGTCACGTGTACATCAGGCCGACTATGTAGGCCGCAGCAGACCTTCAAGCAAGTTGAACATGACCTGTACAGAAAATCAATGATAAAACCGAACATCTACACTAAGTCCTACGCTAAAACAATACAGAAGTTCAATGTTTAAACCGAACATATGGACTAAGTCCAATGGTAAAACAATACAGAAATTCAATGTTAAACACCGAACATCTACACAAAGTCCTACGTAAAAACAAAAAAAGCTGACCCAAACCAAGGGTATGGACAATCCCTGTTAAAGTCAGATCAAAGAAATAATTATCTCTTTAAAAAAAAAATCATCACGTCAGCTTGAACATCTCACAGCACGGTCTTCATGGAATCCCCAAGAAATTCATTGTGTCATTGATTGCAAGTATCTCAAACCTCGACGAAACAAAGAAACAAATAAACAAACAAATACAGGATCAAGATGCCTGGAGGTTTACCACAGGGTATGCTCCACGCGGTCTCCTTGCTCTTTCAAACGTCAGAATATCAGGCTGGTGGGTACTTTACACCAAAGAACAACAAGCCCCTGGTGTTTTCAACCTTTCCATTACCGATCCACTCTCTCACTTCCTCCATATCCCCCTCCTCACCTTCACTTGATTTTGACCCTTACACACACACACACACTCTCTCTCTCTCTTTTCTCTCTCTCATGACACAAACCGTAAAAGCTTTTTGAGTCTTCACCGTAAAAAACAAAAAGGTCCTAACTTGGTGAAATAACAGGTTTCCGACTCCAAATGAACAAGAACAACAACAGAAGCTGTCTACACCTGTTGGCATGCAGACAGTGGGGAGAGATTCGGAGGAAAATGGTGACGGTCACCAGGACTCAGGGATTTGTTTGCGTCCGACCTCAATACAGCTACAAAGAAAACTTCAACACAGCTACAAAGGAAACCTCTACACAGCTACACAGAAAACCTAAACACTGCTACAAAGAAAACCTCAACACAGCTTCACAGAAAACCTCAACACAGCTACAAAGAAAACCTCAACACAGCTACAAAGAAAACCTCAACACAGCCAAAAAGGAAACCTCAACACGGCTACAAAAAAATTCAACACAGCTACAAAGAAAACCACAGCTACAAAGAAAATACAGCTAAAGAAAACCTCAACACAGCTACCAGAAAACTCAACACGGTACACAGAAAACCTCAACACAGCGACACAGAAAACGACCATGGAAATGCACAGCATGTTTGCCGCTTTCCCCTCCCAGTCTTACCAGGCCATTGTCCACGTCATTCCAAAACAGAACAGCGTTTCCGATTTTCTGTTTGTTTTGTTCTGATTGGGAAAATAATAGCATTGAAACCATACTACAAAGTGTTTCCTTCCCTTGAAAAGCTCTGCATCAAACATCAATCGGACAACCATAACATACCCCTCCAACCCCCCCCCCCCCCCCCCCCCCTCCCCCGAATGAAGTGCAGAAAGACAAAACGATGACAGATTTATGACATCACGCCATCACAATACCTATTGATGCACGTGTCCTTATAAAGTCTTTAAAACCATCTCCAGTTTCACAGAGCTACAGTGTCCTCTGAAGGATGGACCTGAGTTTACAGTGTCCTCTGAAGGATGGACCTGAGTTTACAGTGTCCTCTGAAGGATGGACCTGAGTTTACAGTGTCCTCTGAAGGATGGACCGAGTTTACAGTGTCCTCTGAAGGATGGACCTGAGTTTACAGTGTCCTCTGAAGGACTGAACGGACCTGGGTTTACAGTGTCCTCTGAAGGACTGAGGAACCTAGGTTTACAGTGTCCTCTGAAGGATGGACCTGGGTTTACAGTGTCCTCTGAAGGATGGATACCTGGGTTTACAGTGTCCTCTGAAGGACTGGATGGGACCTGGGTTTACAGTGTCCTCTGAAGGACTGGATGGGACCTGGGTTTACAGTGTCCTCTGAAGGACTGGATGGGACCTGGGTTTACAGTGTCCTCTGAAGGACTGGATGGGACCTGGGTTTACAGTGTCCTCTGAAGGACTGGATGGAACCTAGGTTTACAGTGTCCTCTGAAGGACTGGATGGGACCTGGGTTTACAGTGTCCTCTGAAGGACTGGGTGGGACCTGGGTTTACAGTGTCCACTGAAGGACTGGATGGAACCTAGGTTTACAGTGTCCTCTGAAAGACCGGATGGGACCTAGGTTTACAGTGTCCTCTGAAGGACTGGGTGGGACCTAGGTTTACAGTGTCCTCTGAAGGACTGGATGGAACCTAGGTTTACAGTGTCCTCTGAAGGACTGGATGGGACCTGGGTTTACAGTGTCCTCTGAAGGACTGGGTGGGACCTAGGTTTACAGTGTCCTCTGAAGGACTGAACGGGACCTGGGTTTACAGTGTCCTCTGAAGGACTGGATGGAACCTAGGTTTACAGTGTCCTCTGAAGGACTGGATGGGACCTGGGTTTACAGTGTCCTCTGAAGGACTGGATGGGACCTGGGTTTACAGCGTCCTCTGAAGGACTGGATGGGACCTGGGTTTACAGTGTCCTCTGAAGGACTGGGTGGGACCTGGGTTTACAGCGTCCTCTGAAGGACTGGGTGGGACCTGGGTTTACAGCGTCCTCTGAAGGACTGGATGGGACCTGGGTTTACAGTGTCCTCTGAAGGACTGGATGGGACCTGGGTTTACAGTGTCCTCTGAAGGACTGGATGGGACCTAGGTTTACAGTGTCCTAAGACGGAATGGGTGGGACCTAGGTTTACAGTGTCCTCTGAAGGACTGAGTGGGACCTGGGTTTACAGTGTCCTCAGAAGGATGGATGGGACCTGGGTTTACAGCGTCCTCTGAAGGACTGGATGGGACCTGGGTTTACAGCGTCCTCTGAATGACTGGATGGGACCTGGGTTTACAGTGTCCTTTGAAGGACTGGATGGGACCTGGGTTTATAGTGTCCTCTGAAGGACTGGATAGGACCTGGGTTTACAGTGTCCTCTGAAGGACTGGATGGGACCTGGGTTTACAGTGTCATGTGAAGAAAGGACATGGACTGTCTGCTAAGCTGTTCACTCCATAATCCCTTGCAGCCTGCCTGTCTCAACAGGAAATCGAATGCCGAACTCGGAAGGACAGTCTGACACCTTACCCTGTGAGGCCAAACCTTGGCCCTACTCATGGGATGTTGATGTCAACGTGGTGGCTGGTGTCCATCTTGCTGTACTGTATTGGACGTTCAGACGGCCACACAGAGCAGTATCGTCACCAGGACCAAAGTGAGGAATGCCACTGAAATTACCTGCCCGCTAACTGACATCTGTCATATACTGATCCCGCATTAATCACCAACAATGACATCAACAGCGGCACATAGCTATACACTCAAACGTCCCATGCACTGGAATCTTTTTTAACTACTGCCGTTCCCCTAATGACATCAAACTAATTAAATCCATAACTATAGAAACTTCTACAATCAGCAACGTGAAGAGGTGGGGTGATGAGGGAGATGAATTGATATTGGTCACGTTCCCTGTAAACGCAACACTTCTGCACATTTTAACTACAGTGCTGTCCAAATACAAGTATTACGCACATCTGACCTGTTCATCTTCAAAACGTTAACAGTTCAACACTAAAACGTAATGAGAAAGCGATGAAATATTAACAAAGACGTCATAGTATATTTGCCCGAAGGTTTCCATATCGCTATGACAATTTAATGACCATGCATGTTTAAGAGGGTAGAAAGCTGGATTCCACACTAGCCCCCACTGCCATTATGAGAAGTTAAAAAAAATGGCACGAGAATGTCAGAAAATTACATTCATCATTTTTCACTTCTTCATCAGACAACGTTTTCAACGATTAAAATTACGTTTATGATAGGAAAGTACTCTGTCCTAGCCTTCACCACTGCTGTCTTGGAAACAGCCTGTCAGGCAAGTTCTGTCCCCTGCCCCCCCCCCCCCCTCCATGCCCTTTTCCTTCATCTAATATACTTTGGAAAAGGCACTTCAGAAATGTTATGTTTTCGGGACAAGTGGTCTTTGAGCTTATCTCTGCGGTAGAATCGCCTGTCGCACATGTGGCAGGCCATGTTGTAATTTCCCTCACACTGTTTACGATGGCGCAACATAGTCCCTTGCTGTTTGTAGCCTTTCCCACAACTCCGGCAAATGAACGGCATTTCAAACTTCTCTGCAGATTGCCCTGGCACTCTGATGTAGAATGCGCCTGGAAACACACACACAGGTTGTTCAGGTACAGTTTTATTACACATGGTCAAATACTTGTGTATTACACATGGTCAGGTACAGTTTTATAAACACATGGTCAGTACACTGGTAACAGAGGATACAAGTGAGCAATTCTACAGGACTAGCACTAAGACGGTCTTGAGAAGAAGTGAGGTTGATATTAAGGACAGCTGTCGCTCTGCTGACATGTACAGTAGTCCTTGTCCCATCAGAACGGAACTGTCATGGACGACAGGCTTTGACAAAATGTAGGTCAACAGAGTGCACGGCCACCAAAGTGACCAGATGACAATGCCTCGCCTCTCATCTTCCCACCCTCCCTGACATGGACAGTGGAAGACCTGTCCCAGCCTGCCCTACAGAATGACCACCATGACAAATCTCCTGACTCCATCGGAACACAACACATCCACACGTTACACACCCCATCCACAAATCGACATTACACACCACATCCACACGTTACACACCATATCCACACATCCACACCACATCCACACATTTTATACATCACATCTACACACCAAGATGTTACACACCACATCCACACATCAACATGTTACACAGAACATCTATACGTGTATCAAAGCCAACACTGGAAATAAACATCCAAACAAAAAGTTATGTTCAAATGTAAAACAGGTGCAAGACAAAAACTGGAAATGTTGTTTTGGGGGCAATTTCACGAAGACTGTTGATTCACCTTTCGTAGCAACTTCAAAATACCCCATGTTAATGGCTCAGAAGATAGGAGATTTAACAAAAATAAATAAAATTAAAAAAACGGACAGGAAAAGATACGCCTTCTGACGGTTCAAGATGAGCATTTAAATAAAACAAAATCTCAGCTTTCTGAAAAGGCCTGAAGACGCTGAAACGACCGTTCACTCAATGATGGAATGGCATTTCAGCAGGTGCAGTCCTAGCTTGTCCCGCCTGTAAAACAGCTTGCCACACACGCTACAGGCCATGTCATAGATGCCTTCACACATCTTCCTGTGTCTGGACAGAGCACGGCGGTAACCAAACTCTTTGCCACATTTGGGACAAACGAACAGGGCCCCTGGCCCCGCGTAGACATCTGCAAAGACAACAACAATCAGATGTTTAGTTCCGGCACAGGGGGAGGGAGACGTGCAGCAGGTCTGTAGCCTGGGCATGAATGGTGACAATGCCACAAACACTGAGCCGCCTTTCAGTTTTGCAGACCACCTACACCCCCCACCCCACCCCACTCCTCCACCCTGGAAACTACACCAGGAAAACACCACCACCTCCACTGATACCTGCCTGCCAATCATCTTAACCTCCCTCTCTCCCATCTCTGGCCAATACCAACCATACTTGCAAGGATAATAGCCCTGGGAGGATGACCCACCTCTCTCCTATCAATACATCCCCCTCCATCGGATCCCCATGTCATTGGCAATAACAGCACAAGCTGCCTCAACATAAAGCAGATTGAAAATGTAGAACTGCTGAAAACAAATCAAAATGTCCACAGTGTGTTCACAGACACGATTTACATCAGTATGGGAAACAGCGACGTAACACAAAAAAGCCTTCAGCTTCTCAGGCACATGCATGGCTGGTGTTTCCATGTGGGTAGAGGTATGGCTGAGTGAGTGAGGGAGGGAGTATGTGTGTGAGTGCGAAAATAGAAAATGGTTACTACACAGAAATGTCAAGACCATCTATTGAATAGCATTAATTACTTTTAGAACCAGCTGTCAACTTGGAATTGGTTGAATTGCGAAGGGAGAGGAATTTCAAAGGAAAATAGAACGAGTAGGTCTTGTGAATAATTGCTCCAGGTGATGAATTCCATTTTATTTCATTTTTGAATGACCAAAAGATATTCTATAAAGAAACAAGTTTTGCCGCCGCCCCCCCCCCCCCCCCCCCCCCCCCCCAATCTTGTGCCAAAGGTAATGTTTCATTATGTAATCTTTAGAGAGCAAACAAGTATTTCTATCTAGATTAGCTAAGTATATCAAGACGCATAAAATTGACTGGGCTGATTGTATCCTTCTGTGTTTAGGTTTTCTTCATATTTGAAGCAGTATCTTAAGTTGCAAAAATTAACTGGGCTGATTATATCCTTCTGTGGTTTGGCTTTACTTATATTTAAGTACAACTGAGCTGCATCTTACTTTGAGCTAAAATTTGAATAAATTGATTTGTTATCAACCATGGCCAATCAAAGGGGTAATGGAATATACATCTCGAAATATTTTCCGCATGTACAGAAGCAAGTGTTTCTGTGCTTCTGCTGCGCCAGACTTTACAGCTGCAGGTTGCAGGTCCTTCTAGGGCACTGGAGAATCTCTGTCTGTACAGTCCTCACCAGTCCTGACGCTGGCAGAGCGCTTAATGACTGCCGGCCATCTGATTCAGAGCGAGGTCTGTGGGAGCCTGGTCTTTCAGCAGCGCGTGGAGAAAGGCCCTAGGTGTGAGAACCTAGTGCCAACGGCACCACTCACCTGGCCACGCCAACCCTCCACATGGATAGTACCTGGTCCATGTGCCACACTGTTCCAACAAAGAGTGGGGTTTCACCGCCATGACGTCTGGGTCTGTAAACACGAGTGTCTTCAAAGCCATTGAAGACCGTCTCTAAGGAACTCTAGGCTCTCTCAGCATCAACAGAGCAAAAGCAGTCATGTCAAGTCTGGATGCTTGATTTTTTGTGTGTTTCTTTTCTAAATATGTATAACTGTGTTCTACCTCTCTCATGCCCCTTTCCTCTTGAATTTGAATGGGTTTAGGAGTTTGTTTAGACTAAACATGGATACGTGAATATGACGACGACGACGACGACGATGATGATGTTGTTGTTGTCGATAATGATGATGATGATGGTGGTGGTTATATGATGATGATGATGATGATGATGATGATGACGGCGACGACGACGACGACGATGATGATGGTGAGGGGCATTCTTCTCATTTACATCATGTGTCTGGAGGCCTGCCTTTCGATGACTGCAGTCACTGACGGCTGTGGACGGAAAGGAAGCTCCGGCGTCGCTCCGTTTTGACAAGAGTCCTCAAGATGGGTCGCACATCCATGTTTGGCCACAGAAATGTCAAACACTCCAACAGCTGAGTGATTGTCTGGTTATGTGCTGAAGTCCAGATCAGATGGAAGGAGCGCAGAGCCCAGTTGGCCAGGCTGTGTCCATGACGTCCAGCAGACAGAGGAGTTCTGGCACCATTCTGAACCTGACAGCCATGGCAAGCTGCTTGCTCTGAGGTCTCCAGGAGATTAAGTGTCGGAGGTGTGCCAAAGAGGTGTGCACGTCTGAATACCCCTTTGCATGTGTGTGCCTCGCTGTGGTCCAGTGTTTGCACTCACAGTCCACGTGTATACTTAGTGACCAGTGGTATTTCAGGGGCGGGGGAGACTGACCAAACGGGGATTGTCCTGCAGTTGGCGTGGTGTTGACCAGGATGAATGGTCAGGAGGGCTATCATCCGGGGCTCTTTTCCTAGGGGTCCTGGAGGCTACTGAAATGAGGGCTATTGTCCTAGGGGCTATTGACATGGGGGCTATTTTCGTAGGGGTTATTGACTTGGGAGTTATTGTCCTAGAGGTTATTGACATGGGGGCTATTGTCTTAGGGATTATTGACGTGGGGACTATTGTATCAGGGGCTATTGTCCTAGAGGCTATTGACATGGGGGCTATTGTCTTAGGGGCCACTGACATGGGAGCTATTGTCCTGGGGTCTATTGTCCGAGGGCCTGTTGTTCTAGGGCCTATTGTCCTTAGGCCTGTTGTCCTAAGGCCTATTGTCCTGGGGCCTGTTGTCCAAGGGCCTATTGTCCTGGGGCCTATTGTCCTAGGGGCTGCTGTCCTGAGGCCTATTGTCCTGAAGCCTATTGTCCCAGTGCATGTTGTCCTAGGACCTATTGTTCTGAAACCTATTGTCCTAGGGGCTGTTGTCGTGGGGCCTATTGTCCTGGGGCTGTTGTCCTAGGGCTGTTGTCCGAGGGGCTGTTGCCTGGCTATTGCCCTGGGCGTATCCTGGGGCCTATTGTCTTAGGGGCTTTGTCTGGGGCTATTGTCCTAGGGACTATTGTCCTGGGGCCTGTTGTCCTAGAGCTATTGTCCAAGGCTGTTCTCCTAAGGCCTATTGTCCAAGGGCTGTTGTCCTAGGGCTGTGCACAAGGTTGTTCCTAGGGCTTTGTCCAGGGCCTATGTCCTACGGCCTATTGTCCTTGGGCTGTTGACCTTGGGCTGTTGTCATAGGCCCGTTGTCCTATGGGGCTATTGTCCTAGGGTTATATGTCTTAGGGCCTATATCCTGGGGCTATTGTCCTATGGCCTATTGTCCTAGGGGCTGTTGTCTAGGACCTATTTCCTATGGGCTTTGTCATAGAGCCTATTATCCTATGAGGTATTGTCTTAGGGCCTATTGGTCTTGGGCCTATTGTCCTAGGGCTGTTTCCAAGGCCTTTGTCCAGGGCCTGTTGTCCTAGGGCCTTTAATCTGTCCTTGGGCTATTGTCCTAGGCTGTCCAGGGCCTATTGTCCTGGGGCTGTTGTCCAAGGCCTTGTCCTAGGGGCTGATGTCCAAGGGCCTTGTCCTAGGGGTTGTTGTCCTAGGGCTTACTGTCCTTGGGTGCGCCTAGGGTCTATTTCCTAGGGCCTAATCGCCTATGTTTAGGCTGTTGTTCTAAGGCCTATTGTCATAGAGCCTATTATCCTACGGCCTATTGACGGCGCTAATTGCTGGCGGAGTTGGGTGGGGTGGAGGTACTAAGGACTGGGAGGGGACTTCAACAAGGGGACTTGAGAGGATGCCTTACTGTTTGTTGTTTTTTTAACATTTCTACATGTTCCAGAGATAGATAATTGGACAAACAGTAGATAGACAGACAGAATATAGAATATAGATATAGATTAAACTTTTTAAAAAAAGAAGAAAAAAAGGGTACAACTGTATAGTTGGAAATGGAGAACAACTGGGATTTCATCTCTCTCAACTGTTTATTGTTCGTTAACTAGGCTGACCCTGAGAAAGGTCCAGTGGCGGTGAGAAAGACCCACTGACCACAGGGAAAGTCCTTTACAGTGGAAAGACTACAACTTTGGATTCTCCTTGAGGCACATAAGACCGTATGGCGAAAGCTTGGCTGTTGTCTGAGTGGCACTGTCTTCATCTGTCGTGGAGGGGTGGTTGGGTCTGTGGGGTGTGCGGCAGCTGGGGGGTGGTGTTTTCGCCGGTGGGGCTAGGCAGTCATGAAATACGGGCTGGTACAACAACCATGGGGGATGCTACTTTGAGGTGTGTTATGATCTGCATCCTGTAGTCTAATTTACCTCTGTTCAGGAGCAGTTATGTCCCTTGATAACTTAATGGAGTGTCCTCGCGTTGCCTGTACCCATCGTCAACACAGCGCAGGCCTCCAGGGGTGGTACAGGACTGCTCTAAGGGCAGGGAAGACAGTGCTTCTCTGGGTCCTCCCCAGCACCTTCGGTGTTTCTTTTTCTTGCCTTAACTAGGCTGACCCTGGAGAAAGGTCCAGTGGCGGTGAGGAAAGACCCACTGACCACAGGGAAGTCCTGTTGACAGTGGGAAAGACTACAACTTTGGATTCTCTCTTGAGGGCACATAAGACCGTATGGCGAAAGCTTGGCTGTGTCTGGAGTGGCACTGTCTTCATCTGTCCGTGGGGAGGGGTGGTTGGGTCTGTGGGGTGTGCTCGGCAGCTGGGGGGTGTGTGTTTTTCGCCGGTGGGCTCTGCAGTCATGAAATACGGGCTGGTACACCCATGGGGGATGCTACTTTGAGGCTGTTATGAGCTGCATCCTGTAGTCTAATTTACCTCTGTTCAGGAGCAGTTATGTCCCTTGATATCTTAATGGAGTGTCCTGCGCGTGCCTGTACCCATCGTCAACACAGCGCAGGCCTCCAGGGGTGGTACAGGACTGCTCTAAGGGCAGGTGAAGACAGTGCTTCTCTGGGTCCTCCCCAGCACCTTCGGGTGTTTCTTTTTCTTCTTTGCCTTAACTAGGCTGACCCTGGAGAAAGGTCCAGTGGCGGTGAGGAAAGACCCACTGACCACAGGGAAAGTCCTGTTGACAGTGGGAAAGACTACAACTTTGGATTCTCTCTTGAGGGCACATAAGACCGTATGGCGAAAGCTTGGCTGTGTCTGGAGTGGCACTGTCTTCATCTGTCCGTGGGGAGGGGTGGTTGGGTCTGTGGGGTGTGCTCGGCAGCTGGGGGGTGGTGTTTTTCGCCGGTGGGCTCTGCAGTCATGAAATACGGGCTGGTACACCCATGGGGGATGCTACTTTGAGGCTGTTATGAGCTGCATCCTGTAGTCCAATTTACCTCTGTTCAGGAGCAGTTATGTCCCTTGATATCTTAATGGAGTGTCCTGCGTGTGCCTGTACCCATCGTCAACACAGCGCAGGCCTCCAGGGGTGGTACAGGACTGCTCTAAGGGCAGGTGAAGACAGTGCTTCTCTGGGTCCTCCCCAGCACCTTCGGGTGTTTCTTTTTCTTCTTCAGAATATAGAGATATAGATATAGATATAAACTTTTAAAAAAAAAGAAGAAAAAAGAGGTACAACTGTATAGTTGGAATGGAGAACAACGGGATTTCATCTCTCATCAACATGTTTATTTTTCGTTATCATACTCATTGATCCACTTATTTCCTGCTTCTCCTTCAATCAATGAGTTGGAACTTGAGATGACTGAAGAAACAAAAAGAAACTTCCGACCATTACATATCATTCCCCGGAGACTGAAAGGACATATCCAATGGATAATCAACACAACAAGACACTAGAGAAAAGCACACAAAATATAATGACTCAACTTTTTAAGAACTGTGTCTGAAACTTGAAACTGGAAAAAAAATGTATGCACTACAAAAAAGAGAGCAAAAAACAACCAACCAACTCAACAAAACAACCAACCCAACAAAAAGAGAAAAACAAAAAGGGAGGGGACGGGAGAGACCATTAACGACAGGCACAAGTTCAGCATCACAGCTCCCCACCCCCCCCCCCACCCCCCGCCACTCTCATAACTGCTGCTGCTGATGTACTTATTGTCCACTTTCATGCCATGGCGCCCAAAGAGGTGCTCCTTGAACTTGTCACTGCGGTGGTATACTTTCTGGCATACGGGGCACACCAGAACGCAGCTGCCCTCGCACTTGGCGCGGTGCCGGTACATGGTCCGACGATTGCGGAACGGCCGGCCGCAGTTCCTGCAGGGCCAGACTTCGACTCCGCCTGCAGCCTCAAAGGCGCTGGAATAGTAGCCACCTGGAAAACAAGGACAGCGCTGACGGAGGGGTTGGGGGGGGGGGGGGGGGGGAGTTTGTCGTCTTGTTGACGGGGCACACAGAACAGCATTCAACGGTCAGTTTTACTGACACCTGATTATTAACATGTGTAACACACGTCGGATAACTGGGCTAACAGTTCTTTGTTGGGAGGATAACACTGTGATCAAATGTACTGAAGACGTAAAGACAAAACTCTTTACATTTCGCTTTCATGTCTTCACTATTGTCCACTGTCTGAAACATTTGACGTTTAAGTGGGTTCCTCCAGTGTTGCTGGTGTTAGATCATTGGAGTTTCAAACTGAGAAGCCAGACAACAGTCTTCTACAGCAGCAGCTGTCACGATGCTGACCCTTTCTACACCATGCTGCACAGGATTGACAGTGGATACTACTGACCTCATTTTCAGTGCCAGTCAAGACCTGGGGCATTTTCATCGCCTACTACTGGCGATGCAAAGGTCACGTTCAGAAAAAAAAAAATAATGACCGTAAGGGAAGAGGCGAACGGGCGAGGGATGAGGAGGGAGAGGCACAACATTCCTTGAGTTCCCATTGCAAATAAAAGACGACCATCTTATGCCATGTCTGTCCTTATTCGTGCTGTGTCTCTACATCATGCTGCACGGGTCTGGGAGAGGGAATGACTGACCTATTTTTAGAGCTAGTCAAGACCTGATGCAACTTCAATACCTACTACTTCATGTCAGCTTCACATCCAGAAAAAAAAAAGGGGAAGGAGAGAGGGGTGGGGGTGGGGGTGGGGGGGGGGTACTGCATTTCCCCAAATGCCCATTGTTAACAAAAGAAGACATTTGCCAAATCTGTTACAAATCTTGCTGTTTCTACGCTATGTCAGTCTGTCCTGTCAGCTCCAATGACTAACTGGGAAAACAACACAGTCTGACTTTATGCTCATGATGAGCACATGTCCAGCCAGTACAGTGCAGTGGTTAGAGTTCCAGACAGTGGGCTGGGAGATCGTGGGTTCAATTCCCATCAGAGCTATTTAATTGTGAAATCTTTCGGCCCCTGTCCAGACTTGAGTTTGTTATGGGCTCAACCAGGAATGGAACCACACAGTTGAATTTCATCCACTTAATCCATGCATCGCTGACAGTGTTGCTCATATTTCCTGACCAACATAGCAGGTGACTGTATCTCTCAGGTCTGGTTGGCACTAAGTTAAGTAATGAAAAATACCAGTTAGTTCGGCTCTGAAGAAGTCTCTGACCAAAATGGAATTCGATTGCAGCATCTTCATCATCATCGTCAATCAGCATAAAAAAGTATAAAATTCTGTGCCCCATCATGCCCTGCTTTCATGGTAAATTCACTTTCCATATCCTCTCCACATCTAAGCGCTTGGTGACTTCATGTCTGACTGTAAATGTCGGAGATGCCATGGGGAAACTATCGTTGGACAGACTTGCTGGCACCCTCTGGAGGGATGGTGTTCATAAACGCTGGCACCACGACAACCTCATCATTAAGAAGCTTACACACAATATGTGGTATTTTGCATAAAACAGCTGAGAACAGGCACTGAACAACACTGAACATCACTGAAATGACTATGCAGCATTTCAGAGTCTCCTCTGATAGGTTGCCTTCCGGCTACCTGATATCCACTACTGCAGGTGGTTTACCGGTGGCTGCCACAGGACAGATATGGGTATGGGTGTCAGTGGGGACATGAAGTGAGCCAGGTGGTATAATACCACTGAGGTGGCACAGGACAGAGGATGAGCCAGATGGTATAATACCACTGAGGTGGCACAGGACAGAGGATGAGCCAGATGGTATAATACCACTGAGGTGGCACAGGACAGAGGATGAGCCAGATGGTATAATACCACTGAGGTGGCACAGGACAGAGGATGAGCCAGATGGTATAATACCACTGAGGTGGCACAGGACAGAGGATGAGCCAGGTGGTATAATACCACTGAGGTGGCACAGGACAGAGGATGAGCCAGTGGTATAATACCACTGAGGTGGCACAGGACAGAGGATGAGCCAGGTGGTATAATACCACTGAGGTGGCACAGGACAGAGGATGAGCCAGATGGTATAATACCACTGAGGTGGCACAGGACAGAGGATGAGCCAGGTGGTATAATACCACTGAGGTGGCACAGGACAGAGGATGAGCCAGGTGGTATAATACCACTGAGGTGGCACAGGACAAGGATAAGCCAGGTGGTGTAATACCACTACCAACGTGAGGTGGCGTAGGACAGGGGATGATGATCAGGTGGATGTAATACCACTGAGGTGGCACAGGACATGGAGTGAGCCAGGTGGATGTAATACCACTGAGGTGGCACAGGACAGGGAATGATCAGGTGGATGTAATACCACTGAGGTGGCACAGGACAGCAATGAGCCAGGTGGTGTATACCACTGAGGTGGTACAGGACAGGGAATGAGCCTGGGGGTGTAATGCCACTAAGGTGGTACAGGACATGGAGTGATCCAGGTGGTGTAATACCACTGAGGTGGCACAGGACGGGAATGATCAGGTGGATGTAATACCACTGAGGTGGCACAGGACAGCAATGCGCCAGGTGGTGTAATACCACTAAGGTGGCACAGGACAGCAATCAGCTATGTGGTGTAATGACACAAGTGACACAGAACAACGAATGAGCCAGGTTGCGTAATGCTACTGAGGTGGCACAGGACAGCAATGAGCCAGGTTGTGTAATAACACAGGTGGCATAGGACAGGGAATAAGCCAGGTGGTGTAATGCCGGGTGGAGTAACGTTCGTTTTCATCTGCCATCACGCAGCAGAAGGCAAAAGGATACCTATCTTGTAGTAACTACAGTAAAATAAAATTTAAAAATTTTCTTTTTAACAGATTACTTTCAACCCTGATTCACCAGCACACTTTGTCACAAATTCATGTCCTCTCGCCAATTCTTTTCTTCGAATATTTGAAGGCCTGCCCTCGCTACTAGTGTTCCTATGTGTCAGCATGCTGCCAAGAAGCAGACAGCCGGATAGATTCCAACCTGATAGCCAGCAAGAGTTGTCCCTCTTTGGTCAAAACATACCAAGACTCCCACCTTGCTTGAATTCCTTCAAAAGTGCAATAACCGCTCTACATCTTTGTCTCTAGATTTGTTTGTTTGCTTGCTTGCTTGCTCGCTTGTTTTGACCTTTTTTCTTAGTTCGTCGCGCTCGTATTTTCGTCAAGTATGTGTACAAACAAAATACATCAAAATCGTATGGGCAAACAGGTCCGCTTGCTGCTCAGGGAACTTCCTTTTCCGTGATTTGAAAGACAAGCGCCCTGGCCATCTTCCAAGATGTAGAACAGCGGGCAGAAAACCCCTCAAGGTAGAAAAACCCCTCAGGGTAGGACAAAACCTCAGGGCAGGAAAAGAAAAATCGCAGGGCAGGAGGAAAACCTTCATGGCATGAAAAACCCTCAGGGAGGAAAACCACTGGGCATGAAAAAAACCCTGGGCAGGAAAAAACCTCAGGGCATGAAAAAAACCAGGGCAGAAAAAACCTCAGGGCAGGAAAAACCCGCAGGGCAGAGAGCGACACACCACAACCCTGGGATCTTTTTTATTCCACAATGAACCAGTTCAGCACCATACCACCAGTCATGAATATATGAACATCGGCCAGCACACACCTGATCAGTATCATAGCAACCCATCCCCCTTCTTCCCTGTGACATGCTTTCACTCAAATCATCAGGGTCAACCAGCTGGTCTACCAGTGTCCCCCTCAGTCCCCAGCCTTCATGAAGAAGAACCAAACCAATAGCCTCCTCTCCGTCTCATCACAGGCAATGCAAAACATCTGTCAAGCGTTTGAGCTCAGCCAAGACTCCTCATCAAGAACATATACGAAGATGACAGCTTCCTTCATATTTCAAAGCCAGTGACTCTGAGGTCAAAACACAGCTCCCACTCTATTTCAAAGCCAGTATTAAAAAAAAACAACAACAACAAAAAAACAACCTCCCACTATAATTCAAAGCCAGTAATACTTTTTAAAATGGCAACTGCCACTATATTACAAAGCCAAAAGAATTTTAAAAAATCCTCTCACTGTATAATAATAACAAAACAAAAAATGACAATTGCTACTATATTTCAAAGCCAGTAATGATAGAAAAAAAAATCACAATTCGCACTATATTTCAAAGCCAGTAATAAAAAAGAGACAATTCCCACTACACTTCAAAGCCAATACCACCATCACCACTACCACTACTACTATTACTACTTCTAACTGCCACTGTATTTCAAGGCCAGTATTGATGAAAAATGACAACTCCTACTATATTTCAAAGCCAATATTAATACATTTTAAAGTCAGTAATCCCACTACATTTCAAAACCAATAATGATATTAAAAAAAAAAAAGACAACTCCTTCTACAGTCAAAAACAATTTTTTAAGCGACAACTCCCACTATATTTCAAAGCCAATAACCAAAAGACAACACCTACTATATTTCAAAGCCAGTTATAGAAAAAGGACAATACTCACTATATTCAAAGCCAATGATAATGATAAAATACCACAACTCCCATTACATTTCAAAGCCAATAAAAAAAAAAATGACAATCCCCACTTTATTTCAAACCCAAAACAAGCAAACAAACACAAAGAGACACACAACCCCCACTGTATCTAAATGCCAAAAATTACCCCCCCCCCCCCCCATCCTCCCCCTACATTTCTCCCTCCCCATCCCCCACCTCCTCCCCCTCCCCCTTTAAATTCACATCACTAACAAGAAGAGATCCAGTAGTTTGATGATCAGATCATACCTGTTTGCATGCCACACCATTATGCCGTTTCTTAATATACAGTTTGATGTTTGAATGACACACCATTATGCCGTTTCTTAATATACAGTTTGATGTTTGAATGACACACCATCCATTTTGCCAACTCCCTACATTCACTATGATACCAGTTTGATGTTTATATCATATATTAACTACGATACCAGTTTGATGGTCAAATCATATCTGTTTGCGTACCACACCATTCTGCCAATTCTTAACATATAGTCTGCTGTTCAAATCATGTCTCTTTGCTTGCCACACAATCACGCCAACTCTTAACAAACAACAGTCATCAACTACTGATTGACAATGCCACCTTGCATGGACCAAAGCCAAATTCAACCAATATCCACTTTCTCAGACATAAAAAGGGCATATGTGCGCATGCGCTCGCTTGTATGTGTGTGTTCGTGAGTGTGCGAGAGTGTGCGTGGGCATGCGTACGTATGCAGAAACATGTGAAGAGAAGGAAGTTGACAGAACCTGAGAAAGACAGACAGACAGGCACAGATGGGGAGAGAGGGAAGTTGAGAGAACCAGAGAAAGACAGACAGACACAGAAGGGGAGAGAGGAAAGTTGAGAGAACCAGAGAAAGTCAGACAGACAGACACAGACGGAGAGAGAGAGGGTAGTTGAGAGAACCAGAGAAAGACAGACACAGATGGGGACTAAGGGAAGTTGAGAGAAACAGAAAAATACAGACAGACAGAGACAGATGGGGACAGAGAGAAGTTGAGAGAACCAGAGAAAAAAAGACAGACAGACACAGATGCGGACAGCGGGAATTTGAAAGAAACAGAAAATCCGCATCGGGAATTTGAAAGAAACAGAAAAAGACAGAAAGACAGACACTGACAGACACAGACAGATGGGAAGATACGGAAGTTGAGGGAAAACGGAAAAAGACAAACAGAGACAAGTCTTCCGTCTCATTTGAAAGTGTCATTTGTAATGAAAGCGTTCACCACGTGAATGACCATGATCAGTTCTGATTAACTGGACGTTTAGGTCTGATGCTGTATGCACAGAGAAAAGTGTTCTCATCACCTCAATGTCAGAGCTGTGACACGCCAGGAAAGCCCACAGTGTGAAGGCCTCAGTGGACAACAGGACGGGCCTTCATATGGGAGAGCTGCCGACATCCCTGCAGGCATGGGTTTCATTCAGCAGTGATGATCCTCCTGCCTTCCTGTGACTGACAATGATGGACGTCATCTACACTGACCACATCCATGATGATCGCGGTCTGACTCCACAAGGCCCTGTCACAGTCTGCAGGAGACTGCAGGTGAAAAGAGAAATATGAACAGGTTTGGCATTCTGCAAGGGCTGAGGCTGTGGTCTGTGCTGAAGAAATGTAAGGTAATGTTGCTTATAGCCCAACCAACCGCAAAGGGCCATGTCAGGGCTGTCACCGCAGTTGAAGTAAACTCACAAGTCATACAAACAAACAAACAAACAAAACAAAAAAACCCTCATTCACACAACACTTTAAAATGCACCTACAAATACACCACAGATTTTGTTAAAAAGCTTTCTTCTGTTAAATCTTAGATCAGATGAAAAAAGTTAATGTCTTTAAGAAATTCGAAGATTACAACATCAGGTAGGACATCTTTGAACAAGGCTTTCATGGCGTCTTCAGTACAATGTTTATGTCTCACATCATGCAAGTCCCAACACTCCAAAATAGTTATGTAGAAATATAAATCATTGGGTGGTAAATGGCTGAAATGTACCCTTTCAAAAGAATGCTATTCAACATTTTTAAATAGAAAAATGGAACTTGCATTTGTTCAGTCATACGTAACTCGACTTTCTGTACGTTTTAAGTCCACGTCTACGACAATGGAGATCTTCCTCCCAGATACAGACACAGGGGTGTGCTTGGAAAAGACAGGTAGACAGATCAAATCACCCAAAGTAGGCCAGAGAGAGAGAGAGAGAGAGAGAGAGAGAGAGAGAGAGAGAGAGAGAGAGAGAGAGAGAGAGGGAAGTGAAGGAGAGAGAGAGAGAGAGAGAGAGAGAGAGAGAGAGAGAGAGAGAGAGAGAGAGAAGAGAGAGAATGTGGCGGGGGAGGGGGGTGGGGAGAAAGATGGAGGGAACAAAAGGTGATGACGAACACAGAGACAACACACCACCAACATCCATGTTTAAAAGCATTGAAGACTGTGTCCTTTCTGAACGCACACAACTCCATCCAATGTCAACCCTGCAATGATATCTTACACTGACAAAAATTAACACTCCTCCCACCAACCTACCCCCCACCCCCATCCCCGCCCCCCCGCTAGGAAAAAAAAAAAGAGGGGGGGGGGAGAAAAAAAAAAGGTAAGATCAAGGACTACTTGAATGATGTCAACGTGAAGAACCTGAGCCACTGTCACTGGCATGACGAAGAACTGAACGTGTGGTCCATGTCCTTGAGGCCTGTCGTGAGGCAGCATCCAGACATCCAGACCTTCACTGCTCACCGGGGGTGCCGACTGGCCCTCTTCTGCTTGCCGCCGCTGGAGTCCAAGGCCTGGTGCATGCGCAACAGATGTTCCTGGTAGCGGTCACGGCGGTGGAAGGGTTTGGCACAGAAGGGGCAGGACAGGTGGTAGCGGCCCTCGCACTGCTTGCGGTGGCGCGTCATGGTGGCGGAGTGCTTGTACTGCCGGCCACAGTTGCGGCAGCTGTAGGGGAGGCTGAACCCCTCCTCCTGCCCCAGGACCACGTGACCCTGGTCATTCTCTTGCACCAGCCTCCCGGCGTCAGAGTCCAGCCTCTCCCCACCAGGCAGAACCACCTCACTGTAGTCTGGAAAAGGCCATAACCGCCATCACTGTCTGTCAGCAAACCTAGTCAGGTAGCCACCACCACAGTTAACTCTATAGTCACCTGACCACACCACAGTTAACTTGGTGGTCAGCTGCCCACACTATAGCTAACTCTCTAGTCAGGTAGCCACCACCACAGTTAACTCTATAGTCACCTGACCACACCACAGTTAACTTGGTGGTCAGCTGCCCACACTATAGCTAACTCTCTAGTCAGGTAGCCACCACCACAGTTAACTCTATAGTCACCTGACCACACCACAGTTAACTTGGTGGTCAGCTGCCCACACTATAGCTAACTCTCTAGTCAGGAGCCACCACCACAGTTAACTCTATAGTCACCTGACCACACCACAGTTAACTTGGTGGTCAGCTGCCCACACTATAGCTAACTCTCTAGTCAGGTGGCCACCCCATAGCGAACTCTCTGGTCAGCTGGCCACACTACAGCTAACTCTCTAGTAAGGTGGCCACCCCAACGCGAACTCTCTAGTCAGCTGGGCACACACTACCAGCTAACTACTCTCTAGTCAGCTGGCCACCCCACAGCTAACTCTCTAGTCAGCTGGCCACACTACAGCTAACTCTCTAGTCAGCTGGCCACCCCACAGCTAACTCTCTAGTCAGCTGGCCACACTACAGCTAACTCTCTAGTCAGCTGGCCACACTACAGCTAACTCTCTAGTCAGCTGGCCACACTACAGCTAACTCTCTAGTCAGCTGGCCACACTACAGCTAACTCTCTAGTCAGCTGGCCCACACTACAGCTAACTCTCTGGTCAGCTGGCCACACTACAGCTAACTCTCTAGTCAGCTGGCCACCCCACAGCGAACTCTGGTCAGCTGGCCACACTACAGCTAACTCTCTAGTCAGCTGGCCACACTACAGCTAACTCTCTAGTCAGCTGGCCACCCCACAGCTAACTCTCTAGTCAGGTGGCCACCCCACAGCTAACTCTCTAGTCAACAGGCCACACTACAGCTAACTCTTTAGTCAGCTGCCCACACTACAGCTAACTCTCTAGTCAGCTGCCCACACTACAGCTAACTCTCTAGTCAGCTGGCCACTCCACAGCTAACTCTCTAGTCAGCTGGCCACACTACAGCTAACTCTCTGGTCAGCTGGCCACACTACAGCTAACTCTCTAGTCAGCTGGCCACACTACAGCTAACTCTCTAGTCAGCTGGCCACACTACAGCTAACTCTCTAGTCAGCTGGCCACACTACAGCTAACTCTCTAGTCAGCTGCCCACACTACAGCGAACTCTAGTCAGCTGCCCACACTACAGCCAACTCTCTAGTCAGCTGGCCACACTACAGCTAACTCTCTAGTCAGGTGGCCACACTACAGCTAACTCTCTAGTCTGCTGACCACACAACTAATTCTCTCGTCACGTGGCCATACTACGGCTAGCTCTCTAGCCAGGTGGCCACACTACAGCTAACTCTCTAATCTGCTGGCCACACAACTAATTCTCTCGTCACGTGGCCATACTATGGCTAGCTCTCTAGCCAGGTGGCCACACTACAGCTAACTCTCTAATCTGCTGGCCACACAACTAATTCTCTCGTCACGTGGCCATACTATGGCTAGCTCTCTAGCCAGGTGGCCACACTACAACTAATTCTCTAGTCAGGTGGCCACACTACAGCTCTCTCGTCACGTGGCTGCACTACAGCTCCCTCGTCACGTGGCCACACTACAGCTCTCTCGTCACGTGGCCACACTACAGCTCTCTCGTCACGTGGCCACACTACAGCTCCCTCGTCACGTGGCCACACTACAGCTCCCTCGTCACGTGGCCACACTACAGCTCTCTCGTCACATGGCCACACTACAGCTCTCTCGTCACGTGGCCACACTACAGCTCTCTCGTCACGTGGCCACACTACAGCTCCCTCGTCACGTGGCCACACTATAGCTCTCTTGTCACGTGGCCACACTACAGCTCTCTCGTCACGTGGCCACACTACAGCTCCCTCGTCACGTGGCCACACTACAGCTCCCTCGTCACATTGCCGCACTACAGCTCTCTCGTCACATGGCCTCACTCCTGCTAACTCTCTAGTCAGCTGGCCACACTACAGCTAACTTCTAACCAGGCCAACACAAACTTTGAAATACATTGAAATACAAGCACCAGGTCCATTCATAAATCAATATTCTTTTAAGAAAGTAAAAGTAAAGATTCTGCCAGCAATGCCACCACCATCCTCCCCTGTCTACTGAAACTGCCAACACACACACACACACACACACACACACACACACACACCACACACACACACACACAGACAAACACACACACACACACACACACACAAACAAAAACTCTTGACAGCAAAACTTTACAAGAACTAAACGTTTATTTCGTGATTAAATAACAAACACATTCCTTTCATATGTGCATGCATACTTTAATCAATGTGCACATTAACGAACATATGTGGGGGACATGCATGAAAATTCAATAATGAAAAAGACCAATGAACACAACACATCAGCAATTTATTCAATGCTTTAACAGATTCATATCAATCACATCCATTTGGACTGTCACCCTACTATTAAGATTTTCAGCAGGCTAACTTGAACTAAGACACATGTGAACATATCTGCAACACTACCTGTGCCTCTTGACCATTTCACATGAGTTTTAAGCAAAGGGCATGCGTCCAACCAACTATGTGATCACAATCATACATTACATGGAAACCTGTGGTTCATCTCCCACGCAATTTCTTTTCATTCATACTTTATTTCGTACTGAATATTTCATTTCCTTTAAAAAGAAAATGTCTTTCTCCTCATGTCTGTTATCACTGGCTGGTCCTGAATTTGCTCATTTTAAAACAAGTAGCTGTGCTGACTTGGCTGTAGCCATCTGTTTTCTACAAACGGTTCATTTTTCTCAATCATTATTATTATCATTATCAATAATATCACTATTATTATCATTACTATTATTACTATCATTACTAAGCACAGCTTAGGGGAAGCCGTTTTTGTTGGGAATATTATCATTCTTTGCATTTAATCTCGCATGTGCGCATCACTTTTTCTCATTCTCTATTCTTATGAGTACAGACATTTTCATTGCTAGTATTGCTTTCAGACAACAAAGTAGATCATTTGGAGTGTTGATTCCTTAATCTCTCCCCACGTTTGTCTTTATTACGAAGATAAGGAACGGAAACTTAAACCTACAAAAAGTCGGGCAGGAAAAAATTAAGTGAAGACTTTCTACAGGTGATAAGTCGCAAACTATTAAAGATATCTGCTGCTGACGTGGCCAACTGACTGCCTGCCTCCCTAAGAACCTTCTAGTTACTGGCCTCTGTTGTTCGTCTGTCGGTCAGCACCAGTTCTCTGCGAACATGTCAGTTCCATGTCGGCATCGCCAAGAACAGCCTCCCATTGTGGCACTAAGAAAAACTCCTCACGCCCTCCCTTCCTTATATAACACTGCTGTGCACACAGGAGTTGTTTGCCCTCCCTTTCTTCTATGACACTGATGTGCACATGGCACAGCTTTATTTTTCCGTCCCATTAACAAACAAGGCTTACACGTTTCTGACCCAACATTTTTGTTGTTGTAGTCCAAGCATAGGCATGTATCAAACATGTGTACTAGTTAACTAGGGAAAATTAAGTTCCCAGAAAGTGATGATGTCATTTTTGCACAATTGTGTGTGTGTGTTGTCATTGTTTGAATATCGCCTGACCACATGTGTACAAGCTTTCATGCCGTATCTACATTATCTACAGGAAAATAAACCTAGTCGAGTTTGGTATTAAAAGAATTGTCGGGAATTTGCCTATTCAGTCATCTCAAAAGAACAGATGTATTACATTTTTTATGACAACTACTAATTATCAAACTAACAGCCCTGCTTGTAATGGCCACTCAGCAATGCCGAACACATTGTTGCCAGACCGGCTTTACACTGATGACATTCAGTTCGCCGAGTACAGCGCGGTTAGCTGGCTGGTGGGGAGCAGCCTGCAGAAAACACCGCTTTCCCTGACCTGCATTTACGGCTTGGCCTCTGCAGCTGTGGGCGAGCTGTAAACTCCCCTTCCTCTCAAAACTAAGTGGCTAGCTCTGAACAGCTGTGACGGGAATTGTTTGCCCTGCCTTCCTTATATAAGACCGATGTGCACACAGAAATTGTTTGCCTTCCTTCTATAGAGGTACCGAATGTTGCCTTCCTTATAGGAGACCGATGTGTACACAGGAATTGTTTGCCCTTCCTTTCTTATAGGAGACCGATGTGTACACAGGAATTGTTTGCCCTTCCTTTCTTATAGGAGACCAATGTGTACACAGGAATTGTTTGCCCTTCTTTTCTTATATGAGACCGATGTGTACACAGGAAGCGTTTATCCTTCCTTTCTTATATGAGACCGATGTGTTTACAGGAATTGCTTGCCCTTCCTTTCTTATATGACACTGATATGCACACAGGAATTGTTTACCATTCCTTTCTTATATAGACCGATGAGCAAACAGGAATTGTTTACCATTCCTTTCTTATATAAGGCCGATGAGCAAACAGGAATTGTTTACCTTTCTTTTCTTACTGGAGACCGATGTGTACACAGAATTGTTTGCCCTTCCTTTCTTATATGAGACCGATGTGTACACAAAATTGTTTGCCCTTTCTGTCTTATATGAGACCAATGTGTACACAGGAATTGTTTACCCTTCCTTTCTTATATGAGACCGATGTGTACACAGAATTGTTTGCCCTGTCTTCATGTATGAGATCGATGTGTACACAGAAATCGTCAACTCCACACAAATCTCTGGTAAAAAAAAACAAAACAAAAAAACCCCTCCCTGCACTACAATCAGAACAGAACGAGGTCAGTTTTAGACAGCATCACTCAGAGTTGTGTGATATGCAGTTCTTCATTGTTATCAATCCCATATAATTGCACAGTGGAAAGTGTGAGTGTGTATGCATGAGTGTGTGTGTGTGTGTGTGTGTGTGTGTGTGTGTGTGTGTGTGTGTGTGTGTGTGTGTGTGCATGCTTGCTTGTGTGCGTGCATGCGCGTGTGTGTGTATGTGTGCGAACGTGCGTGCAAGCATGCGTACTTGCGTGCACATGCACATGTATGAGCGCACATACTTCATGTGTGCCTATATACATGCTGTGCGCTGCATAACATTGTGTGTGAGCTATTTCTTCTTGTTGGGAATCCAGGTGTTGTCTCTGCCCATGAGGTGTTCCAACGTGATATGTATGTCTGTGAGCATCCAGGTGTTGTCTCTGCCCATGAGGTGTTCCAACGTGATATGTATGTCTGTGAGCTATTTCTTCTTGTTGGGAACCCAGGTGTTGTGTCTGGCCATAAACTGTTCCAACGCGACATGTATATCTGTGAGCTATTCTTCTTGTTGGGAATCCAGGTGTTGTGTCTGGCCATCAGATGTTCCAACGTGACACTGTATATTTGTGAGCTATTTCTTCTTGTTGGGAACCCAGGTGTTGTTGTCTGGCAATGAGGTGTTCCAACGTGACACTGTGTGTGAGCTATTTCTTCTTGTTGGGAATCCAGGTGTTGTGTCTGGCCATCAGGTGTTCGCGGTACAGGTCCCGGCGGTAGAAGCGCTGCTGACACAGGTGACAGACCAGGTGGAAGTCCCCTTCACACTTCCTGCGATGGCGCTGCATGCTACAGCGATTGAGGAAGAGCTTGCCACAGTTGGGACACGGCAGCCAGCGACGTTGTGCCCCCACTGCTTGTGGAGGGACGGCAGGCCCAGCTCCCACATGGAGGCCTGAAAAGGGGCAGGACCGTTAGTCACTGGGCTCTCCATCCGCGCAGGCATGCACAACAACCAGGGCACGACATGCCACTTGACAGCACTGACAGTCTGTCAGAGACCCAGTAGTTTTCTACATAAAGAGTGACCACTGGCGAGGTTCACCATGTGATATTCTGTCAGAGAATGAATGGCATTCTACATGAAGATTGGCAAGGTTCACCTGTGGTATTTTTTCAAAATGGCGTGACTGACGGCGGAGAACGAAGCAAAATTTAGAAAGAGAGGGTGTTAATTACCGCCAATGACATTGACAAACAAAGCACATGACAAGACACGATGCATTTCGACCTCTTATGTCTTCTTCAGGCAAAAAAAAAGAGATCACATTTAACATTTAGGACAGTACAAACAAAGAACGAAGAGTGACTCATCTGTTATCCATGTGGTAGGGAGAATAGCCGCCGCCACATCGATAACAGATGAGTCACTCTTCGTTCTTTGTTTGTAATGTCCTAAATGTTAAATGTGATCTATTTTTTTGCCTGAAGAAGACCCAAGAGGTGAAATGCATCGTGTCTTGTCATGTGCTTTGTTTGTCAATGTCATTGGCGGTAACTAACACCCTCTCTTTCTAAATTCTGTGATATTTTGTCAGAGAATGAATTGCATTCTACATGAAGAGTGGCAAGGTTCACTTAGTGATATTCTGTCAGAGAATGAATGGCATGCTACATGAAAAGTGGCAAGGTTCACCTAGTGATGTCAGGATAAGATAATGTTGCTTATAGCCCAGGCGACCGCAAAGGGCCACATCAGGGCTGTCACCACGCTAAAATCAACTCACAAGACCTAGTGATGTTCTGTCAGAGAATGAATGGCATTCTATATGAAGAGTGGCAAGGTTCACCTAGTGATATTCTGTCAGAGAATGAATGGCATGCTACATGAAGAGTGGCAAGGTTCACCTAGTGATATTCTGTCAGAGAATGAATGGCATTCTACATGAAGAGTGGCAAGCCTCACCTAGTGATACTCTGTCAGAGAATGAATGGCATTCTTCATGAAGACCGACAACTGGCAAGGTTCACCTAGTGATGTTCTGTCAGGGAATGAATGGCATTCTACATGAAGAGTGGCAAGCCTCACCTAGTGATACTCTGTCAGGGAATGAATGGACATTCTACATGAAGAATGATCACTGGCAAATTAAAAAAGTGATCTTGAAAAAAAAAAGAAAAAAGAAAAAAAAAAGGGCATAACGGCTTTTCTCTCAGCATGTTGAATCAATCTGACTTACCCCAAAGTCCCCCCCCCCCCCCCCCCCTCCCCCCAAATACAAATACACTGCAAGTTAAAAACCAGAGGTTTCCAGACTGACACCGTGTTGCCCAGCATGCTGTGTCTAGACCCTGCAGTCGGTCCGTCTCCAGCACCTACATTTCCTCTGCACGCCAGAAGCTCTAACAACGGCGGAACGTTGGTTAAACATGCCGAGTCTAGTGTGTCCATTTATCAACCTGTGCCGACAATTGCAACACCAGGTGAGTAGCACTACTGGTAGTATACTGTGTGAATGAACGACGGATTGTCAGACATAGGACAGTGATATAATCTAGTATACTAGCACGTTCTGTCTGTCTGTGTGTTGTTCTTGCTCCTGATACAAATTCTCAGATTTCATCTGGTCTCCTCGACATTTGGTATGATGATTCGTTAGTATACAGGAGATAAAGAGCAAATCACTTCTGAGCTGGACAGCCAAATTTCTAATATGACCATGTGGTGAGCCGAAGCAGTATCAGGATGTGAAAGCTAGTCCAAGGGCAATAACTGTGATAAGTCCCATGACACATCTAAGGACAGCAACTCTCGTTAATGCAGAAATCTGCTGTAGAAAGGGGAGAGGAGTGAGATAAGAGGGTAGCATAAAAAAGAGGGAGATGAAGGGAAAGATAGGAAAAGGTGGAGGGGTGGAGTGTATGGGAACAAGACAGATTCAGTTAGCGGGTGATGGGTGACGGGAGTGATGTTCTTGTAACACTATGGAAGAGAAGGCGACTGTCCAACGCTGTATACTCCAAGTGCTGTTTGAAGAAGAAAAAAACCCAACACAACGGAAGGTGCGGACCCAGTGAAGTCCTGTCCTCACCTGCCGTACCAACCAGCTGGGAGCAACCCTGCATCACTCTGTCAGTGACATCATTACTTCACTATGGAAGGGAAAGTGACTGTCCAAGTGCTGTTCAAAGAAATCCCTCGACCACAGTGGCTGGAGAAGACGCTGGTGACTGTGTCATCATGTCCACATCAGAAAGGAACCACCGTCTTGCCCTGCACAGTGCTGTCCACATCAGAAAGGAACCACCATCTTGTCCTGCACAGTGCTGTCCACATCAGAAAGGAACCACCATCTTGTCCTGCACTGCGCTGACCACATCAGAAAGGAACCACCATCTTGTCCTGCACTGTGCTGTCCACATCAGAAAGGAACCACCATCTTGTCCTGCACTGTGCTGTCATCATGTCCGTATCGGAAAGGAACCATCATCTTGCCCTGTACAGTGCTGACCACATCAGAAAGGAACCACCATCTTGCCCTGCACAAAGCTGACCACATCAGAAAGGAACGTCACGCCACATCCTATGAAATGCAATGTGTAAAAAGAATGAAAGAAAGAAATCTGACTGACAAGTGGGGTCTATTGTTCAATACATATTAGCAGACTGTCCAAGAACAACTGGATCATGGTCTGAGGAGCGGTTTTTGCACCAGTGTCACCGTATCACTACCCACATTTAAATCTACAGCAGCAATGTATTTTCAACATCCAATGAGAAGAACTCCCATCACCAATCTGCAGACCTTTTAAACGGCATATGACTGGCAAATCCATCTGACAAACCTCATTTGGGAGCAGAGTAATTCTCTATTGTAATACTTCTCAAGCGCAGAAGATAGATTACCCTCAGGCAAGGAACTCCGAAGTGTCTGATGAAACAAATATCAGGACAAAGAAATGTAAGGTACCTGTAACCATTCTCAGCCTGCCTTGCACAAAACGATCTGGGAGAGAACTGCTTGCAGTGAAGCTGCCTTTAGCTTTTATAACACAGTACTTGTCCACACAGTGAGATTAGCTTACAGCTGCCTATTGTCAATCAAATGTAGATTTCAATTACACTGACAACAGATAATTTAATCACACCCAACATTCAAATGATTAGGTGGACCCGCATTATAAACAGTCACAAAATAAAGGCCAACTGGCCTTATCCCCCCCCCCCCCCCCCCCCCTTCCCCCTCTCTAAAACTTTGACTTGAAGCTGCCCTTGAGCACATCGACGGTGTTGTGTTTGATGGCCAGGTGTTCCTGGTAGTAGTCTCTACGTAGAAGCGCTTGCCACACAGGTGGCAGGCCAGGTGATAGTCCCCTTCACACTTTTTGCGGTGGCGGAACAGGTTGCACTGATGCAAGAAGGTCTTGTGGCACGTGCGGCACGAATAGAGCGGGCGACCACCGGCAGCGGCAGAGGTTCTTCTGGCTACGGGGAAGAAGGGAGCCTGATGGTAGGTGCCTGGAAATGGGTAGGGGTCAAAGGTCAGTGGCTGGGCTGCAGGAGGAAGGCATCATGGACAACCAGGAACACATCAAGACACTGGGCTTACGTCATACCACACAGCCCTCTACCTGCCCTACAGTTTTTGCACAAGTCTAGATTTAAATTAAAAAAAAAAAAAAAAAAAAGATGACCAGTTTGGATAACAGTTTACGAGTAAAAACCATGAAAGAACATTTATAACCATAATATGCCCTTGTAAGTCTTTCATAATGTACACACTAAAAGAAAATGTGATTCAGTCCTATTGACATCATTTCAGGAAGAGGAGGACATTATCTAGATGTCAAACACGACAGACCTGATTGTGAAGTGGCAAACACCTGACAAAGCTGCTTTAAGAACAACTCAGCGACCGTACATGGCATGGAGATCTATTATTATAAGGAGAAATGTCTGGAGAGGCCAAAATAGATTAGTCGTTAGGAGCTGTTCTGTAAACGTCCCCACATAACCTGTACAGGGCCAAACCCTCCTAGCTCATAGTAAGTTCACAGCACTCTTCACTTTGCTGCAGTCCTAGCAACCTTCACTTGTTTTAATGGCACTATGGTTAAAAAAAAAGAAAGAAAAGAAAGAGGATCAGGACCTGACAGGGTAAGTCTTTGAAGCGAACTGTTTTTTCCTCATGTCAACATATTAATCGAGGGTCACATATTCCTTAATTCATGCCTGAATAATCATGGCAATGAGTGAATCTACCCAACGAATAACATCATCGAACAGACTATACGTCAAAGTAATAAAAGTGTAAGCTATGCACATGTGTGCCTGTATGTAGTCATGTGTCTGTATGGACACACACGTGCCTGTGCTTGTGTATGATTATTACTTTCGAAACTTTCCTCTCTCTCTATCTCTCCTCTTACAGTGCATACCTGTATATTATGCGAGAAACAGAGAGAGAGAGAGAGAGAGAAGAGAGGGAAGTGAAGAGAGAGAGAGAGAGAGAGAGAGAGAGAGAGAGAGAGAGAGAGAGAGAGAGAAGAGAGAAAAGACACGGCACACAGAGAGAGGGGAAGAAGAAAAGAATGACAGAAAAACCAAGGCAAAGAACACAATGGACAAAAACTATGATTCTGTATTGTGTGTGTGATATTATATATATATATATATATATATATATATATATATATATATATATATATATATAATATTATATATATGGACTGTGTCTTTGCTGACCTAGGACAGAGCAGACCAGGCAGAAACCACAGAGTATGATCAGGCCGATCCCGAATGGACTGTGTCTTTGCTGACCTAGGCAGAGCAGATCAGGCAGAAACCACGGAGTATGATCAGGCCGAATGGACTGTGTCTTTGCTGACCTAGGACAGAGCAGACCAGGCAGAAACCACAGAGTATGATCAGGCCGAATGGACTGTCTTTGCTGACCTAGGACAGAGCAGACCAGGCAGAAACCACAGAGTATGATCAGGCCGAATGGACTGTGTCTTTGCTGACCTTGGACAGATCAGGCAGAAACCACAGAGTATGATCAGGCCGAATGGACTGTGTCTTTGCTGACCTAGAACAGAGCAGACCAGGCAGAAACCATGGAGTATGATCAGACCGAATGGACTGTGTCTTTGCTGACCTAGGACAGAGCAGACCAGGCAGAAACCACGGAGTATGATCAGACCGAATGGACTGTGTCATTGCTGACCTAGGACAGATCAGGCAGAAACCACGGAGTATGATCAGACCGAATGGACTGTGTCTTTGCTGACCTAGGACAGATCAGGCAGAAACCACGGAGTATAATCAGACCGAATGGACTGTGTCTTTGCTGACCTAGGACAGACCAGGCAGAAACCACGGAGTATGATCAGGCCGAACGGACTGTGTCTTTGCTGACCTAGGACAGATCAGGCAGAAACCACGGAGTATGATCAGACCGAATGGACTGTTTCTGTGGATGACCTGTCACTGCAGGCTGGCCAACATTGTGGGCAAGCTGACGCCAGTCCTACTGATTTCTTCTCAGATCTTTGTCCAACACTGTAGTGGCACATACTGCTTCCTCATAAACCTTCCCTTCAGATAACCCATTATCACGTTTGCTGGAACGTTCAGATACTACCAATCTCTCTCTCCCCCTCTTTCTCTGTCTGCCTTTCTCTCTCTATCTGTCTCTCTACCACTCTCATTCTCTGTCCGTCTCTCTCCCACTCTCTCTCTCCCCTCCTCTGTGAGTCTGTCTCCCCCCCCCCCCCCTCCCCCCTGTACAGGGTCAGGGTGGGTGTGTGTGTGCATGCATATGCGTGCGTGCGTGCGCGCGCACACCTGTACTGAAGGAACAATGGTAAGGGCGGGGAGCTATAAACGAAACTAAACTGCAGATTACATGTTTTACTTCCAAGGGCATTAAGGGAAGAGTGAAAATAATTTACAATGGCTTTACATCAACCTTACTCTCAGACAACTCAGACACATCCATACATGCACGCGAGTAAGCATGCGAGCGTGGCGCGCGCAACACACACACACACATGCACGCACGCACGCACGCACGCACACACGCACACACACACACACACACACACCACTGACCCGCTTAAACCAGTTTATTGTCGGAATAACTTTGGCTGTACTAATAATTAACAAAACAAAAATACACAAGGTCATTCAATTGTTAAGTCATAAAAGAAAAAAACAAGTAACTTCAAAGACAAATAATACATTTTGATTCACAGAAAACAGATAACGACCGGTCATCTCTCAGTTGACTGGAAAGCAGAACATTTTTAACTCACTCAAATCTGAAAACAACTCACCTCTCTCTCTCTCGCCCCCCCCCCCCCCCCCCCCCCTAACTCCCTCTCCACCTCTCCCACTTGTCTTCTTTCTCCTTTCAGGTCAAGAACATCATGAAGTTGTAGACATCATCTTGCACACAAACAAAAAACATAGCATGTCAAAGAACGTATTATTTTACCACAGAAATAGCATCCACCAAACAAGAGCTATTGGCTGTTTTCTTTCTTTCAGATCAGGGGTCAACATCTGACACAAACAGAGGTAGTGATACAAGAAACCACACAGACTGACAAGGTCTAAGTGTGGGCAAGCAAATACTCCATCACTAAATGGCTTCACACACCACTATTCTGAGCAGAAAGGGGGTATTCTCAGTACTGAAAGAAATACCTTCTGCAATGAAGAATACACATTGTGGAACACATCTTCAGAACGCACATTTTCTCAGCAATGCTGGGTTGATTCTACAAACTGGAAACTTGATGCAAAACAAAACAAAACAAAAAACAAACGAAATAATACAGTTCACAAAAATTTTAAAACAGACCTACAAAAAACAAGATGCAAAGTATATAAACGTGCTCCCAGTAGTGACAGACATGGGATACAATTTCCAGTTAGTGGAAGAAAAAAAACAAAACTCGACAGTGCGGTGGTTATTTCCCTTATTGGACTTTTTTTTTTTTTTAATTATCATTTATAGCCGTTAGTAACGCCTATTCTGGTAAAATAAAACGTCGGGCATCATCCGTGACACATAATGAACATACCTACAAATTTTCAGAAAGATCGGTCCAGAAGTTTTGTCTGGAGCGAGTGGAACACATTTTGACCACGGACGGACAGACAGACAGACAGACAGACAGACACACACACATACCACACACACGCACACAGCATTTCTTCGTTCCCATTGTAAAGTACTCCCTGTCCTATAAGAACTGGGAGTACAAAACGCAAAAAAAAAAACAAAAAAAAACCCTAACAACTTGCAAACTGGAAAAATACAGGGACAATAAATGATAAACGTATCTTAAGAACATGAATGCTGTTTTCTTCATTTCATTTCTCTTATGCCACGTACGCGCGCGCGCGCGTGCGTGTGTGTGCTTGTGTGTGTGTGTGCTTGTTACATACACTGGTCTGGATCAAAGGCTCATAAAGGAGAAACAACACTATTGCCTCTTCACTTTGGCTTGGACTTGTAGTTTTCAAAGCCAGGACTGATTCGCTACTTCACTCACCCTCAGACAAGCCTCCATGAAATTTGCTGCGGAAGTGCTTTTCATCCTATACGCAAAGTATTATCCTGAAACTGATGAATTTCCAAACAAACTTTCTTTAATCTGCACAGTTCCAAATTGACAGAAAAAGTCTTCACTAGCTGCAGATGATCCCCTGTGTTCGAGCATTAGCATTGAAACCCCTTTCAGAGTAGATTCACGGACATACTGCTTGCGAAACCACTGGGAAGTCACCATCTTCATTGCAAGTATGCGTATGTGTCTGTGTGTGCGTGTGTGGGGGGAGGGGGTGCGCGACGGGGGAGCGGGATGGCACGGGGGGGGGGCAATACAGAGCATTTTTTCATGAAATTGTGTACAAATTCCGAGAAGTGCATGGTGCACAGGTCTCCACAAAACTGGCTTCGTGATGGATAAATGAAGTAATGACTAAGATGAGAGAATTTAAGAAGAGGGTCTCATGGCTATGACTTAGCAGATCAACATATAAAAGTGAAAATAACACACACACACACACACACATGCACAGAGCAAACATAAAAAGGAACCATCTTTTTAAGCTCTCGGAATCGTGCAATTCTGTTTACACATTATATAAAAATGTAATATGCAGAACAAATAAATGAAAACAATACAAGGATAAGTATCTGGTGTGTGCACGTGTTTGTGTGTGAGTGTGCGCATGTGTGATTAATATGTGCAAGCATGTGTGTGTGGAGAGAGAGAGAGAGAGAGAGAGAGAGGAGAGAGAGAGAGAGAGAGAGAGAGGAGAGAGAGAGGGGGGAGAGGGAGGTGAGGAGGGAGGAGGATCACTTAACAAAATTTAATCCAAAGTCAAAGCGTGCGAATGATGCCTCCACCAGGTGTGTGATCATCACATCCACAAGGACCCAACACATACTGCCCTGTCGTGCCTCCACCAGGTGTGTGATCATCACATCCACAAGGAACCAACACGTCTTGCTCTGCCCTGCCTCCACCAGGTGTGTGATCATCACATCCACAAGAAACCAACACGTCCTGCCCTGCCGTGCCTCCACCAGATGTGTGATCATCACATCCACAAGGAACCAACACGTCCTGCTCTGCCCTGCCTCCACAGGTGTGTGATCATCACATCCACAAGGACCCAACACGTCCTGCCCTGCCGTGCCTCCACCAGATGTGTGATCATCACATCCACAAGGAACCAACACGTCCTGCTCTGCCCTGCCTCCACTAGGTGTGTAATCATCACATCCACAAGAACCCAACACGTTCTGCCTCCACCAGGTGTGTGATCATTACATCCACAAGGAACCAACACGTCCTGCACTGCCTCCACCAGGTGTGTGATCATCACATCCACAAGGAACCAACACGTCCTGCTCAGCCCAAACCACACCACACACACCGTGCGGCCCCCCTCCCCCCATGTTCCAGCCACATAGCACATCACAGCATTGAGCCGGCAGGCGTTACACGGACATCTCATGTCCAACATGTACCACAGCCTTCACCTAACCATGCCCCAGCTACTGCTCCTATCATCACAGAACTCATCATGGACTGTGCACATGAGGCTTCTGTGCCACTCGGAGGGGGGAGATTGGGGTCACATGTAAGACACTTCAAACACTCTGCTCTGTCTGTCTCCCCACGCAACATATGGGTTTCCTGGCTCGGTCAGTTAATATATATATATATAATATATATATATATATATATATATATATATAATATATATATATAAACTTTTTTTTAAACCGGGGGTTGGGGTGGAGGGTGGTGTTGTGGTAATTGTGGTGCTGGTTTCTAGCTGAACAAAGGGAAAACCTATACTAGTGCAACAGACTTGATCCGAGGTAAGGTTAGAGTTTATGCCTGAATATTTTCCTGAAGTGCTGACAGGTTCCAGGAAGACTGAAGTAAGTCTGGAGAAGCAAGGTAGCGTGCGGGTGAAGGAAACGAGGGCAAGGTTACTACCTGGTCTTGATGAAGGCTGTTAGGTCAGAGATTTGCTTCCATAAATGACCACGCTCTCCTCTTGTTCAAAGTAAAGCAACCTAGCCTTGATCCTACATCCATCAATGTAGGCAGCAAGCCACCCCTCACCACTCCCATTAGTCCCCGTCATAAACAACAAACAGTTATGTTTAGCACAATACCTACATCACAGTCTGACATGTCCAGCTGGAATATCCCTCCCTTCCAACAATACAACTGTCATTTGGCTGGCCATCCGAACACCCCGTAGTGTCCCTCTGGCGGTGGAGTCAATGAAGTGTTAATTAAGTCCCCTACCCCCGCTCTCCTGCGATCGTTCTCCCTGTCTGCTTTAGTGTAGGCGTGGACGGCAAAGCTGTGAGTGACCCATGTGTGCAGTGGGCATTCCGCCCTCACAACTTCACACAGTCACACTGTCTCCCTCACAACTTCACACACTCACACTGTTTCGCACACAACTTCACACAATCACACTGTTTTTCTCACAGCTTCACACTGTTTCCTGACAACTTCACACAGTCACACTGTTTCCCTCACAAATTCAAACAATCTCAGTTTCCCACACAACTTCACACACTCACACTGTTTCACTCACAGCTTCACACACTCACACTGCTTCCCTCACAACTTTACACACTCACAATGTTTCCTTCACAACTTCACACTGTTTGCCTCACAACTTTACACACTCACAATGTTTCCTTCACAACTTCACACTGTTTCCCTCACAACTTTACACACTCACAATGTTTCCTTCACAAATTCACACTGTTTCCTTCACAACTTCACACTGTTTCCCTCACAACTTTACACACTCACACTGTTTCCTTCACAACTTCACACTGTTTTCCCCAACAACTTCACACTGTTTCCCTCACAAATTCAAACAATCTCAGTTTCCCACACAACTTCGCACACTCACACTGTTTCACTCACAGCTTCACACACTCACACTGCTTCCCTCACAACTTACACACTCACAATGTTTCCTTCAACAACTTCACACACTCACACTGTTTCCTTCACAACTTTCCACACTGTTTCCTCACAACTTTATCTACACTCACAATGTTTCTCACAACTTTCACATACACTGTTTCCTTCACAACTTCACACTGTTTCCCTCACAACTTACACACTCACACTGTTTCCTTCACAACTTCACACTGTTTCCCTCACAACTTTACACACTCACACTGTTTCCTTCACAACTTCACACTGTTTCCCTCACAACTTTACACACTCACACTGTTTCCTTCACAACTTCACACGCCTCTCCAGTTCCTCCCAACCTCACACTCACCTTTTCTCACAATTTACACACTCACTGTTTCCATAAAGTGATCTACGGTGCAGTGTACATTCCGCCCTCACAACTTCACACTCACTGTTTTCTATATATAGTCTTGTTTGGACATGCCTGTATATGAGTATGTGGTGAATATGTGTGTGTGTGCATGCCTTATGTGTATGTGCGTGCGTTTGTGTCCGTGTCCGTGTGTGTGTGTGTGTGTGTGTGTTGTGTGTGTGTGTGGTGTGTGTGCGTGCGTGCATGCATGCGTGCGTGCGTCTCTGTATATGAGCGCGCGTGCATGCGGTTCCCACCAATACCAACAAACTATTCCTACCATTATCAATGTCCTGCAGCAGGCTAGGCATTTGCGAAAAGCTAACACTAAAGAGGAATACCAGCGTATGCATATGTTGTATGTTTAACCTTTCCGTACTCGCCTAAAATTTTGCGCTCTGTACTTCGTGGTGTGTGCAGAAAACCATCTTCTAAGAAGAATAACCCTTCGCCGTACGCCGTGGGTGTACAGTAACCCATGGTTTTTGTGTAGGAACTAACCCCTCGCCGTACGCCGTGGGTGTACAGTAAACCCATGGTTTTTGTGTAGGAACTAACCCCTCGCCATACGCCGTGGGTGTACAGTAACCCATGGTTTTTTGTGTAGGAACTAACCCCTCGCCGTACGCCGTGGGTGTACAGTAACCCATGGTTTTTTGTGTAGGAACTAACCCCTCGCCGTACGCCGTGGGTGTAACAGTAACCCATGTTTTTTCTCGAGGAAGTAAGACCTTGCCGTGCGTCATGCAAATTTGACTTCTATGAGATGAGAGTCTTGCTACTTGCGTCAAACGGTTGTTCGTTGTTGTTGTTTCTCAGTGAATAACTGTGCACAGGCGGCCGCATGAATGTGCGTTTATCTGTGTGTGTGCATGTGAGCATTATTGCATGTTTGTGCGAGAGAGAAAGAGAAACAGAGAGAGAGAGAAAGTGGTGTGTGTGTATGTGCATGCATGGAAAGACATGCTATGCTATATAGTACACCCACACGGGCCCCGCGCGCGTGTGTGTGTATTGGTAAAACATTAGAAATAGGCCTACTTGATCCTCTGTCAGTATGACGTTTCCTAGAATGTGCAACATACCAAGGCCTACGTGGTTTTTTTTTTTTTTTTAAATACGTAATGTTACTTTGCATCATTTTCATTATGACGTACATTGCTCCACTTGGCAGTACGCGCCCCACTCAGGAAGAAAGCCGCAAGGAATTTCTTACCAACGCGACTCTTATCTCTCTGTAGCAAGCACGCGTGACGTCACATCCATAGCGTGTGGCGCGCAGCTTTGTAAGTATGGGTGGCCCCACACCCACGGCATACGGCGTGCAAGGTTTATTCTTTGGTAGTATGGGTGTTCTCACACCCACGACGTACTGGGACATTAATTGTTTAATTATTTCTTTGTTTATGTATAAAACAAAATAATTTTCAGTTGATATGTAGTATAAATACATTAGGGACAAAGTCATGAAATTAAGTGGAAGTGGCTTCAAAATTACTAGAGTTACGGAGCAAAAAACACGTGGCTGGGTGATTTCACACCCACGGAGTACGGAAAGGTTAAAGTATTATATAAGCAGTCAGCATATTGTTGCTCCTTGGATGGGTGAATTGTCATGTTATTATTCTGAACATAGTTGTGTTTACACAAGCAGGTGAGTACTGGCAAAAAGAAAAAGTCAACGTACAATAAACCATGTTTATTTTCTGTTACCCCACTTTTGGACAATGGAGGATCATAACAATGGGCTGGTCATCACCACTCAGTCAATCAACAAAATCACTTGAACAGTTACACAGCTTGAAAATTATTCAATGACAGTACTTACATGTGATGAGGGAAAACATATTAAATTACGTTCGTCAGTTCTATGAGTTTAAATTCACAGACTTTCTTTGAAGATATCCATAACGAGGATCACACGATGACCACACTAATAGACACTTTTGATAAGAACGACTGAGGTCAAGCTATACATTTTGGGCCATCAAAAAACCAACAACACAAAACAGAATTCAGCGCCTCATTCATTCAAGTTAAACTCTCAGCATATTCTTTCTTCACTCATAATTCTTCTGCGTGTCCTTTTAACATCTGCAGCATATCGATAGCACCCGCCAGATTTCAGTCACACAATGACCGACTGGGTGCACCCCGATAGATCCCCGCACCGATAGATCCCTAACCCGAACCCTAACCCTATCCCTTTGCGGGATCTACCGATGCGGGGATCTATCGGTTCGGTGCAGGGATCTATCGGTGCGGGGATCTATCGGGATGACCCCGACCGACTTATCAGGCGGCTGTAGCATTAGACTGCCATTTGCAAAACCTGCTTACTAAAGACTTCTAGCAACACTTTTCAGCGGTCTGCTGCAGCAGACAAAATCACTTGGAGAGCCCCAACACCTGACTATGGCCAGTGTGGAGTCGGGGCCTGCCTTAACAGACTCACTTCACCACAGTTCACCACTCCAATCATCTGCCTCTCGTCATACAGAGCACGTCAACAAACTCCGTTCACCACAGTTCACCTCTCTAATCATCTGCCTCTCAGTTCAGTTCAGTTCAGTTCAGTTCACTTGGGACTTTGATAGCCTCACAGCTTTTTGTGTCCCAATCATCTTATTTCATAAACATTGGTTGCTTAATGCATGCATATGCTCAGGATATATTTTAATCTATTCTATTACTTTATTTCTATCAATCAAATTGAGATTTTAACATATTTAACTCAGCGTTAGTATCCAGAAGGTTTTTAAAAGTATTCAAATCTTTTGCTTTTTTAATGTGCGCAGGTAGTTTGTTCCAATACGGTGCCACTCTGTTACTAAATGAAAATTTTCTAATATTAGTGCGACAATATTTAATTTGGATTTTGTTATCAGAATTTCTTGTAATTTGATTAGTGGTTAGTTGAAAAAATGTGTTAAAATTTGTACTGTTAAGTCCCTTAAATAGCTTGTAAGTCTCAATCAAGTCTCCCCTTATTCGTCTGAACTTTAACGATGGTAAATTTAACCTTCGCAATCTATCTGCATTAGCTAACATATTTGAATTCCTTAATTAACAAGGTGGCTCTTTTTTTGTACTTTCTCAATACTTGCTGATTGCCTTTTTAAATAAGGGCTCCATATCACATTTCCATACTCCAGGTGGGGTCTAACTAATGCCTTATATAGTAATGTAAAACTTCAGTATCCAAATATGAAAAAAGACCGTCTGATTATGCCGAGCATTTTATTTGCTTTCATCATTACACTGTTTATGTGCTTGTCAAATTTCAGACTGCTATCAAACATTACACCAAGATCTTTTCTTCTGAAACGGAATCAACATCTGAGACAGCATCATTACATTTCATAGTATATGTATACTCCGATTTTTTCCATAATGTATAACCTTGCATTTAACTGGATTAAAATATAAATTCCATGTTTCACTCCACTTAATTAGATTATCAATATCATCTTGTAATTTAAGATGGTTACTTACAGGATCATATATTTTCGTATCATCTGCAAATATTTTACATGAACTAATTACACATTCTGGCAGTCATTTAAAAAACTGTGAACAGAATAGGTCCAAGAATACTTCCCTGCGGAATACCGCTTACAACATCTATATTTGAAGAATAATTATTTCCAACTTTCACCCTTTGTACTCGATTAGAAAGAAAACTCTTAATCCAGTTGTATATATTCCCATTTATACCATAACCTTCTAATTTTTTAACAACGTCAATACTGGCATCAAGCATAGTACCTCATCATTCCCAGGCACTGTGCGTGGTGTGTTGTGTGGTGTGTGGTGCGTGCGTTGGCATGCGTGCGTGCGTGCGTCTCTGTATATGAGCGCGCGTGCATGCGGTTCCCACCAATACCAACAAACTATTCCTACCATTATCAATGTCCTGCAGCAGGCTAGGCATTTGCGAAAAGCTAACACTAAAAGAGGGAATAAGCCAGTGTATGCATATGTTGTGAGGGAATAAGCCAGTGTATGCATATGTTGTATGTTTAAAGTATTATATAAGCAGTCAGCATATTGTTGCTCCTTGGATGGGTGAATTTGTCATGTTATTATTCTGAACATAGTTTTGTTTACACAAGCAGGTGAGTACTGGCAAAAAGAAAAAGTCAACGTACAATAAACCATGTTTATTTTCTGTTACCCCACTTTTGACAATGGAGGATCATAACAATGGGCTAGTCATCACCACTCAGTTCAATCAACAAAATCACTTGAACAGTTACACAGCTTGAAAATTATTCAATGACAGTATTTACATGTGATGAGGGAAAACATATTAAATTTCGTTCGTCAGTTCTACGAGTTTAAATTCACAGACTTTCTTTGAAGATGTCCATAACGAGGATCACACGATGACCACACTAATAGACACTTTTGATAAGAACGACTGAGGTCAAGCTATACATTTTGGGCCATCAAAAAACAACAACACAAAACAGAATTCAGCGCCTCATTCATTCAAGTTAAACTCTAGCATATTCTTTCTTCACTCATAATTCTTCTGCGTGTCCTTTTAACATCTGCAGCATATCGATAGCACCGCCAGATTTCAGTCACACAATGACCGACTTATCAGGCGCTGTAGCATTGGACTGCCATTTGCAAAACCTGCTTACTAAAGACTTCTAGCAACACTTTTCAGCGTCTGCTGCAGCAGACAAAATCACTTGGAGAGCACCAACACCTGACTATGGCCAGTGTGGAGTCGGGGCCTGCCTTAACAGACTCACTTCACCACAGTTCACCACTCCAATCATCTGCCTCTCGTCATACAGAGCACATCAACAAACTCCGTTCACCACAGTTCACCTCTCTAATCATCTGCTCTCGTCATATACTGTGCATCAACAGACTCACTTCACCACAGTTCACCACTCCAATTATCTGCCTCTCGTCATACATCTGCCTCTCGTCAAACAGAGCGCATCAACACACTCGGTTCACCACAGTTCACAAGTACAAATTCGCTTGTCGTCATACAGAGCGCATCAACAGACTCGGTTCACCACAGTTCACCACTCCGATCATTTTCCTCTCGTCATACAGAGCGCATCAACAGATTTGGTTCACCACAGTTCACCAGCACAAATTCGCTTGTCATCATACAGAGCGCATCAAAGTATTTCCTGCAGTAGCCAGGCCCCGGTTAAAAGACTGACTCTGCTCTCACTGGTCATCCTGTCATCATTCCCAGCACACTCGCTCTTGATCACAGGGCCATCGGATTCCACCAGCTCCCTGCCCTCATCCTCGCCCAGGTGCAGAGCCTCCTCGTACTGGACGGGATAGAAGGCCCCCATCTCCCCGTACACGCTGTGGAACTGTCTCTGGAGCAGCCGCCAGTCCACTGGGTGGTTGTGGGTCTGCGTCTTGGTGCTCTGAGCAACAACACATGCAATCGGCTCTCTTCAGACACTGGGATTGTCAGTGAGGCTGAAAGGATTTATCTCCCTTTCTTGGACAGAGAAACAGTTTTGGTTCATGAACAGGCATCTTTTAGATCCTCGTACAATGCCCAGAAGATACTCAAACCAGTAACAAGACACAGAAAGCATCAAACATATTTTGATGTATTACTACACATTAATATTGTTTTTGAGAAAGATGGGGAGGGGGAGGGGGGAACAAAGAGAGTGAGCAGGCCAAGGGAGCTATCCAACAGAAGAACAACTAACATGGACAGAGTTACAGGAGAAAGCAGACACTGAGAAACACAGAGCCAAAGAGAACAAGAGCAAAAACAAAGACAACTTTTAAAAACTTATACGTTTATTTCAATTTATTTTCTCTTTTTTTTTCTTCAGTATACATTAGTTATCCGTAATTCAAACATCAAGATTGTTTCAACATGCAGTGAAAATATAATTGTTTAACTGACTCAGTAAAGATGTATGTACACCATGACACCACTGATCTCTTTTCCATGTTTGCTTGTTCACAGTCACACATTATAAAAACAAAAAAGAGATATAAAGACATAACAGAGTGAAGGGGAAGATAAGCTTTCAGATGTATACAAATTCCTACAATATGAAAAATGCGCAGAATCGATAGTCTTCAACATTACCGATGGGCTGTATATTGAGCAAGCTATTTGAAAATGCTGCAACTTTACAGATATGCTGTTTTTATCGATGCATGCTATATGAAACCAGCCAGCCCCCACCAAAGAAAGAAGTGTCTCCACTGCTTCACATCATTTCTAATTTCAGAGTTTATAAGAAGCTAAAAACTCCAAGCACCAGCATCACAACTGGCTCACATGCATACACTGATACAAGCCACCTTTAAGTACTGTGTCTGATACTTGTGCTTTGGGACAGAGGCACTGATGCATGCCATCTGGAAGTTCTGTGTGCGACACTTGTACTCTGGGACAGAGGCACTGACAATATGCCATCTTTAAAGCACTGTGTCTGACACTTGAACTCTGGGACAGAGGCACTGACATATGCCATCTTTCAAGCACTGTGTGTGACACTTGTACTTTGGGACAGAGGCACTGACATATGCCATCTTTAAAGTACTGTGTCTGACACTTGTGCTTTGGGACAGATGCACTGATATATGCCATCTTTAAAGTACTGAGTGAAACTTGTGCTTTGGGACAGAGGCACTAATACACGCCATCTTTAAAGTACTGTGTGAAACATGTGCTTTGGGACAGATGCACTAATACACACCATCTTTAAAGTACTGTGTGAAAAACTTGTGCTTTGGGACAGAGGCACTAATACATGCCATCTTTAAAGTACTGTGTGTGACATTATACTTTGGAACAGAGGCACCGATATATATATATATATATATATATATATATATATTATTATATATATATATATGATGTATATGCCATCTTAAGTACTAAGTGATACTGGGACAGAGGCACTGATATATGCCATCTTTAAAGTACTGTGTGTGACATATACTTTGGGACAGAGGCACCAATACATGCCATCTTAAAAGTACTGTGTGTGACATTATACTTTGGGACAGAGGCACCAATACATGCCATCTTCAAAGCACTGTGTCTGACATTATACTTGGGACAGAGGCACTAATACATGCCATCTTTAAAGTACTGTGTGACACTTGTACTTTGGGACAGAGGCACTGATACATGCCATCTTTAAAGTACTGTGTCGAACACTATACTTTGGGACAGGGGGACAAGGACAGGAGCACTTACTTTCACGATCTGATTGGACTCGTTGGTGATGCAGCGGGACCGACAGCCATAGACCTTGCACTTCCAGGCCGTCCTGTTGGCAATGTTCTTGTCCAGTCGATAGTGATAGCCGTTGAGCACCAGAGTGCGCCCTCCGCGCCGGGTGGAAAGAAGCCGGTGTACTGTGACAGACTGTCCTCTTCGCTTGCTAGTGGTGCAGGACAGGAAAGAGGACAGCAAGCCAAAGGCTCACAGTTAGGACGGAGTTGACAGTCAACAGGTGCTACATCAACACTACTTGACAGTACAGCAGGTGGACCTTCCCCCTAGGGCTGGACTGTGCACAAGAGCAATACACTGGGTCTGCATGGGCTTTGTGGACTAACACAGGGCAGCGGCGGTGGGAAGAACCAGAAACAACAGAATACAACTCTCCTGAGATGCTTCCATTACATTCTTAAAAATCATTCTTCGCTTTGTACTTGTGTAATTTCTTGTAAGAAATATGATGAAATACTCCTTCAACCATTCACCAGTTCTTCCCTACACTGTACTTCACCAACAGTTGGTAGATACTGATGACTGTGGGTTTTTTTTTTCCAGAACACAACAAACGGAAAAAGGGGGAATTTCCACTGCAGTTCAGCAATCAGTCTATGTCATTTCCAGAATTTGTGTCCAAAGCATGGTCTGTTCTTCCCCAGTAACTGCTTTACCCTGCAGTGCTGGATTCTGCCCTGTCACTTCACCTCCCTATCCCTGTCCCCAACTTTTGGTTAATAATTTTGTGACGGTGGGCGCAATGTTTTACCATCTGAACACTGAAAGTCTCTTAATTCCCTGCAGTTCTTTGCTGGATTTTCCATCACCGAGAATCGTTGGTGTTTTTTTTTTTCTTGTGGAAATTGTCGCATCTAAAAACATTTTTGGTTATTAATGAATTAGTTTACAATAACAAACCTAAATAAACGCATTTACCAAGAACAAAACCTATTTGACAGATTTCAATATTGTTGTATAGTTGTTAAAAAACTGTTAAATAAAAAAACTGTTGAGAGTTTAGCGCTTTCAACGTTCAGTAGAAGTCCAGTGGTGTGCTTCCTGCAGGAATCTGACACTGTTACTAAAGTAGAGAAAAACAAATGTAGGAATGTGATACTGTTACCAACGAAGAGAAAAACACCAAATGCAGGAATCTGAAACTGATACTAAAGAAGAGAAAACAAATGTAGGAATGTGATACTGTTACTAAAGAAGAGAAAAACAACAAATGCAGGGATCCGATACTGATACCAAAGAAGAGAAACAACATGCAGGAACCTGATACTGTTACTAAAGAAGAGGAAACCAACTCAGATCCTCCGCCCCCCTTCCAACAGTGTCTTCCTTGTCATTTGTGTGACTGAACAAGACAACAGAAACCTCTTCAATTGGGTTGGGCAAGGACCACCGCATCCCACAGCCACACCAACGCGCTATCACCAGCTGACCATTGATTCCTTGCTCTGCTCTTTCTGACAGCACAGCAACCAACCCTCTGACCCTGCTCAGCTGGGACTGAATCCTTCGGGAGTGGAGCTCTTCTGGAGGGTGATGCCGGTGAACTGCTCCATCAGGGTGTAACCCGGAGGCCCCAGCACGTCGTCCACATAGTTGTGCTTGTTCAGCAGGTGCTCCCTCAGCTTGTCCTTGCGGTGGAACTTGTGCTTGCAGAACGAACAGGTCAAGACCAACGTGCCTTCGCACTTGTGGCGGTGCCGAACAAGGCTGCCCTGATGGGCATAGGCCATTCCACACTTGGGACAGCGAAAGGGCTTCTCTGCGCCAGCATCAGATGCACCAAGAAAGGCTGTACTGATCTGTCCATACGACGAGGGTTCAACAACGACATCTCTCTCACTCTCCAGATCCTCCACTGCGGAACAGGGCTCTAACTTGAAGTGCCTGGGCATACTATGCCACGCCACTGTTGAAGCAGAGCGGAGCTTGTTCACTGCAGATGAAAGAAACAGGACGTCAGATACCGCTCACATCACACAGACACTGTCACTATCCACTCACTTCAAAACGACCTTCTCAATGCCTTTGTCAGCACAATCTCCAAAGCTGCTACAACATTTTAGGATGGATCTTGTTTACAGTCATCATTACAGATGATGCTAATTAACATGTGGTTTATGATCCGTCTAGAACAGAACAATGAACATTATTCTCAAATTGTCATTTTCAGTCAAACGAAGTTTTTTTTCTTTTTCTCTCCCTCTCTTTCGCTTCTTTTTTTTTTTAATTTGTTCTACACTAGGCTGTCCCTATCCATGTGAAATGCAAAGGATTGCCCTCTGGAACACAATGGTCACCTGACCACCCATTCAGAAATGCATATTTATTTCTGAAAGATTCAGATGAATATCATCTGTAACAAGCTTATAACAATTTTTTAACCCCTTTTTTTAAAAACCATTATTGTCAAAGAATCACTGATCAAGGTAATGAACTCGGGTTTCGTTGTGTTTGCTATGCTGTGTGACTCTTACAGTGATTTTCCTGTCTGACGTTTACCTCACTGGATGATTCATACTCATGTGTTTCCATTGTTTCCACAAGTTTCGTAAAAGCGTGCTTGGAGATGGATTCTGAATGAAACAATGTCATGGAGCAGGTGAACTCTGGACAGGTAAAAAAAAACCTGTTGGAAAAGTTAAATAAGCAAGATAATCTCTTCCAGGTTGTACCCAAACAATGAGGATGCTAGAAAAATTAAACAAGCAAGATACCCTCTTCCAAGTCGTATCCAAACAAAGAGGATGTTAGAAAAGTTAAACAAGCAAGATAACCTCTTCCAAGTCGTATCCAAACAATGAAGAAGTTAGAAAAGTTAAACAAGCAAGATAACCTCTTCCAAGTCGTATCCAAACAATGAGGATGTTAGAAAAGTTAAGCAAACAAGATAACCTCTTCCAAGTCATATTCAAACAATGAAGATGTTAGAAAAGTTAAACAAGCAAGATAACCTCTTCCAAGTCGTATCCAAACAATGAGGATGTTAGAAAAGTTAAGCAAACAAGATAACCTCTTCCAAGTCATATTCAAACAATGAAGATGTTAGAAAAGTTAAACAAGCAAGATAACCTCTTCCAAGTGTATCCAAACAATGAGGATGTTAGAAAAGTTAAACAAGCAGGATAACCTCTTCCTAGTCGTACCCAAAGAGCGAGGGGGACCAGTCCAGTATTGGTTTCATAACACAGTATGGTCATTAACAGTTTCTGGTTTCTTCATGGTTGCTGACGAATATAAATTCACTCTTACGTGTGTCAAATCTGGCTGAATTTTGTGTAATGCAGAAGCAAACAAAACAAATAATACGGAGACAGAGTTAGCAAGGACCCCTCCCTCCCTTCCCTCGTGTATGCTTGAAAGAAAGTATAAAAAGCATTGTGCTGCACATAAGAAAACCGTAGTCCATGTACAGAGGGCCACTTTAAAGACATACACATTCTTGTTGGGACACAGGGACACGATGGAGACACATACTCTCTTCTTGGCACACAGGGACACTTTGGAGACATACACTCTCTCTTGTTGGCACACAGGGACACTTTGGAGACATACACTCTCTTGTTGGCACACAGGGACACTTTGAAGACATACACTCTCTCTTGTTGGCACACAGGGACACTTTGGAGACAGACACTCTCTTGCTGGCACACAGGGACACTTTGGAGACATACACTCTCTTGTTGGTACACAGGGGCGCTTTGGAGACATAATTTCTCTTGTTGGCACACAGGACACTTTGGAGACATGCTCTCTCTCTTGTTGACACACAGGGACACTTTGGAGACATACACTCTCTCTTGCCTGCATTCTATTTGGACAGGGTGTATCCGGGAGGGCCTAGATCTGGGTCTACATGATCATGCTTGGACAGAAGATGCTCCCTGAAACGATCTTTGCGATGAAACACCTGGCCACAGAACTTGCAGGCAAGATCAAACAACCCTTCACATTTCCGCCGGTGTCTTCCAAGGCTTCCAGACTGAGCATAGGTCGCTCCACACCTCAGACACTTAAACCGCTTCTCTCCAGACCTCCTCAGGGAAGCACTGTTCAAAGCATAAAACGAGGCTGCGTTCTGACAATGTGGGCCCGTGGGAGCGAGTTCAGCACATCCAGAGGCAAGATCAGCAATGGCTGGCCAAACTTGCAGATCTTCATCTATGTCCAGGGATTCCGAAGAGTCATCAATCTCAATTTTGACCACAGTGGGAGAGGATGCTTTCTTGTGCTGGGTGTTGTGGGAAACTGCAGAGCAAACAAAAAGTACATGTCACACGGTGAACAAGCACCCCTGCTATCTGACACTGAGAGACCTGGCTCAAGACACAGTCTCAGAAGATATGCCTACACACAACACACACAACTCTACCTCAAAGGCACTCATCAATACTCTGGCAAAGAGTCAGTAGGCTAGCCTGGGAACACAGACACAGCTCCTGTCAAGGAAATAAGGAAAGAGCAATGCCATTCTTCAAGAAGACTGTCCTGTCTAACTGCAGCAGAGAGCATTTCATGCTAGGGGTGGGTAGGGACTGGACGAAATGATAGGGTTTGGAGGGAGTTGTCAGATGAAGTCATAAGGTTTTATTTGAGCTCATGGAATACATTTTAAAACTATAAGGACTAATTTCCTGTTCCTGAGTTTGTTTCAAGAATGAAATGAAAAAGATTGCAGCAACATAGACCCAAGTAATTCACAAGGTCAACTACACTTTTGGACTGCCAAATTACATCACCTAATAATTTGCACTTTTTTTTTCAAATCAATATTTTCACATTTACAAATTGACAAGCGTTCTAACATGCCAGACTAGGAGTAAGCATACAAACAGGGTGTAAAGTAACGCTTCTTTAACACACACTACCAAACAGACAAGTCAGTTGTTGATAAAGAGGTCCTCCTGAGACGTGGCAACTACCAGACATACACAACACACTGGGCTGGCTGCCAGCCTGCCGCCTTCTCCTTATGGCTGCCAACAGGTGGGGGGGGGGGGGGGGGGGGGGGGGGGGGAGAGACGCTGGGACTTAGCATCTTCTGTGTTCGCTGCGACCCTAAAGAGTACTGTTCTCAGCATCTTCTGTGTTAGTTGTGACCCCTGAAGAGTACTGTGTGTTAGCTGTGACCCCTGAAGAGTATTGTTCTGAGCATCTTCTGTGTTAGCCGTGACCCCTTAAGAGTATTGTGTATTAGCTGTAAGCCCTGAAGAGTATTGTTCTGTGCGTCGTCTGTGTGTTATCTGTAACCCCTGAAGAGTATTGTTCTGAGCATCATCCATGTGTTATCCGAGACCCCTAAGAGTACTCTGTGTTATCTGTGACCTCTGAAGAGTATTGTGTATTATCTGTGACCCCTGAAGAGTATTGTTCTGAGCATCGTCCGTGTGCTTTCTGTGACCCCTGATGAGAATTGTTCTGTGCATCGTCTGTGTCTTATCTGTGACCCTTGAAGAGTATTGTTCTGTGCATCGTCTGTGCGTAATCTGGGACCCCTGAAGAGTATTGTTCTGAGCATCTTCTGTGTGTTATTTGTGACTCCTGAAGAGTATTAATCTGAGCATCTTCTGTGTGTTATCTGTGACCCCTGAAGAGTATTGTTCTGTGCATCGTCTGCACGTCATCTGGGACCCCTGAAGAGTATTGTTCTGAGCATCTTCTGTGTGTTATTTGTGATCCCTTAAGAGTATTGTTCTGTGCATCGTGTGAGTGGATCTGTAACTCCTGAAGAGTATTGTGTTATCTGTGATCACTGAAGAGAACTGTTCTCAGCACCTTCTGTGTTATCTGTGACCCCTGAAAAGTGTTGTTCTGTGCTTCGTTTGTGTGTTATCTGTGACCCCCGAAGAGTACTGTATGTTATCTGTGGCTCCTGAAAAGTATTGTTCTGAGCATCGTCTGTGTGTATTCTGTGACCCCTGAAGAGTACTGTGTGTTATCAGTGACCCCTGAAAAGTATTGTTCTGAGCATCGTCTGTGTCTTATCTGTGACTCCTGAAGAGTACTGTGTGTTATCGACGTGACTCCTGAAAAGTATTGTTCTGAGCATCGTCTGTGTCTTATCTGTGACTCCTGAAGAGTACTGTGTGTTATTGTGACTCCTGAAAGTATGTGTTGACATCGTGTGTCTACTCCTGAAGAGTACTGTGGTTATCTGTGACTCCTGAAGAGTACTAGTGTTATGTGTGACTCCTGAAAGTACTGTGTTTATCTGTGACTCCTGAAGAGTACTGTGTTTATCTGTGACTCCTGAAGAGTACTGTGTGTTATCTGTGACTCCTGAAGAGTACTGGTGTTATGTGTGACTCCTGAAGAGTACTGTGTTATGTTGACTCCTGAAGAGTACTATGTTGTGACTCCTGAAGAGTACTGTGTGTTATGTGTGACTCCTGAAGAGTACTGTGTGTTATGTGTGACTCCTGAAGAGTACTGTGTGTTATGTGTGACTCCTGAAGAGTATTGTGTATTATCTATGACCCCTGTAGAGTATTGTTTTGAGCATTGTCTGTGTGTTATCTGTGATCCCTGAAGAGTATTGTGTTGTCTGTGACCCCCGAAGAGCATTGCTCTGTGCATTTTCTGTGTTATCTGTTACCCCTGAAGAGTTTTGCTCTGTGCATTTTCTGTGTTATCTGTGACCCTGACGAGTATTGTTCTGAGCATCTTCTGTTATCTGTGACTCCTGCAGAGTTTTGTTCTGAGCATCGTCTGTGTTGTCTGTAACCCCTGCAGAGTATTGTTCTGTGCATCATGTGTGTTACCTGTAACCCCTGAAGAGTATTGTTCTGAGCATCTTCTGTGTGTTATCTGCAACCCCTGAAGAGTATTGTGTGTTATCTGTGACCCCTGAAGAGTATTGTACTGTGCATTTTCTGCGTTATCTGTGACCCCTGAAGAGTATTGTTCTGAGCATCTTCTGTGAATTGTTTGTGATACCTGTGGAGATGAACATTGTTTTGTGCATTTTCTGTGTGTTCTTTGCAACGCCTGAAGAAAAGAGTACTGATTTTTCTGCACTGTCCGAGTGTTCTTTATGTGTTGTCCATTTTCTGTGTTCTTTGTGGATTTTCTGTGTGTTCTTAATGTTTCATGTACAGTATTTTGTGTTCTTTGCGTTTTGTGCATTTTCTGTGTGTTCTTTGTGGTCTTTGCAACATTGTTTTGTGCATCTTCTGTGTCTTATTTGTGACACCTTTAGAAAGCAATACTGTTTTGTGCATCTTCTGTGTCTTATTTGTGACACCTTTAGAAAGCAATACTGTTTTGTGCATTTTCTGAGTTAACTGCGACATCTGTAGAAAGCAATATTGTTTTGTGCATTTTCTCGTGTTGTTACCTGTGACACCTTTAGAAAGCATAATTGTTTTGTGCATTTTCTGTGTGTTATTGTGACACCTTTAGAAGGCATAATTGTTTCATGTATTTTCTGTGTGATATTTGTTATGCCTTTAGAGGAGCACTGTTTTGTGCATTTTCTTTGTGTGATCTCTCTCGAAGACATATTTGTCAAAAATTCACTTGTTTCCATTATGTATTTATTAAACGTGGCTTTGCACCTTTTGTGTTGTTGTATTTGGGACGTTTTCAGCAATGCTGGAGTCTGCTCTGGCCTCATGAGGTAGTACTACAGTTCTCCATAGTTGTTTACCTTATTTTTAAGACATCGTCACATTGCTAAACATCTTCATGAGAGAGTTACCGATTTTCCTCTAGTAAAATAGGGAACGGCATCAGATGCAACAGAGAAAGAGACAGACAGAGACAGACAGAGAAACAGACACAGGAATTTTGACATCTCTCTCTCTCTCTCTCTGTGCGTGTGCGCACGCATAAACATATACTGTATACATGTATTAAGAGAGAGAGAGAGAGAGAGAGAGAGAGAGAGAGAGAGAGAGAGAGAGAGAGAGAGTAAAAGTAAGTATTTATACAGGCCTTGAGAGAGCATGGGTGTATCTGTAGTTTTTAAAAAAAATTCTGTCTGAAAACTGAAAGACTAGCAACGCTTGTCAAGATGTAAATTATCTATATTAAAGCATAGTTCCATCTCACAAAGCATTCTTATTACCATTTTACTATCATTATTATTACTATCATCATTTTTATTATCATCACCATCATCATTATTATCATTATCATCATCATTCTTCAAGGCATTTACATAGTGTCTATTGTTGGCCAGATACTAAGGTTTATGTGTTTTACAATCCACGCTCTCATTTACACAAAGGCTTTCCTACCTGGGTGGAGCTGATGAAAGAGCTGCCTTCCGGTGCTATATTCAGTCGTTTCCCCAATCATTCAGTCAGTGTCAGACCCTCTGTCATCCCCCCATTCCCCTTCCATTCTTTCGGGGTGTATACTCTGTGTTATATATCGTCCTTACAAAGCCAAACCGGCCAACTTTTCTGAAAGTTGCCGGTGGTAATGTATGTATGTGCAAGATATGATGTGTGCGTTTTCATGCATAGAACCTCAGTTTACAAGTCTCATTTGATGGACTTTTTTGGAAAATGGAATCCTGAGCTAATCATAAAACACACACTGTCTCCTCCCCCCCCCCCCCCCCCCCCCCCCCCTCCTGCACCAAAGTGCCTAACAGAGATAAGTACTCCGCAACCCAGGATAATGGATCGCAACCCAGGATCATGGATCGGCACTCTATCAACAGGCCATTCCAACCTTTTTTTTTTCTGCAAGCATTCGTTGGTCTGAATCTACATCAACTTGCCTCAAGTTAGCTTCAGATGCATATACATGTATGAGAGAGAGGATAATGTTGCTTATAGCCCAGCCGACGAATGAGAGAGAGAGAGAGAGAGAGAGAGAGAGAGAGAGAGAGAGAGAGAGAGAGAGACAGAGACAGAGAGACAGACAGACAGAGATAAGTTAGCTTCAGATGCATATACATGTATGAGAAGAGAGAGAGAGAGAGAGAGAGAGAGAGAGAGAGAGAGAGAGAGAGAGAGAGAGAGAGACAGACAGACAGACAGACAGAGATAAGAGAGAGGGGGAAAGAGAGAGAGAGAGACAGACAGACAGAGGAGGTATGAGGTTGGGAAGATGGTGAAAGGAATAGAAGAGAGACAAGAGGAAGAGAAAGGGGAGGAGGGGCGGGAGGAGGGGAAGAGGGGGGGACGAGCCCAGAGACACGATTCATTTTCTGGGCTGATTCATATTCTTAAGACAATTATTTCCACTTACAAAATAATTCATCAACATACATTTCCGGCCTCCTCTCTCTCTCTCTACAACACAGACACAACACACACACACACAGACGTCCACCTACCCACCACCACCTCAGCCAGCCACAGACACAGCGGCAGACCCAGTCTTCATGTCACAACATTTATTGACATCAATCATTGCTACACAAACGGTCAGCAGAATGCCCATCATCAATTCAAGCAAAAATGGCAGAATGTTGCTCCGACTTCCTCCCAGCTGAAGACATGTCGAAATGTGCAGTAAGCAAGGATTATAAATTAAACCTGTAAAAAAGGAATATCAACGCTAAAACAAATTTATTAAAAAAAAAAATAAATAAAAAAAAAAAATAAAAAAAAAAAAACCCAGACAGGTTTCAATCTGCGGACTTTAATCACATCGAACACAAAGGAACTTGATCATCCACTCCCCAAATCCCTAATATGTAACATGGCTTGCTCACTTCTTTGGTACCGATGTTGACAAGTAACAGTTGAGACAAACACATCTCCCTAACTTAAGTGGAGTAGCATCGTTTTTTTTCCATTGGTAAGAAAAACTATGAGAGACTGAGAACAGAAGAGGAGCGACAGGCTGGATCAGTGAGTGAACTAAGGACTTGGGGGGGGCGGAAGAATGAACAGGGACCCCTTCCCCCATCTCCTTGGTGCGCTGCATAGATGCAGACCTGATTGTCTCCCCTCAAAGGTGTAGATCCACAGATCACACATGCACATCAACATCGAGATAAGCAAGGTCAGACGTTGGTGGATCACGGGAACAAAACAAAACAAGGACATCTTGCAGACACCAGGATGATAGGAGATGGACACAGCCAACTTTCTCTCACAGCCCACACAAACGCTACCGACTCTGAGCAATATGAATTCTGGTGCACATCAGTCTAAACATTCTCCCATCTAAAGTGCCATTATTGTCTCCCACTATAAATGAATGTGTTACATGTGGCCTCAAGCGTTTTCCCTACTGCACAATCATAAACAATCATCGGCTCTCACAAAACTACTGTTCTATTGCACATGACTTCAGTACACCGCTACTCTCTACAAGAATTGCCATCACGGAAATTCAGCAGTTTTGTTGCACATGACTGCACGTACTCCCCACTGATCTCATGCCATCACCATTCCCCTCTGCCCTCACCATTCCCAACTGCTCTAATGCCATCAGCATTCCCCACTGATCTATTGCCCACACCATTCCCCACTGCCATCACCATTCCCCACTGACCTCACCATTCCCCACTGATCTCATGTCATCACCATCCCACTCCCCCATCCCCCCCCCCCCATCTCATGCCATCACAATTCCCCACCGATCTCATGTCATCACAATTCCCCACCGATTCATGCATTACCATTCCCCACGCCATCACCTTCCCCACAAACCCACTATCCCACTGATTCATGCCATCACCCACCCCTCCCCCCGACCTGCATCACCATTCCCCCATCCAGTCATCACATTCCCCACTGATCTCATGCCATCACCATCCCCCACTGATCTCATGCCACCATTCCCCACTGATCTCATGTCATCACCATTCCCCACTGATCTCATCCATCACCATTCCCCACTGATCTCATGTCATCACCATTCCCCACTGATCTCATGCCATCACCATTCCCCACTGCCATACCTTCCCATGCCTCACCATTCCCCACTGTCTCATGCCATCACCATTCCCCACTGATTCATGCCATACCATTCCCCACTGACTCATGCCATTACCATTCCCCACTGACCTCACCATTCCCCATTGCTCTCATGCCATCACCATTCCCACTGATCTCATGCCATCACCATTCCCACTGATCTCATGCCATTCACCATTCCCCACTGATCTCATGCCATACCATTCCCACTGATCTCATGCCATCACCATTCCCCACTGATCTCATGCCATCCCTACCATCCATCCCCACTGATCTCATGCCATTACCATTCCCTACTGATCTCATGCCATTACCATTCCCACTGATCTCATGCCATTACCATTCCCACTGATCTCATGCCATACCATTCCCCACTGATCTCATGCCATTACCATTCCCTACTGATCTCATGCCATCACATTCCCTACTGATCTCATGCCATCACCATTCCCACTGATCTCATGCCATACCATTCCCCACTGCCATCACTATTCCCCACTGATCTCATGCCTCACTATTCCCCACTGATCTCATGCCATCACCATTCCCCACTGATCTCATTCCATCACCATTCCCCACTGATTCACATGCCATCACCCATTCCCCACTGTCTCATGCCATCACCATTCCCCACTGATCTCATGCCATCACCATTCCCCACTGATCTCATGCCATCACCATTCCCCACTGATCTCACCATTCCCAACTGACCTCACAATTCCCCACTGATCTCATGCCATTACCATTCCCCACTGATGTCATGTCATCACCATTCCCCACTGATCTTATCATTCCCCACTGACCTCATCATTCCCCACTGCCATCACCATTCCCCACTGCCCTCATAGCATCACCATTCCCCACTGCTCTCATCATTCCCCACTGCCCTTATGCCATCACTAACTCACAACAACAACAATTCTGCAGTACATGACCAACCACTTCCCACTGCTCTCTCTCAACAACAACAATCCTGCTACCCTGACTTCAAGTTCAACCATTCCCCATTGTTCTCATGTGGTCATTTACTCTCAGTAACAACGATTCTGTCATCTCGTCAGTCTATCAACATAGATTAATAAAACACACACACACACACACACACACACACGCACACACCTCATTACACAAATTTTCTAATAACATACCAAATTTACTAAATCTTGCATAAAATCTAAGATGAAAAGTTCTTGTTGTCCTCCAGGAGCCCAAACTCCACAGCAAGCAGACCATTACTGAAGGGCTTTCACTGCGTCTACTGTAAAGAGTCTGACATCGAGCCAGTCCCAACACCCAACACCGAGCCAGTCCCAACACTGCTGTAAAGTGTCCAACACCAAGACAGTCCCAACACTGCTGTAAAGTGTCCAACACCAAGACAGTCCCAACACTGCTGTAAAGTGTCAACACAAGACAGTCCCAACACCGAACCAACCCGAGCCAGTCCCAACACTGCTGTAAAGTGTCCAACCCAGACCAGTCCCAACACTGCTGTAAAGTGTCCAACACCAAGACAGTCCCAATACTGCTGTAAAGTGTCCAACACCAAGCAGTCCCAACACTGCTGTAAAGTGTCCTACACCAGACAGTCCCAACACTGCTGTAAAGTGTCCAACACCAAGACAGTCCCAACACTGCTGTAAAGTGTCCAACACCCTGTCAACACCACGGTGGCCACAACAACCTTACCATGCCCATAACACCCTGTCAACAACCACTGGTGCACACAACTCAACCATACCTGCCCATTAACACCCTGTCAACAACCACTGTGTGGCACACAACTCAACCATTCCCTGCCCATTAACACCCTGTCAACAACCACTGTGTGGCACACAACTCACCATCCCTGCCCATTAACACCCTGTCAACAACCACTGTGTGGCACACAACTCAACCATTCCCTGCCCATTAACACCCTGTCAACAACCACTGTGTGGCCCACAACCCAACCATTCACTGCCCATTAACACCCTGTCAACAACCACTGTGTGGCACACAACTCAACCATTCCCTGCCCATTAACACCCTGTCAACAACCACTGTGTGGCACACAACTCAACCATTCCCTGCCCATTAACACCCTGTCAACAACCACTGTGTGGCACACAACTCAACCATTCCCTGCCCATTACACCTGTCAACAACCACTGTGTGGCACACAACTCAACCATTCCCTGCCCATTAACACCCTGTCAACAACCACTGTGTGGCACACAACTCAACCATTCCCTGCCCATTATCACCCTGTCAACAACCACTGTGTGGCACACAACTCGACCATTCCCTGCCCATTAACACCTGTCAACAACCACTGTGTGGCACACAACTCAACCATACCCTGCCCATTAACACCCTGTCAACAACCACTGTGTGGCACACAACTCAACCATTCCCTGCCCATTATCACCCTGTCAACAACCACTGTGTGGCACACAACTCACCATTCCCTGCCATTAACAACCTGTCAACAACCACTGTGTGGCACACAACTCAACCATACCCTGCCCATTAACACCCTGTCAACAACCACTGTGTGGCACACAACTCAACCATTCCCTGCCCATTAACACCCTGTCAACAACCACTGTGTGGCACACAACTCAACCATTCCCTGCCCATTAACACCTGTCAACAACCACTGTGTGGCCACAACCCCACCATTCACTGCCCATTAACACCCTGTCAACAACCACTGTGTGGCACACAACTCAACCATTCCCTGCCCATTAACACCCTGTCAACAACCACTGTGTGGCCCACAACTCAACCATTCCCTGCCAATTATCATCCTGTCAACAACCACTGTGTGGCACACAACTCAACCATTCCCTGCCCATTAACAACCTGTCAACAACTTTCAGACACCAATTCTGTGTTGCAACGACTCTGAATAATCAATCCCCCTCCCCCCAAATAAAATACCGCCGGTGACTCTCGGCCCGAAGACTTCTGTTGTAAAATGATAGACACGGTCATAGCTCTTCTTGAACACATGGACACAGGATCACACACACACACACACACTGAGAGAACTATTACTCAATCAACAGAGCATGATATTACAAGGGACAAATGAAAACGCCAGAGCATAGGCCCTGTGAAGTGGCAAGAACTCAGGTCATCAATGACTCTCTCCATCGACATTCAAAGACACACAGCAATATCCTCATGATCTGGCAGTCTGCTGTCAGTGATCCACACAGTGTCCAAGCCAAGCAGTACCCATGTTCACAAGCGATGGCATTACACTCCTCTCCCTCAGGTCAAAACAAGTCTGGACAGATTATCTATAACAACACAGCAAAACAATGAAGGAAAAAACATATAAAAAAAGCCATTTAATTTCTGTTTTATTACAGCCAGCAATGCGAGACATTCTGTACTCCTCCGAGAGATTTTTTTTATTCACCTTGGCTTCTTGTCTATGACAGGCAGATCATTTTCTCACCATACTGTCTATGACTGGCAGATAATTTTCTCACCATACAGTCTAGAACAGGCTGATCATTTTCTCATCATACAGTCTACAACAGGCTGATCATTTTCTCATCATACAGTCTACAACAGGCTGATCATTTTCTCATCATACAGTCTACAACAGGCTGATCATTTTCTCATCATACAGTCTACGACAGGCAATCATTTTCTCATCATACAGTCTACGACAGGCAAATCATTTTCTCATCATACAGTCTACGACAGGCAAATCATTTTCTCAGCATACTGTCTATGACTGGCAGATCATTTTCTCACCATACTGTCTATGACTGGCAGATAATTTTCTCACCATACAGTCTAGAACAGGCTGATCATTTTCTCATCATACAGTCTACAACAGGCTGATCATTTTCTCATCATACAGTCTACGACAGGCAAATCATTTTCTCATCATACAGTCTACGACAGGCAAATCATTTTCTCAGCATACTGTCTATGACTGGCAGATCGTTTTCTCACCATACTGTCTGACTGGCAGATCGTTTTCTCACCATACTGTCTATGACTGGCAGATCATTTTCTCACCATACTGTCTATGACTGGCAGATCATTTTCTCACCATACTATCTATGACTGGCAGATCATTTTCTCACCATACTATCTATGACTGGCAGATCATTTTCTCACCATACTGTCTATGACTGGCAGATCATTTTCTCACCATACTATCTATGACTGGCAGATCATTATCTCACCATACTATCTATGACTGGCAGATCATTTTCTCACCATACTATCTATGACTGGCAGATCGTTTTCTCACCATACTATCTATGACTGGCAGATCATTTTCTCACCATACTGTCTGACTGGCAGATCATTTTCTCACCATACTGTTTATGGCTGGCAGATCATTTTCTCACCATACTGTCTATGGCTGGCAGATCATTTTCTCACCATACTGTCTATGACTGGCACATCATTTTCTTTTCTCACTATAATCCTTTTCAACAGGGCAAACCTTTTCTAAATGTTATAACCAACCACACACACACACATTTGTACATGCAAAGGAAAATCTGTAAAATGAGATCTTTGATTTTTAACAGTCCTGGCAGCACGTTAGAGACTGAGTGACTCCAAACAACACATTGCACATTACACACACACACATACACAAACACACACACATGTGCGTGCGCGCGCGCACACACACACACAGACGAACTAACTCAAAGAGTCCTAGAGGTTGCCATGGCTGCAGTTGTTTCAGACCCCCCAAGTGAGCCTATGTAAAGGGCACATAACCACCAATGACAACGCCTTCACTACCACTCACTGAGCAGGCCCTGTGCCTGATGGACATTGTATGACCTTCAACTTTCAACCACACCAATGCTGCAAGGGTCCAAGAGTTTGACTTCCCATAACATGGCTGACCAACCTATTGCTACACACCACAGGAACACTACCACATACCATCATCAATAAATAAGAAATGGTGTGTATATTAGACTTGTGTATATATCTGCATAAGACCAAGCAAAGAAGCTGAGTTGGGAAGCAGAAGAAGAGGTGCGCTGATGTGGAGTGAAGCGTGGACGGACAAGCAGACAGGCCAAAATAAAATCATTGACAAGTACAAAAGGAGATCTAAAAATATCCAACAGTGACCTCCAATTTAAAGACAAACTATTTGCTTCACGACTCATTGGCTACAGTTTAAAAGCTAGCAGTAAAACCGTACTGCATTCTCTGTATGCAATGGGTATGTACTGCTTTTTTCCTTCTTCTTTTTTAATTCCAAGTAACTTTACTGTGAGGAAATAAACACTTTCACAACCTTTTCAAATGAACCATATAAACAACCACTATTGTACCTTAGCAAACTAGCCCCCTTCGCCCCAAAATGCTGATTGGATGGAAGGAGATGTAAGTAATGCACACTGGCTTGGACCTCAAGAAGCAAAACTATGGCAACACAGATATGCACTTCAGTCATTTCAAAAGACAGAGATTGTCTACCACTTTAAAATCTATTTACATCAGTATTCTTTTAATTTTCTCGAACTGCATGCTTTTCACCAAGAAGAAGTGACACACGTGTATATCTAAGATCGCATAAGCCCCGAGAACATTTCTTGTTCTACAGCTTACACGCTGGTGTATTTTTTGTGCACATTGGTCATGTGAGTCCTCATGTGCTGCTTGTGTCCAAAGAACTTACCACACACCTCGCATTTCAACTGGTTGTTGTGACCATGCTTCACATTCCGGTGATAACAAAGAGAAGCAAAAGAATTGAAGACCTTTTTGCACGGTACACACATGCTCTTCTTGTGGTCACCTCGCATATGGTCCAAGAGCTGGGAGCCCGCTGAGAATGTACAATAACAAAGAGGACAGGCCAGACTGTTGCTGACATCGCCAAATGCCGAGGACTGGGCATGAGGTTCTACAAGGGAATGGCCCTGCGTGTTTGGACCAGTGTAGAAAGCAGAAATCTGGCTGGGCTGGGGTTGAGGGCGAGAGTCGTGTCTTGACTGTAGAAAGGAGGCCTCTTCAGGCTGATGGTGTGTACCATAGCCTGGTCTGGGCACCGAGTATTTGCCCGACATAGCACAACTAAAGCCTGATGGAGTGTAAGCACCTGAATCAAGCAGGGCGTGTTCTGATTTCACAGAGGCAGGGTCCCAGGATGAACTCTGACTGACAGCAGTTAAGGAAAACCTCTGACGTAGCACAGCTCCTGAATCTGCTGAATAATCATAATCCTTTTGGCGGACTGTATGGGAACTGGAACCAGAGCCATGGCGCCATGAGGAAGTATCCAAGATGGGGTTTGCCATCTGCTGCAGCCAAGGTGATGGGTGTACCACTTCAGGAGAGTGATGAGGAGTGTGTAAATCCTCCATAATCCCTCCATAGTTAGACCGTATTGTGGCTGAAAAATACACATCATCACTAATAACATCCACAACATACATCTGGGCTTTCATCACGATGTCGGGCCTGGGGAGGGGGGGGGGGGGGGGGGGGGGGGGGGGGGGGGGGTGGAAAGAAAAGAGATGTTTTATGTCACAAACTACCAACATTTTATGCCTACGATCGAGAGTCCCTCCTCATATATAGATGTGATTGGACACAGGTGCTGGAGTGTGGCTAGGTGTGTGAATGTGTGGGTGGGTGATGGTGTTGCTGTACTGTTATTCCTTGAGTGAACACCACCTGCAGTCCTCACGTTGACTTGCCAAAAGCAGAACACAGGAAAAAACAAGACAGCCTGCATTTCTGAAACAGGCCATCTGAGTGATGTTCTTTTATCATCCTATAGATAGGTGTTTGCTTCAGGATTATATTAGATTCTATTGTTTAAGTCATACCTGCTTTGGGGGTTGTGTCACTTCTTTGTGAACCTTGATCATATGCTGAAGCAAATTCTGTCTGTGTCCAAAGAATCTGGCACAGTAGACACACTGCAGGTCAACATTATGCCCATGATTTTTGTTTCGGTGATAGCTCAAATTAGCAAAGGAGTTGAATCCCAGCTTACACTGCAGGCATACATACAGCTTGTGGTCACTCCGCATGTGAGCATACAGCTGGGTGTCCGAGGGGAACATGTCACCACAAGGGCCACACATGTGTGTCCATGACCCCTCCTGGTTCTGGACACTCCTGGCAACAACCTGCGGCTGGAACTTGGAACCAGAGCCCCCTGTGCCAGGACTAGCACTCCAGGCAGGTGGTGACCCCCTAACCTCTTCTGGATGGTGATGTTGCCACACCTGCTCAGGCATCTTCCCCACACTGTCTGGGAAGTGAGCTCTTCCACCTGATCTATTACCTGAGCTTCTGCCAGCAGCTACGACTGAAACAGACGGACAGGACCATAATGGAACACCATTCAGGAATCGACACCTATCAACAGCACACACAGACAAAAGGCGTGTTGTGCAAGAACAGCACTTCAACACGGCACTGTGAACCCTGAACAAAGTCAACAAACGCCTGCTTTGCCCGGATTCCCCTTTTCCTTTTGTCAACTGAAGGAATGAATTTTATACTTCTGTAAAACCCCAAATTCAAAATCTGAATTCACAGCAAATCATACCATTACCGAAAACCAATCTGATAAAATGTGAATGAACATTTGAAGTAAGCGTACTACAGAAGAATATTTTGATTCAATAACAAAGACAAAAACAAAAGCTGTTTTAAGACCTACAAAGGCTTGTTTCAAGAAAATATATATATACACTTCAAATTTCCTGTTAAATTTCTTACTATATTCTTGGTGGTGACAGGGGGGGGGAGGAGGAAGAAGGAAGCTGTGAAGGGGGTAGTGGGGAGGCAGTTGGTGGACGGAGGTAGGTTTTGGAGGAGAAGGTGTTGTGGGTCAACAGCAGGGATAAGATAAGATAAGATAAGATAATGTTGCTTATAGCCCAGCCGACCGCAAAAGGCCACATCAGGGCTGTCACCACGTTAAAATCAACTCACAAGTCATTAAAAATAATATATAAAAAAAATAAATAAAAAAACTTTCACACATCTCTTTAAATGACATCTTCTAGAAACGCACCAGAAACTTCGTTAAAAATCTTTCTGGAGGTGGGATGAGGAAGAGAGGAAACGCTGACCAGCTACCATTCGACTACCAACAGTTCATCAAATCACCGCAACAGCTAGCCAAGCAAACAACACTATCTCATCCGCCCCCCCCCCCCCCCCCCCCCCCTTTCTCATTTTTTTGGTTTTTACTCATGAATACACACACATTTTATGTACATATAAACTAAGCCCTATCTGAACTGTCAAACCATACTTGTCTTTCAATGAAAATATTCTTAGATGTATGTGAATTCTCTCTTCCTCCCCCCCCCCCCCCCCCCCCCCCCCCCACCCTCTGCCATCCACCCCACCACCACCACCCCCGAATTGTAAAACACAGGCTGAAACACATTTGTTTCCATAACTGAACCAAATGCTTGCCAGCATTCTAACGTAATTCAGATCCTTCACATTTGGTAGGCCTCTACGGAATTGAATGCATATCATACCCAATGTCTTTTTCTCAAATTTCTTGCACGCTTTCTTGATCTAACTATAATTTTGGTGAAACAGAATTAAATTGACAGTTCTTGTGTTAGCTGACCGGTAAGAATACAGTCCTATCCCATCCCACCCCACCCCCAGAAACTGCAGCCAAGTGACCTTGGTCCAACACACAAACCAGGGACAGGAGGAGGATACGGAGAAAACAGCTCATTGCAGTCAGGGATTGCAATGTAAAATGTTCAACATGACTCCCCTTCCCCGCATGGGACACAATTCACAGTAGCTGGACTGCTGAAAGCTGGGCAAACCACATTAACACTCACAAAAATCAACTAAGGAAATGCACTGCCTGTAAACTTCTATCCCTTAACACTGTGACTGTAGATGCAAAGCAGAGGCCTTCACACATGCTCTTTTTTCTTTATCTGGTTGTTTAGTGTACAAGTGTATGTTTAATTTTTTTCAGCTGGTTTAGTGTGTGTGTGTGTGTGTGTGTGTGTGTGTGTGTGTGTGTGTGTGTGTGTGTGTGTGTGTGTTGTGTGTGTGCGTGTGTGCACGCGCGCGCATGTGTGTATCCATGCGCGCACATGCGTGTGTGAGCGAGTTAAACCAGCTAAGGAAGTGCAGTGTGCATGTGAGCTGCCGTCCCTTCCTTGCATCATGGCAGACATCAATTCAAGAAGAAAAGGAGAAGCGTATTTGTCCCTTAGCTTATTCAGAGGTTGGCTGATTATCTTGAGAGAGAGAGAGAGAGAGAGAGAGAGAGAGAGAGAGAGAGAGAGAGAGAGAGAGAGAGAGGTGTGTGTGTGTGTGTGTGTGTGTGTGTGTGTGTGTGTGTGTGCGTGTGCGTGTGTGTGCACGCATGCGTGCTTGCCTGTGCATATACGTGAGTGTATAAGTGTGTGTGCATGTGTGTGCGCGCGCGTATGTGCACACGCATGAGTAGATGTCTGTCGTTTTCTTTTAAAGAAGAAGTGCACATACACCTTTGTGCCTTGTTTTCCTATCCCTGGCCTTCTCAAGACCATGCCTGGATCCCTTTCAGAAGAACCAACCCCCTGAACATGACGACTGCCAGACAGCAGCACCAAACACACTGTCACCATTACCACTGGCTACATTCCTCTCTCGCCTCCCACACAAGAGGAGGAAGACCTCCCACACAAGACGAGGAAGACCGGAGATGAGTAATCCTACCACCATTGCAAACCAGCCATCTGCTTCTGACGGTACTGTGGACTTCAGCACCACCAGGCTCCTTCCCAACACTAAGTACTTTCCCTTCTGCTCTGAGCCACACAGGTCCCCATGGACACAAAGCCACCAAATACTCAGGCTACAGCAACTGTGACAAAGGAAACCACCTGCCAGCACCTCAAACATCAGAACCCAGGGTTCTATCCACCCCCCACCCCCCTGCAAATGTGTAGCCAATGCGAAGTGCCAAGCAGCCACCTTCCATGGCCTTTGTCAGGCCACAGTGGGACAGGCAGTTCACCATGCAGAGCTACTATGACTGATGAAAACCAGGTCAGTGGTCTACCATGCTTTCAACACATCTTTGCTTTCTTTCCACACACTGTATTCATGTCGACAGCTCTATATACAAGGACTAAACACAGCATTGCACAGCTAGAAAAATCTGGACAACAACCAAAATATCAGTGAAACTTTCGGCATCAACATTTTATTCCATTTTTCAAGGTGATAACAAACTCCCCGTATCATACTGAAAAACAAAAAAACCCCATATTATAGTCAATCTTTCAAAACTGAAACTAAATCTACACAAGCACACTGTTAAATCATTTATTTTAAAATGTATTACACCCCCCCCCCCCCCCCCCCACCTCCATCCTGCATGCCAAGCTTTTCAAGGGAAAGGTCTACACTAAATAACTGTTCAAACTTTCCAGATAAAAACGTCAACACAAGCATGATACTCAGTCCTGCATGATTTAAAAACAACCCAACAAAAAACCTCACGAGATAGGTAAGGTAAGGTAATGTTGCTTATAGCCCCACCGACCGCAAAGGGCCATATCAGGGCTGTCATCACGTTGGTCAACTAACAAGTCATTCATTCACACAACTCTTTAAAATACATCTAAAAACCCACCCAAATTTTGTTAAATATTTTTCCACTATAAAATCTCAGATCCGATGAAAATGTTATCTATTTCAGGAATTCAAAGATCGCATCAGATGGAACATCTCTGAACAAGATTTTGAATCGAGTCACGCACCATACATGAACATGACTCATTTTTACTGTCTTTTGTTTGTTTTCCTAGAAATCCAGACCTCACCCACTGCCTCACCTGGATCCACAGTAAAACAAAGACAGGCCAAAGTGCCAATGTGTCAAGTCAATGAAAGTCACTCCCCAAACTCTTCGTGTCTAGCTGTACATACTTTTTGCTTGTCATGCAGCATTTTCTGTACAAAAAAGCAATGGGTTCACATACTGTTCATTTCATTTCATATTAATTAAATCAACAAGACTTGATTTCCCTCTCGGCTTCATTTCTTGTTAGAACTGTCTGAAAATAATGTATCTGTAACTAAATAACAGTAACAATAAAGAAGGGAGTGGGTGGGTAAAGAAATGGTACCGATATCTCCCCCCCCCAAAAAAAAACCTTAGTTATAGATAATCATCTTACAAACATGCCTGTGCAAGCAGTGTAACTTACTTCCTATCTGAATGTGTGAAACAAACTATTTTCTATAAACTTACGAGGTTCCTCCCTAAATGCTCCACACCGTAGCTTGCACTGACACTTCCATTTTCATAGAATGTCTTGCTAATTCTCTTTATTAACCACCACCCCCCCCCCCCCCCCCCCCCTTTATTGTTTTGTCCCCTTTGTGGCGGAACACTACAATCCAAACTGTCCCTCAGGCAGTGTTTTGGAGCAGCTGAAATCCCCGTGGACACTCTCCATGTGCTTTTTCTTGGTCCACACCCGTGTGAACATTTTGCCACAGAGGTCGCAGCGCAGCTCCTTCCTCCAGCGATGCCTCTTGTCCTGGTGGTAACAGAGCGACTGGCGCGAATTGAAGGCCTCCCCGCAGTGAGGGCAGCCCACCTTGTGGTGCACAGAGGCTAGGTGAGGCAGCAGCTGGGACAGGCCGACAAAGGGCGCACCGCACAGGCCACATGCCCACACCGCGCCCCCCTCACCCACACTCCACTCTACACCCACACCTGGAACCGCCACAAACCACACACAAGCAAGTAGCCACTGCAACCCATCTTGGTCTTACTTGCATACCTCCCTGTGCTACAATAGGTCAGACATAAAAAGGTGAATGTAGGTTAAGTACAAAGCAAAAATCCACAACCAATCTCAATGCACAGGCACAAGCTACCTGTAATCCACTGCATGTGGTTTTTCGTGCTTGCAATACAGTGGAAGAAGCCAATGAAGGCAGAGGTCAGTTCTGCCCAGAACTGTATAACCCACCTCAAACCTGCTCAGCACCTTTCCTTGTTTCAATCATGGAAGACTGTGGAATACCACATGGACAGCAGTCTATCAATGCTTCGAACAGTGTGAAACAATAATCAGACTCATTTCAACAGTGTGAAACAATAATCAGACTCATTCAATCTCAATGAAAATATCTGATACCAATGTCACTGCCAGGGATTTTCGACCAGAAAAATCTGCTGAAAGGCAAAATACTAAGGGCATAACATAGCATAGCTGTGCTGACACATTCTGTTCTTTAAAACAAAATGTTTAACCAAAGCACTGAAAATTCTGTGCCTCAGTGGTGTTTACTGAAAGGGCTTTGCTGTTTTTTGACCAGTAACAGACTCTTAAAACAGTTTACAATGTAATATAACGAACAAAACTGAACAGGTTTAAACCTTTGACAAAACTGTCTTGCATGAACAAAAAAGTTTCATAAGCACATTTCAATAAGAACTACAGTGTTGAACTACTTAACACATACATTACTTAAAACAGTTAATAAAAAGAAATAATTTTTCATATAGATAACCAGCTGCCATCAAATTCAAGAACATGTATCCCTTTCTGTTTGACAAAATTCAACAATTCACTACATGGAAAATTAAGCGACAAAACTTCTTTTTTTTTTTAATCACTTTTCTTCAGTGGATTATGTAAAGCATGTGTCCTGTATTTTTACTGGTACACGATATAAAAAGATGATTATTAAAAAAAAGCTTTAAAAAACATTGTAGTTGTTCCTTCATTTAACTTTACACTTGTTGAATTTCATTCCATGTTTTGGCTGAACCACTGGCAGAAGCTGGAAATAAGTCACTGGCTGGGGCTTGGGATTTCTTCCAGAGTAATTCATGAACCTGATGATTCTTGTTTTTTCTTGTCATCAACCCGTTCTGATACTTAGGACAACTTGCAGGCCTGTCATTTTCACATCCAATTCTATTACCTCCATGACACTGATGCTTTTTTCAAGCATTCCCATCACAGTGTGATGGTAACAATGCTGAACCATCCATCAGTATAGAGTGGTAAGAATTAGCCAACCCACCATTCACTCTCATGACAACTATGTTCAACTATTACACAGCCCTCAGACCAGGATTGTCAGGTCAGAGGAAAACTATCATCACTGAGCTTCGAGTGAAAAGAGTTCATCAAAGGAAAAACTAATCATCACTGAGCTTCGAGTGAAAAGAGTCAATTTGAGGAACACTATCATGACTGACTTAGAGTGACAAGAGTCAATTTGAGAACACTATCATGACTGAGCTTAGAGTGACAAGAGTCAATTTGAGGAACATTATCATGACTGAGCTTAGAGTGCAAAGAGTCAATCAAGGATAACTATCATCCTCCCAGAGTGAAGAGATGTCCCCACCCACCATTGGCTGCTGTCTGTGGAGACTGCACTGTCCTGGCAACACACGGCCACTGACACCGACAGTCCCATTCAGAAACTATCATCACCGTCATGACCACTGACAACAGCACACCACTGACAGTCCCATCCAGAAACCAGCCCTCCTTGCAAGGGTCAAGTTACCTGAACCACTTGGGAAAGTATCCAGCAAGGAACCAACCCTACTGGGTTCCAGACCAATGTTTATCCCTAAACAAAAACTGCAACACTCTCACCGGATTCATGAGACAGTCTTCCCCACTCCTTTCACCCTGTCCGCCTGACTCACAGCACCATTGTCATCCAGTCACAGACACTTTCCCTTGGCACTCTTTCTATTACAGCACGTGCATGATTCGTCAAATATTCAATACATCTTTACAAATGAAATGGAACACAACCAGATTTCCTCATACCATGGAGAAAAAGAAATACAAATGAAAGCCACTTAACAGACCAGTCATGTAACCAGTCTCAACTGTTCAAAATGAATGTGAATCGACATGTGAACAAGTGTTACAGCGTACTTTTCAACAGCTTGCTAACATGTTTATCACATTGCTATTAAACAGCTAAAACCATTAAAACATAATAGGATTGTTACTCTCCAAAACTGTAACTTGCTGTCCCTAAGTACACCCATTAAACGGATAAGAAATCCAGTCTTTAGAAAAATGGAAATTTCAAAACGGCCATTTTTATGGCTCAGAACAATAAAGAATGGATCAGAATGTAATAAACAATAGTTCAGAACAATAAAGAATGGTTCAGATTATAGTAAACAATGGTTCAGAACCATTGAGAAAGGTTCAGATCAGGGTAAACAATAGTTCAGAGTAATTAAGAACGGTTCAGAATATAATTTCATAGAACAGAACCAGTAACGTTTTTCACAACTTGACAGCCCATGGATTTGATCTGTTCTGTTTATTAAGCAGTGTTCTTCACCCATATCAACTGTGCTATGTTGCTGTTGGAATGGAATCACACCTTGAGAAGTTCCTGTGACTTGCAGCTACTGGAAAAGGCCTTCTTCAAAAACTAGTCTTTGTCAATGTTTTGTGTGCATTTTGTTAATGATAAAATGGGTCCATCATTGATGCTCATGTTACTGCATGAGCGCTGTCTGTTCTTTCTCTCCCTCTCCTTCCTTTCTGGCATCCTCCCTCTTTTCCAACTGAACAAACTGTCCTGCAACTGTCAGAGAACTCTCAAGCTGATGTATTTGCGTTCAGTGATCTCTGTCATAATGCATTAATGCTTGTTGAAAAGCAATGCAAAATGTTGCTACGAGTCTCCCTCTGTTCATCCTATGGCTAAACATCCGAGGTTCACCACCGATAGATCTGTGTGTGTGTGTGTGACCATTTTTCAACCCATCCTTACAGCAGCTGTAGGAGTCAGAGGGACTGTCCCCAATGCCATGTGTGTTTCTTATGTGCTTGTTTTTGTGCTGTAGATGAGCAAAACGTCCTGTGGCAGATATGGCACCTCAGACTCTCATTTTCCCCATGCTTTGCGTTGCGATGATATCCAAGAGCTTGAAAAGAGTTGAATATTTTCCAACATTTCACACACAAGTGTTTCCTGTGGAATCTGCGTATGTGAGCACATAACTCTTTACCAGTGCCAGCGACTTCATCACAGAAATTACAAGAGAATAGCTCAATAGGGAGTGTGGCCGCCTGGGCAGCTGGCGCCGTCCCTCCCAGTGCTGCGCTTGCCTGCGGGCCAAGTGTGCTGTGTGAAGACCAGCCAGTGGGGGTCTCAGAGTCTCCAGACCAGCTAGGCCTTCCTCATCAGCTACTGTATCAAAGTGCACTGATCCTTCCACACGGGCAATGACAAGGCCACTGCTGTCATGTGGCGATCCTGCAATGACACAGAAAAGCACTCAACACAGGCACATCATGTTGTACATGCGCTTTACTGGAAGGGGTGACAAGCTAACAGTTTACCGTTTGTTCCACTGCTAACTAGACCTTTTTTTTCCTCTGCTGCACAGAACACACCACTGCGAGGCCACAGCTTTATTTTTCCGTCCTGCATGAGACACTTAGTGAAAGGGCAAACAAACAAGCCTTTACACATTTCTAATCCAATATTTTGTTGCTGTAGTCTGAGCAGAGGCATGTATCAAACTTGTGTACTACTTAACTATGGAGAATTAACTTCCCAGAAAGTGATGACGTCATTTTTGCACATTTTTGTGTGTGTTGTCATTGTTCTAATATTGCCTGTCCACTTGCGTACAAGCTTTCATGCCGCATCTATGTTATCTACAGGAAAAACAAACCCAGTCGAGTTTGGTATTAAAAGAATTGTTGGGAATTCGCCAATTCAGTCATCTCAAGAGCGCAGATATATTACATTTTTCATGACAATAACTAATTATCAAACCTATAGCCCCATTTGTAATGGCCGCTCAACCATGCCGAACACATTGCTGCCAGACCAGCTATGCACAGATGACATTCAGTTCGCCGAGTACAGCGCGGTCAGCTGGCTGGTGGGGAGCGGCCTGCAGAAAACACCCCTTTCCCTGACCTGCATTCACGGCTTGGCCTCTGCAGCTGTAAACTCCCCTGCGACTCAAAACTAAGTAACTTGCTCTGAACAGCCGTGGAGGAGGAGCTGTAACTGTCAACTGTTTACAGGTGTTCATTTATTCCCTAGACACTACAGCTCCTTTTCCCTCTGTCCTAGCAATACTGCAGGGATAACTACTTATCTTCAACTAGTCACAGGTTTTCTTCGTTTTCCCTTGCAAAAGATAAGAACCTCTGAATTCTCTCTTGTTCTGTTCACAACTCTGTTTCTTGGCAATAGTAAAGTGCTGGCAATAGTATGCTGGTTACTGTCAACTTTCACAGCTTCTATCACTGACAGTGGTTACCAACACTAAATGCAATGTGTACAGATTCCCGGCTCTGAAATCAACCAGCATTCAAATACAGTTTGTGGTGACGATGACTAGATGGTGATATATCTATGACGATCATTTCTATGATGTCACACCAGCGGAGCTCTTGTTCTGTTCTGAAATGCGTCACGCACTTTACAAGGTCTGCCACTTGGTGGATGATGAAATCACACTGCTAATTCACTGTCAAAGACAGAAACTTTCTCCCCGGAAAGTGTGAAGACGAACAAGTGGGTATGTGGTGTATGCGTGCACAAATGCACATGAATACAATTTACACCAAGCCTGCTCCCCTCCCATGCAGTCCCCCAAATCATGCAACTAATGCACAGCTTCAGATTGTTGGCACGCCCGTGATATTTTTGCGTGAAATTTGCAAATGGCGCGTCCCCTGTCAAAAGCTTGTGCACTAGGCTGTTGCATGCCTTTCGCCGTAATGCCCAATCAATCATTGGAAGATCAGAAGTGATAAATCATGCCTGTCTACACAACCACAGTTCATTCTGAGATATGAATGATCAGCTTTTGATCAACTGGAATCCAACCAACTGACAAGAGTTCAGGACACGAGGGAGACTAGAGTAGCGTACCTCTGTCCCTTTCCGCTCGATGCACACTGCTATCACTGTGCCTTGCAATCCACTGCGACAAAAATGCCATAGAAGGCAAACTGGAGACTGGCAGTGTCACAAAGCGGTCACCAGAGCATGAACAAGGATTTTTCTTCAGCAAATCAAACATTACAGTTTATAAATGTTTTAACAAACCTTTCCTTTAAGAAGCAGCACAGCAAGACAATGCACACAGATACATCCCACCCACCTCAACTACTCACAATTCCCCACACTAACCACCACCTTTTCTTTTTTAACCCCCCCCCTCCCTTCTTTTTCCTAATTTCACAATTAGGAATAGACTATTCCTTCTAAAGTGATGCCTCTCTCTCTCTCTCTCTCTCTCTCTCTCTCACTCACACTTATATAGTCTACACATACCCAGTGGCTACTCAGCGAAAAGTACAGTGAAAGGAAATTCATGGTAATTAACACTGTATGAAAGCTCAGAGATATCACGTTAACATCAGGAGACCCAATGACCACTGCATGCGTCCCACCACTGTCCACCCAATGCCCTCCACTCCCTCAATTCAGGAAACCAATGCCCACTGCATGTGTCCACCACTGTCCACCCAATGCCCTCATGGCTCACAACCACATCCCACGACCTGTATGGAGTTGACCAAAAGTGACCTCACAACCCAATCACCAGAAACTGCACTCATCTAGGACAGCAGAATATGGTTCAGTTATCTTGCAGTAAGCCATGAGCCTGATCTACGTTGATGAAGACAAAAAGGATTTTCCTACATTTTATTTATAACAACCCCCCCCCCCCCCCCCCCCAAAAAAAAAGTTGTTCGGGGTTAAAAAAAAAAGAAGAAAAGTTTACAATACCATGTCTAATAATACCGTGACACCAACAGTAAAAAAAAAAAGTTGTTTGGGGTTCCCAAAAAAAGTTGACAATATCATGTCTAATAATACTGGAACACTCACAGTATGTTATGTGTCCAATTTTTTTACACTGAGCAGCAATCATGCTCATCCCTTACAAAGCACATAAACCAACTGCCGGGGAGTAAACTTTACCACTAACATGACTGAAAACACTAACAGTCACCTTGCACTGCTTATATCTCAACAGTCCGAACACAAAGATCTATTTCAGGACTGTTATGTATACTGTAATGACATGTTACCCAAAACAAAACTAAAAGATCTGTTTCTGAGATTTTACATACTGTAATGACATGTTACCCAAAACACAACTAGCTAAAAGATCGTTTCTGAGATTTTACATACTGTAATGACATGTTACCCAAAACACAACTAAAAGATCTGTTTCTGAGATTTTACATACTTATGACATGTTACCCAAAACACAACTAGCTAAAAGATCCGTTCTGAAGTCTGTGTAAAATGTACTGACATATTACCCAAAACAAAAAGATCGTTTCTGAAGTCTTACACTATTTATAGTATACAGATCACCCCCATAACAATCAAAAAAAACAACTGAAAGATCTGCTTCTGAAGTCTTATATAACTGTAACGACACGTTACCCAAAACATGGCAACTAAAAGATCTGTTTCTGAAGTCTTATGTTACTGTAATGAACATTACCAAAACTAATTAATAATAACTGTTTCTTAGCCTTGATATAAGACGTAATGACCACACATGTTACCCAAACAAGCTAATAGATTGTTTCTGAATGTCTTATGTATACTGTAATGACATGTTACCAAAACAAGGAATACTTCAGACTGAATCATGAATTTTGGGGGTCTGTTGCCCTTTATCTTAAAAGCGCGCGCGCACACACACACACAGCCCCAAAGCCCTTCATGATTGTGGAATTTGATGAACACTCTTCAGTGCTGCAATTTGTTCTGCATGTGAGCAAAGTTCTTGCCACAGATCTGACACTTGAGGTGCTCCTTGGCTCCGTGCGTGGCATTGAGGTGGAATCCCAAGGCTCTGCGTGAGTTAAAAAACTTGAAGCAAATTCGACAGCCATGCTTGTTGTGACCTCGACGCATGTGGTCAAAAAAGGAGGGCAAATCTGCCAGCACAATGTTGCAAAATGGGCAGATGGATAAACCCCGAAATCCCCCTTGCTTTGTCCCCTCCAAGTGGCTGGCTAAGGGCAGGTGATTTCCCAGGTAACTGTCTGGTGGAACGGCCCTACCTCCATGACACAACTGATCAATATCACTCCACTGTTGGTCCTCCCTGCTTCTGGAGATGGTTGAACCCTCTGCAATGGTAAAGAGGACACAATGGTAACTGCTTACACACTGCCGTCAGATTCAAGGCTTCAAACTTTCCCCCACAGGAGAAAAAAAAAAAGAAAGAAAGAAAGCAAAAAGAACATTACTAAAGACACGGTCTTCTGTTTTTCGAAGCATGCAATGTTTTAAATTACTGACATAATTTCCTGCCAGACTTTTTGTGATATCGGTCATGTAATTCTTTTTAAGGCTGTTTTTTTTTTCCACACCACTCTCCCACCCACCCACAGTTTATAAAATCAAAATTAATTTAAAATGTCGAACACAGGTGTAAATGTGTAGCCAGTTGGATTCATTAACATTCTGATTATGCTATGCACCATAACAATACAGATAACTAATTTCTGGTATCATTATCAGACATATCTTTCATTTTATGACTCATTGTTATACAACCAAATAAAACAAAACTAAAAACTTCTTTGTTCCTACATAAACACCAGAAACAATTCGGTAAATACTTCAAAACGACCATGCCTTTTCTGGCAGGGAATGGGGGGTGGGTGGGGGGCCTGAGAAAAATGGTTTAAGAAAGACCCAGCAACAAATAAAAATGATTTCTTTATTGGATTACAATATTCACTTCTTGCCCTCCTTTTTTCTTTCAGACTATCACAGCAGTAACCTCAAAAAACTATGTTGTTGTTGCAGAAATTTACATGTACATTGAAAAAAAGAGATGGGCAGACAGAGAGACAGATTCACAGTCACTGACAAACAGCCCTATTAGTATTTCTTATCACAGAAAACTTGCTCAAAACTTGATCTGAATACAAATAGCATGCTATGACCAATTTGTTTTCTTCTGACAGCTGACACATTTAAGTAAATGCATACACAATATTCTAATATGATATACAATGATTATTTTATGTTGATATACAATACCGCGGCCTCAGTTTTCATTCTGGCTCCTGCATTTAAAATTTTTGAATTGACACACATTTTAAGGATTTACAGAAATGATCCATCACTTAATAGTAGTGTTGGGGAAGAGGTGGCAGGCTACATACTCCAAAACTTCCTTTACAACTGCACCGTGCCTTCAGTTTGGCTGCTGCTGTTTCATCCTCTTCAGCCAGTTACCTTTCTACCTGTTCTGCACCTTACAATGAACCAACTCTTTCCTCTTCAGCCAGTTACCTTTCTACCTGTCCTGCACCTTACAGTGAACCAACTGTTTCCTCTTCAGCCAGTTACCTTTCTACCTGTCCTGCACCTTACAGTGAACCAACTGTTTCCTCTTCAGCCAGTTACCTTTCTACCTGTCCTGCACCTTACAGTGAACCAACTGTTTCCTCTTCAGCCAGTTACCTTTCTACCTGTCCTGCACCTTACAATGAGCTAACTATTTCCTCTTCAGCCAGTTACCTTTCTACCTGTCCTGCACCTTACAACAAACCACCACTTCTTTCCTGCATTTCTGTTAGGTGATGCAACTTATGCACAGGTGATACTTCTTTCATGCTTTTCTTTCAGATGCAGAAACTTACGGAAGGGAGACACTTGTTTCGTGCATTTCTTTCTGATGTGGAAAGTTATGGCAGGCAACACTTCTTTCATGCATTTCTTTCTGATGTGGAAACTTACAGAAGGGGGGCACTTCTTTCATGCATTTCTTTCTGACGTGGAACGTTAGGTGGTGTGTGTGTGTGTGTGTGGGGTGGGGGGGGGGGGGGGGGGGGGGGCACTTCTTTCATGCATTTTTTCCGAAGTGGAAAATTATGGCATAGTGACACTTCTTTCATGCATTTCTTTCTGATGTGGAAACTTACAGAAGGGGGGCACTTCTTTCTAATGTGGAAACTTACAGAAAGCGGACACTTCTTTCATGCATTTCTTTCTAATATGGAAACTTATGGAAGGGGGACACCTCTTTCAGGCATTTCTTTCTGATGTAAGGGGGGGGGGGGGGGGGGGGGGGAGGGGGGGACTTTTTTTCATGCATTTCTTTCTGATGTGGAAAGTTAGGGCAGGGGGCACTTCTTTCATGCATTTATTTCTGATATGGAATATTTGGGCGGGGGGCACTTCTTTCATGCATTTTTTTCCGGATCTGGAAAGTTAGGGCACAGGGGAGGGGGGACACTTCTTTTATGCATTTTTTTCCGATGCGGAAAGTTAGGGTAGGGGACACTTCTTTCATGCATTCTTTCCGATGTGAAATTTACGGACAGGGGGCACTTCTTTCATGTTTATTTAACGCTTAACTTTCTCAAGTCACAAAAAGCTATGGAAGAAGGAAGTTTATTTGACAATTTACTTTCTCATGTCAAAAAGTTACGAAATGTAATGTTTCTTGCATTTCTGTCTACCATCACCAAGTAATGGTAGGCTGTCTTCACAATTCAGTTCCCCAACCTTTGCAGATCGCAGTATTCACAACAGAACTATTCAAATGTGTAATTTAACAGGTGTTCAAAATTGCCTGCATAAATAAGTTTGCAGTCCAAGTGACGTTGTTTTTAGTCCAGCCGACTACACAGGCTGTCATCTTGAGCTCCATGTTCAAAGTAACAGTACACCAACACACACACACACACGTGCTGCTGACCAAGCATTGAAGTTTGCTCCTACTCTCTACAAGATTTACTGTTAAGGGATCTACCAACGAACTTACAGAACAACTGAATCATACATACATGTTTCACAACAGTTTCTATCTGCTTCTTCTCCCCAAATACGTCGACAACCAGGAAAGTGCATGTAAAATGACCAGACAGACAGGCCAAGATGGGATGTATTTGTTACAGATATACACAGGCAAATGACTATGATTGCTAAACATAAACAGCTTGCTCAAATAATACGAGTCTGTTCGCTCAGCCAATGGAAATATGTACTTAAAATGAATACAGGCTTACATCTCTGATCAGTAAACTGCTGAAGACCTGGGCAAAGCAGTCATAACGATACCAAGCAATGCACAATAAGAATCAGCATTCGATCCCTTGGAGCTGAGAATGTCCTGCCATTGTCCCCACTGCACATGGTAGCCACGCTGCAAAATGAGTGCGATTGTCAGGCAGCAATCAAGACGATAGTAACCTTCAGGGTAGGGCTTCAATAACTGCCCTCTTCCCACTTGTCTGAGGCGAGGAGCAGGACAAAATAGCCAAGATTATGGGGTAGTGAAAAGCAGAAAGCCATTGTGTCCCAGGCTTTGGCATTCATCCATCAGCTTTTCTTGTTCAACTACCTACTACAACACACCACACAAACCATCACAAACAGAGACAACGCTCGCACGTACACACACACACACACACACACACACACATACTTTTCCTTGTTTTTATAAGAACAACGGTATTCAGTCTGGTTATCATAAACTTGACAAATATGTAACAGTGGTAAAGAAAAATCTTACACTTGCGAAATCCCCTCAAAAATGCCAGCAGTACATTTCAGTCAAGAACAACAAAAATGTACATGGTTTTTATCAAAAGAATGTGTTCTGTCACCTCTATCCAGGGAACCTGCGCATCATGCACCGACCCAGATAGGCAGTCTAGCACTAATAAAACAGTGTCCCCTGGACAGCCTCAATGGGTACAGTCAGTCAGATGATGGACATTCCTCATGTGCTGCTGCTTGTTCTGCCTATGGGCAAAGGTCTTGCCACAAATGTAGCAGCGCAGGTGCTCCTTAGTGCCATGGGTGGCATTTCGATGGAATCCCAGAGCCTGGTGAGAATTGAAGAACTTCCAACACAGCACACACATATGTTTGCAATGCTCCAGGCGCATATGTTTGCAGAAGAACTTTAAGTCTGGGACAATAGCGTTGCACACAGGACAAGTGAATGCAGCTGATGAACTCCTTTGCACCTTCTGATCCGACATGTCCACATCAGCAGCCCAGGGAACTGGCTTCCCATATTGCCGATTAATTCCACCTCCAGGTCTTAGCTCAAAATCATCCAGGCCTTCTGCCCTCAACTGCTGGACTTTTGATGTATTCCCTGTGAATGAAATAAAAATATTACAATGATACTAGGAACTTAATGCTTCTCAAACAAAAGTCTTCAACACAACTCAATTGAATCCACTGGCAGCAAAATGGCTTTTCAGTGTCCATTAAATAAAAAAAATAAGTAAAAAAAAGAAAAGAGCCCCCCCCCCCCCCACCCCCCGCCGACATCTTCATGTAAATTATTCTCTTGGTACGCATTTCTTCACAATACAGATAAGCTGAAGAATGTTCGAAGAATATTGAAGTGCAGCATGTTGACAAACTAGGAACAAACACAGAACAAACAACTAAAAAGGTACTTGAAGAAGTTAACCATATTCTGAGGTTTGACACTGCAGGTGAAAGACTGTCAAAAACAATGGGGAAAGAAGTGAGCAATATAAGGAGAGAAAAAAAAGAAGAAGAAAAACGAAACAAAACACTCTGGACACATGTGGTGGATCGGGGTGCAGCGGAAGGGAATAGGGGAGGAGGAGCTGGAAAAGGCGATCATTAATATCATTATCTATAAAGACATCTAAAATACTGTTTTCAGTATGGTTTATGGCACGCATGTCATCAGTCAGTTTCCTCTGGAACAATGATGAACACTGAAATACTTCGTGTGGGTGTGTGTTGTCGGGGTTAGAGTTGGGGAGGAGGGGGGGGGGGGGGGGGGGGGGGGAGACGATGTTTTTTCCTTTCTCTCTGTGTTTATGGCACAACTGCATGAACTGTTACTTCCCGTTCCTCAGTCTCCTTCACCACAAGCTGGAACAGGACAATCGGACAACTGATGACCTTCTTCTGACCAGATGATCTGATAGCATTACAGGACAATCAGACGACAAGCACTGATGACTTTCTTCTGACCAGGTGACCTGACAGCATTAAGGTCTGTCCTGTCCAGGTGATCTGACAGCGTTACAGGTCTGTCCTGTCCAGGTGATCTGACAGCGTTACAGGTCTGTCCTGACCAGGTGACCTGACAGCGTTACAGGTCTGTCCTGTCCAGGTGATCTGACAGCGTTACAGGTCTGTCCTGTCCAGGTGACCTGACAGCGTTACAGGTCTGTCCTGTCCAGGTGATCTGACAGCGTTACAGGTCTGTCATGTCCAGGTGACCTGACAGCGTTACAGGTCTGTCCTGTCCAGGTGATCTGACAGCGTTACAGGTCTGTCCTGTCCAGGTGATCTGACAGCGTTACAGGTCTGTCCTGTCCAGGTGACCTCACAGTGTTACAGGTCTGTCCTGTCCAGGTGATCTCACAGTGTTACAGGTCTGTCCTGTCCAGGTGATCTCACAGTGTTACAGGTATGTCCTGACAAGACTGATCTGTCAGCGTTACAGGTATTCAGCTTCATAGCCATCACCAGCAGGACTGTTGTAGTCCAATCAGTAGCATATTCATTATCGGTTCACAACACCAAATCTAATCAAGAGCACATTCATTAACAGTTCACAACACTAAGTAGGTGAGTCACTTCCAACTGAACAGCTGTCCGCTGACCAACGGTTCAGTTATCAGTCACAATACCTGCCAATATTCATTAAAAAAATAAAAATAAAAATAAAAAAAAACTCATGGGCGACAAACTAAGATGCTTCACATTGAAATACCATATGAGAAATAATGAGGGGTAACTGCCTGTCCCTTTCTTTAACATCACACGACAGACTATCTGAAATAGTTCCCCATCCTTTGCATGAGAAAAATAGAGGTACTTCCCTCACCTCCTATTCACAGCCTAGCCCAAAACAAGAGGCCACATTAGGGCTGTATTTCTCCATCCTTTTGGGGACGATCCTGTATGCGAGAGAAAGCCTAGCTTGACTGACTGAATAGTTGACAGTTGAACAATTAAAGTATGATGGAGGCATCCACATTATGAACATGTTTCATGTGGTAGTTCTTGTGTTGTTTGTGGCCAAGCATTTTACCACACAGTGGACATTTCAAATCCTCTCTGCACCCATGTTTAGCATTTCTGTGGTAACTAAGGGCTTGCTGGGACCTGAACACTTTCTCACACTCAGAACAGGGATAAAGTTTCTTTTCTCCAGTACCAAGTTCTTCCCGGGGAAAACTGGTGTCCACGGGGACGAGGAAACTGAGGCACCGATGAGCGTGTGGCCAGATCGATAGGACTGACTCTGAGCGGGTGGCTTAACATGGGTAGTGTTCCTGGGCGTGGGGGGAACTGAGGCTGGCTGAAGGGAGGATAGCCCTGGCCTCCCGAGCTGGGCGAAGATGATGCCTGGTGGTGGGGACTTAGCTGCTGAACGCTGCTCTGAAGATCAAGAGCCAGGTTCTCTGCCTGTGGCTGCAATGACTGGCTCACTGGCAGAGGCACTTTCTGATCCAGCAGACCTGCTGCATAGGAACCTTCACCACTCCCGGGGGAAAGGGCTGGCGATGGAGGGGGTGGAATAATGGATTCCAACTGACTGATGGTGCACACAGACAATAAGGGACCCCGACTTGCCACCTGTGTGTGCCCACGCAGTGATGCAGGGGGCTGTGAGCACACCAGCGAGGTTTGCGGAGTGGTCAATTCCACCTGGCTGAGGCGGTTGACGCCCGAAATGACCACTTCTGCCATGTTAGGGGACACATCTGCAATGGCAAAACAAAATGCAGTCATACAGAATGCCCTTTCATTAGCTGATTTCAACTCAAGATCACGCTTCTATATTTCTCCCTTTTTCTATCCAAATTGAACACATTTCAAAGAGTCAATTCAATCACTCCCATCCCTTTCTATTCCAACGAAAAAAGAAATTCATATTCTGGTCAACTTCAAGACCATAAAGTAAAACCGGAATCGGAAAAAGAGATGGGCTCCCTTCTGACATAATCCACCGATCTCATCCAGTTTAAACTGTCAATACTATTCATCAACATCATTATTATTACTATTTATTGTCATCTCCATCATTTCATGAACAGTGGCAGACAACTCCTCCCCCACGTTTCAATTCCTGTACAATTTAGGAGATATGCCAAAACTATTCATCCATAATTAGGAAAAGCTGACAAAGGTGAAGAGCGAGCAGATAAACATTATGTGCATCAAATCTCCACTTCTTCATTAGCCTCATCAGAATTATCTTAAAGTTGTTTGCATAACGGCTGTGGGTGAGAAGGTGGGGAAAACTGGTACTGAATCAGTGAGCACAACACTTAACTTGCTACAACTCAAGGTGACTTTCACACATGACCATTAAACCTCCATGAAACCAAATTCGGTGAGGGTACGCCGATGCATTCTCAGCTTTACTGGCCAAGACAAAATGTCGTCTGATGGCATTGACAAAAAAAAAAAAAAAAAAAAAAAGGGGGGGGGGGGGGGGGGGGGGGTAAAAAATAGGTCAAGGTTTGAAAGAAAATTATTGCACAGGTAAATGGACACAGGATAGAAAATCCAATGAGATGGAATGATATCTGGAATTTTAATAATATTGGGCATTGTAATGATACTTGGGAATGTTAAGGATCCACTAACTGACAAGAATATTGACAGTGAGTAGCTATCAAAACACTGAAAGAAAACTCCCTGAAGTGAATCACCAGCACGAATTCCAAATACTTCTCCGAACTACTTTTGGGGATACCATTGCTGACCGACATGGAAGAAATCAACAGAAAAAACGAAACCAACCAACCAACCCACACCCTTTTTCAGATATTCACCAATTTTCTCGACACAGATGGTCACAAGGAGCTATCCCTTCAATCCTAGCCACTATCTATCATCTCACATCTACCAAAGGGCTAACCCTATTCCGCCAGGGTTATAAAGGTCAGGTGGTTCACGTCAAAAATTGATTTTCCATCTTCAAAAGACGCTCTGTGTTTGGGTGTGTGTGTGTGTTGTGGTGTGTGGGGTGTGTGTGTGTGCCATGTGTGCGTGTGTTTGTGTGTGAATGCGTGCGTATGTGCATGCATACATGTGTGTGTGCATGTGAGTACATATGTGCGCACCTCTGTGTGTGTGTGTGTGTGTGTGTGTGTGTGTGTGTGAGTGTGTGGTGGAGGAGAGAGGGAGAGAGGAGAGAGAGAGAGAGAGAGAGAGAGAGAGAGAGAGAGAGAGAGTACGACATGTGCGCGTGCATGAGTGCGTGAGTGTGTGTTAGTGTGTGTGTGGTGTGTGTGTGTGTGTTGTGGTGTGTGTGTAGTGTGTGTGTTGGTAGGAGATAGAGAGAGAGATGAGAAAGAAGAGTAGAGAGAGATGTTAGAGAGACAGACAAAGACCGACAAGACGTACGACGGACAGACATGACAGACAGGTTAGACAGAAGGCAGCAGGCAAGAGACAGTATGGACAGAGATTGAACAACTGGTCATTTGCTCACGTGTTGCATGGCAATAAAGGGAATCTTTAAGTAATGGGTAAAATCTTCAGATTGTCCACTAAAACTGACAATATAACTCACCCTCACAACTTCAGGTTAGGAAAGACAACACTACCTATATGGAGGGGTTTACTGACCAATGTTTCAAACTTTAACTCAACCCAGAAATTCTCTTTAAACTGAGAATGAAAATCGATGTGAAAAAGAAACGCCCCATAATTTAATCATAAACAGGATCAAAGTTCTTTAACAAATTTCAAAAAAAAAAGTTCACAAAGATCTTATATTTCTGGGGATTTTGTTAGTTATTTCTTGCTTTGTGTTTGTGTTTTTCTTGGTTCTTTCCTGAAGAAGTTCACCAGAAAAGAGGAGCGGCAGCGAACACTGCTGAAAGGACCCACAGACGTTGGACAGTACAGAAAATGCACAACTCACCGGAAATAACATTACATTGTACAGACATATAGCAGGTCAAGAGACAAGAAATTACAGAATTGGGACACAATTTAAAAAAAAATTTGTCACGTAATCTAGGAGGACAAAAAGGGAACTGCCTGCGAAGTATATGGGGCAAAATCCTTCAGGCCTGCACCACTAAAACTGCCAATAGTACCAACTCCCCCTCTTCATGCATGCAGCGTTTAGGGAAGAAACACTACCTCTTAGGAGTAACACCGATGTTTGCACTTTTAACTCACACCTAGACTTCTCTTCACAACTGAGAATAAAATTTTCGATGTTTGATGAACTGCGTTTTAATTTAATCATTACAGGTCAGTTCTAACACATTACAAAAACAATGCTACATGAGTCTATATTTCCGAGATTTTGACTACATTTAATTTTTGGGTTTGATTGTTTACTTCCTGTGTTCTTTCACGAATGAAAGTTACTACATTTTGGAATCGCGGCATGTCTACCGGGCCACAGGCCTGAACCAGTGAGTCTCACAGGCATCGTTGACTACGCTAACCACGGGGAAAACTGCACGACACATCATTTTACTAGTGAAATTACGACATCATTTGTTTACATTGGTAACTTACGAGCAAGATGTTCATACAAAGCAGAGGCAATCAGTTTTAACTTACTGTGAACTTAAAAGGTGTTACTACTTTTAAAACTTCAAAATATTTTTTACACACTGCTAACTTACGAGGCAAACAAAAGGTGATACTGCCGAGGCATCAGGTGTCCACTAGCGGGCAACTGCCGGGCATCATCTGTTTCACCTGTGGTAACTCACGAGCATCCGCTGCCACACTGTAACCCCCCCAAAGGGCATCTTCCTGACTCGCTGTGAATGCGGCGAGGCACATTTTTTTACTACTCGGTAACGCACAGATCATGTTGTTTACTGACACTTGAACTTCACAGCATATGTCTGTCTTACAACTGGGTAACTTCACGACGGCATTCTTGTTGTTACTACGCTGTTGGTAACTGCACGAGGCATCATGTGTACCTACGCTTTCCACCCATGATAGCGTAGCTTCACCACATGTTTTTAACTAACTGTGTAACTGGGAGTCATCCAAGTAGTTTACTCACAGTTAATGCAGTGTGATTGTTGTTTACTAAGCTGTGGTAACTGCACGAGGCATCATGTTGTTTACTACGCTGTGTAACTGCACGAGGCATCATGTTGTTTACTACGCTGTAGTAACTTCACGAGGCATCATGTTGTTTACTACGCTGTGGTAACTGCACGAGGCATCATGTTGTTTACTACACTGTGGTAACTGCACGAGGCATCATGTTGTTTACTACGCTGTGGTAAACTGCACGAGGCATCATGTTGTTTACTACGCTGTAGTAACTTCACGAGGCATCATGTTGTTTACTACACTGTGGTAACTTCACGAGGCATCATGTTGTTTACTACACTGTGGTAACTCACGAGGCATCATGTTGTTTACTACGCTGTGGTAACTGCACGAGGCATCATGTTGTTTACTACGCTGTGGTAACTTCACGAGGCATCATGTTGTTTACTACGCTGAAAGTAACTTCACGAGGCATCATCGTTGTTTACTACGCTGTGGTAAACTTCACGAGGCATCATGTTGTTTACTAGCTGTGGTAACTTCACGAGGCATCATGTTGTTTACTACGCTGTGGTAACTTCACGAGGCATCACATTGTTTACCACCCTGCCGAGCACAGTGGCCCTGTCACAGCCCTCTTCCCTTTCCCACAGCGCAAGTCTTTGTTTTCCCTGGCACTCTTCACAAACATCACAGCAAAAGCCTACACTGGATACAGCATCTGGTTAGGCAATGCTATCATTCTCCTCCTCCTCCAGCATACTCTTCTCATTCCTCTCTGCATTTCCCATTATTCCGGTGCACAAAACTTGCTGAGTCAAAAAGGACAAGTATTTCTGCCCCCCCCCCCCCCCCCCCCCCCCCCCCCCTATTGTAGATCTTCTGAACATTCTCAGAGATAGTTGTGTTTCTGTTTCCTTGTTTTGAATCCAAAACGTCACCTCGTGATACTAGTCATACAGTACCTTCAATGGATCAAGCCTACCAGTCATTTAGTAGTTCGAGTGTTCAAGTTACAAGTCAGATAATTGCTTCCAGTGTTCAGTTTACAAGTCAGATAATTGCCTCCAGTGTTCAAGTTTACTACGCATAGAGTAGCTTCAAATGTTCGAGTTCACTAGTCATACAGTCGCTCCAGCTGTTCAAGTTTACTAGTCATATATTACTTATTAGCCTCAAGTGTTTAAGTTTACTAGTCATATATTAGCCTCAAGTGTTTAAGTTTACTAGTCATCTGTAGCTTCGGGTGTTTATGTTTACTAGTCCATATATTAGTCTCAAGTGTTCAAGTTTACTTGTCCTATAGTAGCTTTGAGAGTTCAAGTTTATTAATCATATAGCAGCTTCGAGTGTTCATGTTTACTAGTCATACAGTAGCCTCGAATGTTCAAGTATACTAGTCATATAATATAGCCTTGAGTGTTCATGTTTATAGTCATACAGTAGCCTCGAGTGTTCAAGTTTTTAGTCATATAGTAGCCTAAAGTGTTCAAGTTTACTAGTCGTATAGCCTCGAGTGTTCAAGTCAACTTGTCATATAGTAGCTACAGGTGTTCTAGTTTACAAGTCATATAGTAGCTTCGAGTGTTCGAGTTTACTAGTCAGTTTCGAGTGTTCTACTAGTTTACAAGTCATATAATAGCTTTGAGTCTTTAAATTGACTAGTCATAATTATTTATAGTAGCTTCAAGTGTTCTACTAGTTTACAAGTCATATAGAGCTTCGAGTGTTTAAGTTTACTAGTCATATAGTAGCTTTGAGTGTTCTACTAGTTTACATGTCATATTGTAGCTGTGAATGTTTCAGTTTTACTAGTCATACAGTAGCTTCGAGTGTTCTACTAGTTTAACAAGTCATATAGCAGTTCTACTAGTTAACTAGTCATGTAGTAGCTTCGGGTGTTGCAAGTTTACTGGTCATATAGTAGCTTTGAGTGTTCAAGTACAAGTCATGTAGTAACTTCGAGAGTTCAAGTTTACTAATCATATAGTAGCTTTGAGTGTTCATGTTAACTAGTCATATAGTAGCTCTGAGTGTTCCAGTTCAGTTCAGTAACTGCATTAAAATTTAAAGTACATGAAACATAAGCAGACAAATGTGTCGGACACGACAGTGGCTTCAGCAGACCGGATTCAATTTAAATGAGCTTGAGACTCAATCCACAGTAATATAAAACATTCATTCTTTTAAAGTCCACAAATGCTGAATACTCAACCAAGGTAAGGTAATGTTGCTTATAGCCCAGCCGACCGCAAAGAGTCATATCAGGGCTGTCACCACGTTAGAATCAACTCACAAGTCATCAAAACAAAAACAAAACAAAAAACAACCTTTCACACATCTCTTTAAAATACATCTTCTAAAAGCGTACCAGAAACTTTGTTAAAAATCTTTCTTCCTAACATCTTAGATCAGATGCAGTGACCATTCATCTCCATACAGGTGCAACACCAAGCACACTTCCCCAAGTCCAGCTCTTACGTTCAGGTGAACACTTTTCCAGCACATTTGAAGTCTGCGTCCGGAGAGCCCTGAACCCTACCAACAGCTCTACATCACGTCCAGCTCTGATCACACCGAGTGCAGGTCAGAGAACATGTGATGTACATTTGTGAACTGATCTGAGGTGATTCTGGAGGTTGTCTGCACGGTAATACACAATGCCACAAATGGTGCAGGGCATGGGGCGGGACTGGTCGCACTTCCATCGATGGCGCTGAAGTGACTGAGCCAGCTGGTAGCTCCGCCCACACTTGGTGCAGCGAAATGGGCGGAGAGGATCCGCAGGCGTGAAGGGGGGGTCATTTCCTTTTCCCTTCTCCCCCAAGTTAGGGTCGTCAGGTCCTGGGCCATGTTCCTTGTCCTCAGTATTCTTCCCTTGGCAAGTGTCCATGTGTTTGAGCAGTTTGTCCATGTCAGGGCAATAGAACATACAGTTTTTACAGTAGGACCCATTAGAACCCCCAACTCCAACAGGTAGAAGACCAGACGGAAACATCTCTCTGTTCCAGTCTGCCAACTGTCTGGGACTCATAGCCATGTCAAGGGGCACAATCACTGTAGACAAAACATGCAGTCATGTATTACCTCTGTAGCCTCAACAAACATGACAGTAGTTGCAGATGTTTTCCACATCTCTAGGACACAAATTTAGCAGGTGTTGCACTCATTGTGAATTAAACTGGATACAATTTCAAAAGTGTACAATACTAATCTTTTCAGCCATGTGGCTAGAAAAAAGCAACAAGTAAACAAAAATAAACCCTGGAGACACAAATTTGTAACAAAGAACAATCAGCCATACGGGGATTACAAAAATTATAATGAATTTCAGGCTCTTCCAAGAATATTGAAATCTGAATTCTCTCATTTAGTTTACTCAGTTTATACCTTTTTTTTTTTTTTTAAATCATCATTACTCAAGTTGCAATATTACATTTCCAGAATGTCTCACTGACAACTAATCTTCAGCAGCTCACTAAAGAAACAAAGAAAAACAAAAAGAGAAGTGAAAGCGAGTGATGATGGTAGTTAAAAGGGGAGTGGTAACAGCCTTAGTGAGTAGATGGAGTTCTGGAGACAGGGCAGGAAGAGGTTTTAACCAACTGCTATGTTTCTGTTAAAGGGAGAAAGTCTAGATCAATCAGATCACCATGTATTAATGTAATGGCATACCTATCTTAGCAAGTCAGACTATGTACATCTGTCTTTTTTTTTTTTTTTTTTAGGACAGAGGCGAGTAATAGGCATGGGGAAGTGCCAACCATGTCTTCTCCTGAATGTGTTTGACACTGCTTCCAGCTGCGCCTATTATAAACACAAGTCTTTGCAACAGAGGCTATGAACTTTATAAACACTAGTCTTTGCATTACAGACTGTAACCAATCTTGGGTTCTGCTTCTGACACTGCTTCTGGCTGCGCCCTTTATAATCACTAGCCTTTGCATTAGAGGCTATGAACTATCTTGCGTTCAGCTTTTGACCATGACCGCGTTTCCCTCTATGGCCTTTATAAACGCTTGTCTTTGTCTTTCAAGCCATCTACTAGCCTGTATTCCCATCATTTCTGGATGTCAAACCTCATTTAGCACAGTGCTGCCAGTGTGGAGTCTCACCTGTTCCCACTTGTATCCTGATCTTCAGGAAAGTGCCCACAGAGTGCCTGCGTGTGCAGTTTCCACTGACAGTGGCAACAGTCATGGTCGTAACTGTTGGTTTCACCTGAACCCACTGACGGCAGTCCGGTTCCATTCATTTGAGAAGGAAGTCAGTTCCAGACTCAGAAGAATGATATCAATTTTGATTCTTCATTAAAAAAAAAAAAAAAAAAAAAAGACTCCCTGCAATTTTGTCCATACATGCCACTGCTGCAATGACCAGTTAAGCAGCCTATCTGTATCTTCCTCAACACGCAGCTGACCGATGTTGTTCAGTGTTTCCAGCCATACTTATCTCAATCACGCGAGGTCACCACAGATAACCAGGATGGTTTTTTCCATATCCAAACCTTCCTTGTGTCAGCAACATTTAGTTGTAAGATGTGTCACTAAACGTGCGTATCGGGTGCTTCAGTGCAAAAGCCACTTTAATTTGTTTGCCTATATAACACACAGAGGTTTATTCAAAGCATGTCCTATTTTACCTTGTCCCTATTTCACAGCATCTGTACGAGTCGTTTTGTTGCTCCATTCTTTGTTTTGCTATAAATGTGATTACGTTTCCAATTTTTGCATCTTTCATACTATGCAAAATATGAAAATGTTTCCAATATTTAGAGTCTTTCATACTGTGTGCTAAATACATGATCATATTTCCAGTTTAGAGTCCTTTATGTTTGCTAAATATACGATTATGCTTCTAACTCAGAATTTTTCATGTTGTCCTTTACTCAAAAATTTCCAATATCCATAAACAGTTGTAAGTTACTATGTGTATTGGGGAAGGGGGTTGGGAGTAGAGGACAGATGAAGTGTGAAAGGTGGACACAAGAAATGGAGTACATTTCAAATGCAAGATCATCTGTTTTATGCAATCCTTTCTGAAAAGACAACATGGAAACAGTCAGCCTACTCAAAGTCTCGCTGTCAAACCTGTTGGATCAACACAGCTCCAACAGGTGAGTTTCCCACTTGGCATGAATGAGAAACACTGGTCAGCGATGTGGATCACATGCCATTTACCATCAAAAAGTCAGGACACCATTTGTGCTGTGACTCTCTCCGATCAGGACGACTGTCCTGGAAATTTGCGCCCAACCCCATGCCTCTGCATGTGCAAGCTGAGATGGTCTCGGCGGTAAGTAGTGTACCTGCAGTGCATGCACCTCAAGACCCTTGAGCCTTCGCACTTCCACTTGTGGCGAGTCAGACTCTGCTGGTACTGAAACAAGCGACCACACCTGGCACAGGAATGGCCAGAACTGAAGGAGATGGCGCTTTGGGCTGATGGAGCGTGCTGTCCCATAAACGATGCACCCATGTCAAAGGTAGGCCTGAATCCAGAGGCTAAGCAAGTCTCTCCATGAGCTCTAAACTCTTCCATGGAGTTAACATCACACTCACAACTTGGGCATTTGATGGGAAAGTCTGCACAACAACCAAACATGATCTTCAGCCACAAGTATGCTGTGTTCATCATACAGAAAGTTAGATACAACCTCCATTCACTGTTTTGCTCTGTCAAAATAAAGATCACCATCAAATGGAAGTGTTCACATGAGAAGGAAAGTGATCAGGGAATTATCAACATGTCTATCTGAAGACTACCTTTGACAGGAGATGGGACTTTGGAAACCTTGAAAATGGATCCCCCCCCCCCCCCCCCCCCCCGCTCTCTCTGCAGCTTAAAAGCTAACTTTGCGTTGTATTACCTTGTAAAATTGTACACTTCATCTATTAGGGTTTGTGTTGTTTTGCTCGCTTTTACCTTTTTAACGCCCAGCCTTAACAAACTCACCACATACGCCTGGTTCCATACTTTCACAAGATATATACCATCAACAAGCCCCACACACATCCACAGTTCAACTTCACCTATAGTAGAGGAAATGTGTGATATGCATCCAGCTAGAGCACCAAGGCACCAGTGGCTGTGTCGGTCACCTGCTCTGCGTACCTAATGACGTCACTTTTAGATGGAACGATGTCTTCTGTGGTGTCAGACAGTTATAACATGAAACTGCCCCCAATTCTAGAGACTGTCTTACTGCAAGAAACCCCTTGGTATGCTTTCAGTCACAAGTGACTCATCACAGAAAGAAAACAACAGCACAGACAGGCTTAGCCATGGTGGGACCATGCACAAGAGAAACAACTACTAGGTGGCAACAAACATCACTTGCACTGGCCCGTCTTACCACATCATTCTCTTCCTAGGTGCTCTGTTGGATTCCTAATGAGCTCTTCACAAGAACCATGGTGCGGCAAGCACAGCTAGGTAACCCCACTTCAACCTGCAGTCATGTCTAAATAGGCAAGTATTTCATTCACTGTTGTTTGGGAGTACACTGGTTTTGTCACCTGAAGTTCTGTCTAAAAAAAAAAACAACATTCTACTGAATTCAGCATGAAGACCATGCCAAAATATGAATGGACATCTGGGTTGTACATCTTCTCTTAAAACCGGCGATCCAGGTATAGCACACCTTACAACAAAGCTTCCCTACACATCAAAACACTTGTCAAAATAGCCAAGAAATCTGGACACTGGTATCCCTCTCCTCTGTTCTATTACCTTCGAATGGTATCCCTCTCCTCTGTTCTATTACCTTCGAATGTCTCTTCACCATGTATAGTGGAAAATCATTTTTCCTCAACACCACCATTCTGACTTGAAATAAGCCCGACTCGGGTACAACTGGCTTGTGTGTCATCGCTCATTAATTAACAAAACTACAAACCAAGGTAAATGAGAGGTGGGCCAGCAGTGGAGAGGAGTGGGTGTCTGCCTGCTCCTGTATGTATGTATGTGTGTGAAAGGTGGGGGGGGGTGGGTTGTGGTGTGGGGGGGGGTGCGGGTGTTTTTACTGTGTGTGTGTGTGTGTGTGTGTGTGTGGCGCGCGCGTGTTCAGTTTACTCACTGCTGCTTTTCTCATGGTCTCAGCAAACAGCACCAGTCACTTGGCTTTTCCATAGCCACCCATCGTTTTGAGCGAATGCCTATTTGCACCACACTGTGTGTGCAAGTGTTCATGTCTCCATGCACCACGCTGTGTGCTCACAAGTGTTCATGTCTCCATGCCCCACACTGTGTTCACAAGTGTTCATGTCTCCATCCCCCACACTGTATTTACAAGTGTTCATGTCTCCATCCCCCCACTGTATATTTACAAGTGTTCATGTCTCCAATGCCCCCCACTGTATATTTACAAGGTTCATGTCTCCATCCCCCCCACTGTATATTTACAAGTGTTCATGTCTCCATCCCCCCCCACTGTATATTTACAAGTGTTCATGTCTCCATGCCCGACACGGTGTGTATTTACAATTGTTCATGTCTCCATGCCCCCCACTGTGTTCACGTCTCCATGCCCCACACTGTATATATTTACAATTGTTCATGTCTCCATGCCCCCACTGTATATTTACAAGTGTTCATGTCTCCATGCCCCCCACTGTATATTTACAAGTGTTCATGTCTCCATGCCCCCCACTGTGTTCACAAGTGTTCACGTCTCCATGCCCCACACTGTGTGTATTTACAAATGTTCATGTCTCCATGCACCACACTGTGTTCACAAGTGTTCATGTCTCCATGCACCACACTGTGTATTTACAAATGTTCATGTCTCCATGCACCACACTGTGTTCATAAGTGTTCATGTCTCCATGCACCACACTGTGTATTTACAAATGTTCATGTCTCCATGCACCACAATGTCTCCATGCACCACACTGTGTGTATTTACAAATGTTCATGTCTCCATGCACCACACTGTGTTCACAAGTGTTCATGTCTCCATGCACCATACTGTGTGTATTTACAAATGTTCATGTCTCCATGCACCACACTGTGTTTCACAGTGTTCATGTCTCCATGCACCACAGTGTATTTACAAATGTTCATGTCTCCATGCACCACACTGTGTGTATTTACAAATGCTCATGTCTCCATGCACCACACTGTGTGTATTTACAAATGTTCATGTCTCCATGCCCCACACTGTGTGTATTTACAAATGTTCATGTCTCCATGCCCCACACTGTGTGTATTTACAAGTGTTCATGTCTCCATGCCCCCCACTGTGTTCACAAGTGTTCATGTCTCCATGCACCACACTGTGTGTATTTACAAATGTTCATGTCTCCATGCACCACACTGTATATTTACAAGTGTTCATGTCTCCATGCCCCCCACTGTGTTCACAAGTGTTCATGTCTCCATGCACCACACTGTGTGTATTTACAAATGCTCATGTCTCCATGCACCACACTGTATATTTACAAGTGTTCATGTCTCCATGCCCCCCACTGTGTTCACAAGTGTTCATGTCTCCATGCACCACACTGTGTGTATTTACAAATGCTCATGTCTCCATGCACCACACTGTGTTCACAAGTGTTCATGTCTCCAATAGTCCTTGCACCACAGTGTGTGTTCACAAGTGTTCATTTCTCCATGCATGAAGTAGCGGGAGTTCTGCTCAGCAATTTTGGTGCCCACATTGGCAAAGAAGGGTGCATGCCAACTTCCTTAACATTTAATTTAAAAAAGAAACAAATAAATAAAACATCAAAGGAAAAAATGATGGCTACAGTGGACAAGGATGTATAAAGTGCAATAAGATAATGTTGCTTATAGCCCAGCCGACCGCAAAGGGCCACATCAGGGCTGATATAAAGTGCGATGGAATGTGGTGAAAATAGCAGCACAAAAAAGAATCAGCTGAAAGAGGACAACTACCTACCTGATGAATGTGAGAGAGAACGCATCACACACTCTGAAGTGTAAGCAAGCAGTTTAAGAAAACAGTTGCTTATGAACCAACCAGGACTGAGAGAGAGAGAGAGAGAGAGAGAGAGAGAGAGAGAGAGAGAGAGAGAGAGAGAGAGAGAAAGATAGTGAGAGAGAGCAACAGCGAGCAAGTCCCTTGCATCGAGGTTCATGAAAGTCGAATCATTCAAGGCTCCTTCTGTGTGTAGTGTGTGCATGCTTGGGACTGTGAGCATGCGTGTGTGTACATGCGCGTGTACGTTTCTCTGTGTGTGACCATGTATGCACACTTGTGCATGTGCATAGCATAGGTGTATGCTTGCAGACACACGATCATTAAAACTGCCATAAAACATCACACACGCACACAGAAATGCACAGAGCAAAAGCACACATGTCACTCGCTTACAACACACACACTCTCTCACACACATTCACAGGCTCTAAGTTTCATACCCTCATAACTTCTTTCAGTCTCTCATTTCAGCACATCATCCTATCAGGCACTTTAGAAAAGGTGTCAGTTTTCTTTCAAGTTTTCATTTATTGCAACAGAACTTGTAATCAAGGTTGCAACAAAACCCTTAGGGTACACAACATGATACAACAATCAGCTGATATAAAAGAAAAAAAACTTGATACATCAATTACATCATGAAGTTGTGTAGAAAATAATACATTCTTTCCTCTGCTACCGATACTTTAATTTTACTTTTAGTGTATGCACACTCAGAAGTCTATACACACACACACACAAACACACACTGTACATTCCTCCTATGAAATGGACTCAACTGTTAACTTCAGTACCACAACATAAACAATGATCAACCCTTGATGTAGCCTATCACTTGTCCCCATGGACACCAACAAGAACATTTATGTACATAAACACAACTACCTCCACTTGTCTTGCAACTGTCAGTGGTAACAAGCTAACTCTGTCCAACTGTGGTGAGAACATGATTTGAAAGAACCAATTCTTACATACCAACAGGATGCTGGAAGTGTACTAGGCTGCAAATCAAATAATAAAGCCCCATCTTCACATGCGAAACTTCTATCATGTTCAGAAATCACACTGTTTTCATCTCAAAATATAAAGATGCATGGTAATAGTTGTCAACTAATGTTTCAATTTTTTTTAATTTACAATAAATAAAATTTTTTTTAAAAGAACATCTTTTCCCTGCCTAGTGGTGCCCATAAGAAAGCATGTCATCAGAAGATGTTGGAACTTTCATCTTAAAACTGCTCTCGGTGATCTCTGTCACATTGTAACATCAAATGATCAACAGTGTCTACGAATGCACCCTCAAGCAAAGGTATCTCCCCTGCAGTCCACTTCCATACTCGAATAACAGGTTTCCATGTAATGCCATACTCTACATACTCTTCCCAATACCAGGTTTCCATGTAATGCCATACTCTACACACTGTACCCAATACGCAATGTCAAATTCTCTCATGACGAAGGAAGAACACAAGAAAACAGGGGAATACAGATATCAGTATAATGGATAACCACTTCCAGTAATTAAGCTGTGGTTTGTAACTGGCACAGAGGTGAAGCTGAGATGTATCAGACAGTGAACAGACTGCTATTGCATTGTCTGCTGATGTCTGGTCATATGGGTCTTGAAGACGTCCATTCGGTGACAAACAAGTCCACACTCGGGACATTCTAGACGCCTTGTGCCTGCGCATTTCCATTTGTGCCGATTCATGGTACGTTTGTAGGAAAAGTACCGTCCACAGTTTTCACACTGATATGGTGAGGGGTGGTTACTCTGATGGTCAGCGTAATATACATCTGTTGCTGTGTTCACGTCATAGTCTGCAGAAACACAACACAGTCAGTTCACTTGGACGTAGCTTTAAACAGCCCACAGTAACTAAGTACAGGGCATATGAGGCTTCAATATGGAAAACTAACTTGAAATATGCAAGTTCCACTTGAAATATGAACACAACTTGCATATCAGTATGAACAGATAAAAAAAAATCAGTACTTCACAGGTTTTTACAACACTTTTTAAACTAATTGTTCCCTGCACTAACATTTACACTCTTCTCTTAAAACAAATTGTTCCCTGCACCAACACTTACTCTTCTTTTTAAACTAATTGTTCCCTGCACTAACACTTATATTCTTCTCTTCGAACTACTTGTTCCCTGCACTAACATTTACACTCTTCTCTTTAAACTAATTGTTCCCCGCACTAATCTTCTCTTTAATTGTTCCCCGCACCAACACTAAGACTCTTCTCTTTAAACTGTTCCCTGCACCAACATGTCCCTGCACTAACAAAGAGAATTGTTCCCTGCACTAACACTAACACTCTTCTCTTAAAACTGTTCCCTGCACAAACATTTATACTTTTCTCTTTAATCTTATGTTCCCTGCTCTAACATTTTTTTTTTTTTTTACCCACCAACTCATCATCCACAATAAAGGAATATAATTTTGTTCTGTTTTACAATCTCTTGACGTATCACTTTTTTTCAATACTAATCTTATCCGTGCAAAGCAAAACCCCCATTGAAATCTTTCCGTGCAATGCTTCACATGGACACAAGACATCCATTATTTTCTCAGATGAATAGAAAAATTTCCTTTTTCACTAGCACTTTTACAAATTTTAAGCGCTTGTCAACATTTTAAGGTTTTCCCTCACATGCTATTCAAACCATAGAATGTAAATCTCCTTTCATGTTAATATCAACTTCAAAATAAAATCCTACTGGATCATAACCCTGTAGATGACAAGTTGTGTGACTTTTCTCCTTGGTGTTCATATGTGTGCTCTGTAGGCTTCTAGCACCCTGTTCTGTCATTGCTCGTCCACTGTATGCAGATCATGTCTTGGGAACCAACACTATTGACCCCAACAAAGATGTGACCATAATGGGATTTCCTGGCAACAGTATGTATCATTTCAAACAGAAGCTCCTAAAGACACTGGAACTGTAACTACATTAAACCATGTCAATCATCATGTAGGTGTCCTGTAAACTTGACCAATCCAAATTCTTGAGACTGAGAAGGGATGCGTTTTCTTCTCGCCAATTCTTGACCCATCCACCGACCTACTTATTTATCAGCTAGCTATTCCACATGGCAACAGTAAGCAGTGAATGACAGATGGGGTATTCAAAGCTGCTTTTGATTCTGCTTTGTATGTTCTTGTTTTCTTTTCAATTGGATATTTTCTTTTACAGATGACAGTGCCTTTTCTGTCCTCAAGTGTGCTTATGACTGACCATGAAATGGAGGTCAGTCCTTTCTGTCTTCAAGTGTGGTTATGGCTGACCACGAAATGGAGAGGTCAGTCCTTTCTGTCTTCAAGTGTGGTTATGGCTGACCATGAAATGGAGAGGTCAGTCCTTTCTGTCCTCAAGTGGGTTATGACTGACCATGAAATGGAGAGGTCAGTCCTTTCTGTCCTCAAGTGGGGTTATGGCTGATCACGAAATGGAGAGGTCAGTCCTTTCTGTCCTCAAATGCGGTTATGGCTGACCACGAAATGGAGAGGTCAGTCCTTTCTGTCTTCAAGTGGGGTTATGGCTGACCACGAAATGGAGAGGTCAGTCCTTTCTGTCCTCAAGTGGGGTTATGGCTGACCACGAAATGGAGGTCAGTCCTTTCTGTCTTCAAGTGTGGTTATGGCTGACCACGAAATGGAGATGCCAGTCCTTTCTGTCCTCAAGTGTGGTTATGGCTGACCAAGAAATGGAGAGGTCAGTCCTTTGTCTTCAAGTGTGGTTATGGCTGACCACGAAATGGAGAGGTCAATCGACATGGGCAGTGATTCAACCTTGAAAGGTCAACAATTCGAACTGTGTAATCAACTTCCAACATCCGACTGAAAAAAACAAAAAAAAGGAAATATTTAACAGCTTTCAATATGATTCAATATTTCAAACTATTTCAATCATATTTTGATGCCGTGAGAATTTGCCATATGATATCGAAGAACATCTGAACGAAAGGCAATGTATGTACATAGTTCACATGAAAACTGACGTGTCCCTTCACACTTCCATCGATGACGATTCAGGCTGTTTCTGAAGGCAAACTGTTTACCACAGTTGGGACATGCAAGGGAATCTTGCCCATCTGCTGTGTGAGACCTACCCAAAAAGGCTGCATGGCCCAACGCTGGAGAAAATGAATGCCATGCCCCTGAGGTTGCAACAATAGAGCATCTTTCTGGAAAAAATACAGACCGACAATTTTGATATTTCACACAAGAAATCAAATGCTGGCAATCATTGAAGTCTGCCCGATACCTTTGAAAATCATTCACGTATCTATGGATTCATTCATGTATCTACAGATGTCAAAATTCACTTCATTAATGGAAATCTTTTTCTTTTAAATTTACAAAAAAGGGAGGGGGAGGGGAAAAAAAGGTGTTTTTTTTTTTTTTAAAGGTAAAACCTGTAGAGATCTGGGGAGAGAGAGAGAGAGGAAGGGGGCAGGGGGGAGTGGGGAGGAGGCGAGTGAGCGAGTGGAGCCTACATTTTAAATTGAATGAAGAGAATCAAAAGGGTAGGGACAGAAAACATGGCATTATTCTTACAATATTCAGTCTTCATTGTTTCAGCTGATAAATTTGGAGTCCCTCTGCGAACAATCACATCTACGTACACTGAACTATAAGTGTTGTTTCCCCATAAACATTTATGCAAGAATATCTATCCCTCATTTGCACAATATAGATGCTCGTGGGCTACACAGTGGGGGCAATCTGAAACTTTTCTTGAGGACAGACACATGTGAATCACTTTTTATATTAAAACTGTGTGCATGTTTCCATTTAATTTCAAGGAACAATTCTATCCACTTCGTGAGGGCCATTATCAATGCTATCACAATCTTCTCTTTCTTGCTTACTGCTAAACAAGGTAAAACCAATTTCCTATTCATTCCCTGGGACGCCTAACACCATGCTTCCTCATGTGCAGCCAGTAGTGATCTGAACGGTGAGCCTTATGCCCACAAATATTGCACACTATCAAACGAGTTCCTTCACACTTCCACTTGTGGCGCAGCATGGAGTGATGGTGAGCAAATGTTTTACCACACACAGAACATCTGCTTCTGATCGAGGCCAGTTCCCCAACAATGCCCTTTGCAGAAATGGAGCCCGACTGAAAACTGGCCTGTTCTCCTCCCCTTCCACCCACCCCACTGTTGTCTGAGAAAAGCTGGATGGGATTGGGCCAAAGCCTGCTGCAGGGAAGTCACTACACTGTCAGGCTGCAAAGACCCACTTGACTCCACTGTCAACCTTTTGTCCATTCTCTCCCGGGGATTAGATACTGTGGAGAAACAACAAAGCCACCTTCAACGATCAACCATCAAGTTACAAGCATCAAAACACACAGAAATGAATATTATGCAGCCATTTGTTTAACACACCCAACCCCTTCCATATCACTTTTCACTGAGATTGCAAACAATAATATAGACGATTACAAAAGAATTTCATTGCCTTTCACAATTTCACTTTACTTCCCATTTAAATTAACAGAATGCAATATATAACGCATGCACCCAGCCCCCAGATCCAGAAATCATTGTGACAACAAAGGTACCAAGAGAAATGGGAGGGAGAAGAGAGGGTGGAGGGGGAGAAGGAATGGTGTAAAGGGCAAACAATAAACCCACAGTTAAGCATCCAGGATATTCTTTACAGTTCTCAAAAAGTACAGTCGCTTGATTTCACCCAACTTGGATCACCCACTGACCCTCTTCAGGTCTGAATGCATGCAAATACAGCTTTTTCAGCCTGACTCTTCTCTTTACTCTGGAGTTAGCAAGACTTTGTTCTATACTGTAGATACAAGATCATCCAGTGCTACAGACTCAGGTTGCAGCTATCAGTCCAAACAGACTACTCAACACATATCTAACTGAATTATTGTATAGATGGGGACCCATGATCTGGAAACACATTCTTGTATAGCGTACATTTTTAAACAAAAATGCAGAGCGATCAATCATGACTTAAACCGTGCCTATTTTTCATGCTTTACCTTAACGTGGTGTGTACTTCTGTAGTTCTGAACTAACTGAAAATTTCTAAGTCTTGGAAATTTGTATCATTCTGAAAATGTAAAAATCAAAACCGTTAACCCATGTACCGTCTGCCTGGGGCTCACACACCTAATGCAGGTTGTGTCTTTGGTCAAAGAGGGTTAATCCCATTCCCCATACTCTCGAGTAAAGAGAAGAGTCAGGCTGAAAAAGCTGTATTTGCATGCAAGGGCAAGTGGGGAGATAGGGGAGGAGGAGCAGGATGGGGAAAGGATGGCCTGGAATCTCACCTTTCAACCTTACTGCAGCCAAACTAACCCCAGAGGGATTTCTCAAGGCTCGGGGAGTGGGAGGTGGTTCTTATGTGCATGTGTGTGTGTTGTGTGTGTGTGCAGACCTGCTTACCCCAAATTCGTGTACCTGTAATATCTCAGACAAAAACCTGTAACTTTGAGAAGAAAAAAAAAAAACCCCGTAATCTTCATAATTGCAACACTTTCCTAACTTTTGAAGATTTGGAAGAGCCGACTGTTGGCGCGTAAGACCACTCTGTCGCCATCTTCGACAAGGTGAAAGACGCATGGCACGCTGGGAAATGTCTTCTTAATTCTTCTGACCGAAACGGTAGCAGACAAAACTTCATGTTTAACCATTTTCTTTCTTTGATTTTTTTCCCGTAATTTTTTTTTTTTTTTTTTTTGAGGGGGGGGAGGGGGGCGGATAAATTCCTGTAATTTTTTTTTTTTTCTGTTAAAATAACAGCAAAATCGTAAGGGTAAACAGGTCTGGTGTGTGTGCCTTTTTCTTTTCTTTTTGCAATCAGAGTACCAGTTTAGATTTTGTGCTACTCAAACAGTTGGCAAGAACCGCACATGTCTACCATAGAGACTGGCCTGCAAGAATTGGTCTGGAAAAAAAAAATCTGCACCATGTATATCCAGAAAGCACTAAGACTTTACCACACTTTCCCCCTTTCGTTATCCTCCTCTTCTTTATAATCAACTCCCTTCTATCCTAAGTCAGCATCACCAGATCAAATTAACTGTTCTGAAGATCTCTTGCCCTCAAAGCTCAACATGAACCTATAGTCCAAAGGACCATTTTTCTCACAGTATAAAATCAAATAACTTTACAAAAACAAAACCATCTAAAACAAGATATTTGAAATTACATGTAACTAAATATCCCCCCCCCCCCCCCTCCCCCCCAAGCACTTAACAGGAAAGCCAAGTTTTAAATAGGACGTCCATGAACTGTTACATAATGTTGGCCGTTACATATGTTGGCCGTGTGACGTTGTGCAGGCGCTTCATGTGCAGCCAATAATGGTCCGACCTGTGTGTTTTATAACCACACATTGTGCAGATGATCTTGTATGTTCCTTGACACTTTTGTTTATGACGACTGAGGGAATAAGGATGAGTGAACTCTTTGCCACACACTGGGCACCTTCTGTCTGAGCTATCCTGCGACAGCTGCTGTAAGCCAGACAGGAAGCACGGAGACTTTGATCTTGTGGCCATGCCCATCTGCTGTGCCAGATCTAATGATGCCAGCCTTCCAAATCTCAGACCAGACAAATCGCCCACTCCATGCCTGACTGCAGAAAAAAAAAAAAAAAAAAACAGAAAAAAGGGCGGCAAACATACATAAATATGGTCTAGTTTGCACAGCTTAATAATAACTTAAAAGCCAATTGCTAATACTGCCTGCTGCTTCTGTACAGCAGTACAATGCTATGAAGTGAAAACCCCAGGAGAAAAAAACATGAAATTAAAAAGCTTTGAATACAAAAAACTGACAAAGTACACAAGACATACATGAGTACAAAATAAATAATAAATAAGAAGGGCTAAGTTTTCTACTCATCTTAATCAATTTGCTGATAAATTCAACATTAATATCTAACAGTTGACAACACCTTCAACACACCTATGCCTTTTCTTTAAGAAAGGAAAGAAAAACAAACACCCCCTTCCCCTCTTTTTATTTTTTTGGCTAAACAACTGCATCCTCCCTCCTGTTGGTTGCTTCACCAGGTATGATATCTGTTCACTGTGAGGTGAAGTGCAGGTTCGGAGTGGTGGTGACTGTATCTAAATGTAGGTATTTCTGAACCATCTTGAACATGATTACCATTACAAAGAAGTATTAGCTCTAGTTACATTACTGTCAATAATAATTTCATTATCAATGGATATATTAAAAACCCAAAACAGAAGTTTGATAATAAATGGACATGTAAAGAATTTTGTAAATTTAATTTGTACCACTATATCAAATTCTGAGGGAAGGGGGGGGGGGGGGGGGGGTTTACATTTCTTATTTTCTTTCTACTGAAAAGCCGGAAATCTGAAGTTGTAGACTTCAAGTTTTTTTGTGAATGTGATTATCCGAGTTCTGAGAAAGTCAGCCATGAAGGAAAACAGGGCTGCATTTACAGCCATTTAAAAACAGAGACTATGTGTTCAACATGATCAGGAAATGCCCCCCCCCCCCGCACTGGCATGTTTTTTGTGTGTACATGTGTATAAGCGTGACTTGCTTTTCTCTTCAACAGACAATCTGAAGTTGGTCGATACCCATTCCTGAAGAAAATGATCTCAGTCCTGATTTAATTGCTTCTCCTTTTCCCTCTGTTGCGCTTCTGTTTCTCCTCACACAGATGAGTATACAGAGAGGTCTTGTATTTGAAATCTTTCCCACAAAACTGACAGGATACCTTTTCCCCAATGCCATGAAAACCTCGCAGGTGCTCCTTGGTAGCACATGCCTGACTGAAGACCCGCTTGCAGATGCGGCACACCAGCGGGTTGTTTCCATCACATTTGCAACGTGACGGGCAAACACAGCGTGAATGTAGTACTGCATTCCACATAAAGGGCATCTGAACTCTTGCCTACTGTGGGAATGAGCGAGAGGGGGAGACTGGTGTATAGGATTTTGCAAGAATGGAGGAGTTTGATCGACGGATGATTTGGGGCTATACAGGCTCTGGCGTATGTGGGAGCCAAAGGAAGCATGATGCGATGACTTCTGTGTCGCTGAAATGAAAAAGAATATCCTTCAGGAAGAAAACCCAAACACTTGGCATCAAGTAACTCTACAATATAAAAAAAAAAAAAAAGAGAAAATGAACCAACTTAACTACAAAAACCAAGTAACTACCAAGATGACGCAGTTTTTGTTCACAGGTATTTATTTTATCTGCAAAACCATCCAAACGCCTCCACAAAAAGTGTGAATGCACTGATCTACTTTTGAAGAGCTAAAGGAACAAGAGGGATAAAAGAAAAAAAACTCAAACTACCATCTCTACCCCCACTCCACCCTTGAAATAAATTTATCAACACACAATCGTAAACCAAACAAAACAAAAAACACAAAATGACCAAGATCAACTGCAAAATTTAGCAACAAAATATGGTTTCTTAGTAATTTGTGCTTAGAACAATAAAACTTCAGGAAACTATGAAATTTAAGATAACCATGCTACTGTACGCGAGGTTCAACACAAAACTTGTTCCCTCCCCCCCATGGTTCTTTCTACGTGGGATCTATCAAGAGATTTTGACTGGAAGTATCACATTTGTAGTTCTTTGACACAGGATGATACTTCAGGGTAGTGCCACTGCATTTCACAGCACAAAAATTACATGGCTTAAGTGCAAAGCAAGGCAGTCCAGATTAATTGTTTGGTCGCGATTGCTGCCACTCAAGTAAGAGAAATACGATAACTGGTATATTGGTACAACTATGATTGCTCAAAAGTCATTTTTCACCTGGACAGTATATATCTGGTTCAGACACAGATCTTTTAGTTTGCTGGTCCTGTTGCTGATCCAACTAAACTATCCTTAAAGGAATTAATAAGTATTTCATAACACTCCTAGAGAACCGTCAGAATAAAATACCAGTTTGCATCAAGAGGTACCAAAGGAGCTACTCCCACACTCTCCTCTTGACAAAATCCTAGGGGAAAACAGCATATGGCATGTGCCTCAATAGTTTTACAGAACTAATTCTGGATCATTTAATACAATTCAAATTTGTTGCAACATTTGCTTAGTTCTTCACCGCATTTTCAGTCATTACAGTTAGATGGCAGGTGATAAATTGTGATAATAATCAATGGGAGGAGGGGGAGGGGAGGGGAAAGAATTTGCAATTTAAAGCTGGGACTCAAGTGTTGTTAGACAAGACATCCATTCCTTCTCTAACACACAAAACGTCAAAAAATAATTAAGTTTAATTTATATTTTTTTCTTTTAAACCTAATAATAAAAAAAAAAGGAATCCATGCACACCAACGCAATTTGTTGACGGTGTCAAAGATCTTAACGTGAAATCAGGATTGACGCAACGGAACCATACAGACACATACCTAAGCAAACATTGACAACAGTGCAAAGGTCACGTCTTTCTTGATCTATCCATTGTAACCATCCTTTCACTGGTTTCACGGATCCACCTCCTATGACCCTCAGTCATCAGCCTGGTCACCGTGCCCAGTCTCACGGTAGTGTTTCTCAAGGTACAGATCACCAGGGAAATGTTGTTTGCACAACCTACACACCAGCTTCTCCCCGATGCCATGCTTTTCCCGTAAATGTGCACGCAGCTTGTCTGTGCGCGAGAAAAACTGAGTGCAATGGTCACAGGGTAGAACATACATCTGATGACAAACCTGGTAGTGTCTCTTGATGTTTCTGGCATGTTTGAATTTTCTACCACACAGTTCACATTCTGGTGTTTTTGTGGCACCACCACCAGACTCCAAGACAAATCGTTCAGAGTCATCTAGTTGTAGAATCCCCTTGTGCACTGCACAACACAAGGAAGGAAGAATATCATTATTGAAGCATGTTAACTATTCAACATTCTGCAGCTTATTCCAGCAATTACAGGAAAAGTTCTATCAATAGTTGCTATTACAGTACATGCTTCCATTGTGCACTTCACAATGCACTAAATCCAATACAGGAAACATATACCGAACATGTTCACAAAACTTGGCGCAAAGCTGGATGTTGCTATGTGAATAGACATTACTGCCCTTCTGCTTTTTCTGACACAAAGGGCTATAACCATACATCTGCCCCAAGATTTTAGACAAAATTTTTTATTTTTCCCGATGAACTCTGCCCTGCACATTTAAATTTCAGAGCATATTAATTTTGCTTTCCTAACAGTACACTTCCGAGTGAACCTTGTGTGTAGGATATGTGTTGTGTGCTTCCATTTCTCAAAGCCTAATTCTAGCCAAAACAAGTTATTTTCAGCGTGAACGAAACACTTCCCAATGGCAAGGAGAAGTTTCAAATAGCAATGCTGAGCACAGGAGTTGTTCAGATGCAGCAAAATTGACAGAATTTCACACTATCATTCTTGGTTGCCGACGCTTCTACCTGCCTCAGAATGTGTGTGACTGGTAAAAAAACTGTCACTGATCAATCATGCAGAGGCAATGAAGGCCAAATGTTAAACTTTTGCTTAAAACTTCCTCTTACTGGATCCGTCATTCACTAAAATTATTTTTCACTGCATTTCCTTCTAGGTCTTATCTTCATAGATGTTGGGTAAATATGAAAAAAAAAATTACTTGGTTTTCTGGCCTATGTTATGCAAATGTTCCTCATGATTCAACAAAGACTGTTTGGACCAAAATGTCTTATCACAGTATGTGCATGACATTTTCCCAGTAACACCATGCTTGATACGAAGATGACTGCTGAGAGTGTCTTCACGGGTGTAGATACAATCACAATAGTCACAAGGGAACTTGATATTCTGATGATACACCTGGTGGTGACGTCTCAGGTTCCTGGCCTGACGTAAAACGATACCACACAGTCCACACTCCACTGGCTGGTCTGAACCCAGTTTGTGTCTGCCTTCAACCACAACATCACAGTAGCCTGTTCCTGGAAGGACAATGTCTTCTATTTCCCGACGTCTGGAGAACGACACTGCAGAATAAAGAAAAGTTCATGGCCTTAACCTCCTGGTCGTCAAAGGTACATTGGTAAAGACTGAAATTATTTTTTAAATTTCTCCTCACTAATTCATCTAGTTTTGATTAGAACAGTTCCTGGTAATCATTCTGGCAGTTCTTTCGGAGGAAGGGGGTTTTAACTTGAGAAAAAAAGTGGACTTCCATTCACCTTACGATTTCTTTTCTACTAAGCACCAACTTCCTTCTTTAAAATGATTAAACGATTTAGCTCCTCAGCTAACTGTCCTCAAATCTGAATGAATGTTATTAAAATGTTATTGAAATGTGCTCTAAAAAAGTAAAATCCTCAAGCACAAAACTCTCTCTCTTTTTAACTTGCACGGTTGCAAAATATACAATTTTCCTGAAAAAAAGAGAGAAAGAATAAAATGTCAATAAACAACATTCACTGCATCCTTCCTAGTGTCCTTTCATTTCAGGCCATCTTAAGGCCCGGATCTTAAGAGCTAAACAAGTATTAATGCTGTGCAAAACACCTAAAACCATCACAAGTTTGCTACTTCACAAACAATTTAAATGTCAGTAAACATTAAACATGATTTCTTGATATGAGAATGCAACTGAATAATAGTTAAATGCATATTAGAAGTATCAAGTTTTACTTGGTAAAAAAAAAATCTGTGTGAAGATGAATATGCATGAGATTCTATGTAAAATATGTGAATGCAAGAGCTTAACCTTTTCACAATACGCTGTGAGGATTCTGGTTGCAAGAGACGACCATGACACACACCACTTTGTGACATGTTGCCACAACACTAGCAGTGTGTGATCAGAGGAACACCGTGTGCAACTATGACACAGTTGATTAAAAAAACAATTTAAGAAGGAAAAGAAGTAAAAAAAAAAAAAAAGAGGGGGGGGGGGGGGGGGGGGGGGGGGCATTTTCCTTGAAATTCTCATGGGTCATTTCAAGATATACACTGAGTCTATCCAGCGTCACTTGACACAATTACTAAACTAGTAACAGATGATTTTCATTGGTTATTCCAAGAGGAGTCAGCTGACTTACACTTCTCTGCATGCTATATGTGACAGAGATGGAAGTGAATGATTTTGACTTTACACCATTTTCAACTCCTTCAAACGAACTAGGAGTAATCCTTTCAACTTTTCAACTTTTGAAGCATACCATCATCAACAACATGAAAGATTACTCTGCATCACTGTGCAAATATAAATGCATCTCAGCTTTAGTTTACGGGAAAAAAGTTCAAAATGGCAAATGCATCTCAGCTTTAGTTTAAAGAGAAAAAAAGTTCAAAATGGCCAGAAGGTGTTCTGCAGCTCTTTGTGTGTGGTGATTACCATGTTAACAGTGGACACTAAGAACCTGTTAGTCAGCGTAGACACTGCTGATTATCCTTGAAGCATATTTTTAACTACCCAGTGGCAGATGCACTAAAGGTTGACATATGAATACCTTTCCATCATCCAATCTGAATACCTTTCCATCATCCAATCTACTGAAATAGTCAATTCAGGCCTTCACCCGCCAACGGTGTCTGTGGAAGAACAAGGTACGACTCCTGGCCTTCAAAGTTCTAGACCGGGATCGCATGAGCACGTTTTGGATAAAATGATCTGACAACTATGATCAATCAAATCCATATTCAATAAGAATTGTTGAAAGAGACAGAGAGAGAGCGAGCGAGAGAGAGAGAGAGCAAGCGAGAGAGACGGACAGAGAGAGGAGGGAGTGAGAGAGAGAACAAACTGTGCACAAGAAAACCAGCAAGTGAGAGCATCCATGTTTACTTTATGCGTATGCTTGCAGCTATTTGTGACCACAACCTTTCAACCGGAAAAAAAGATGGCAGACATGCACTCAGACAGACTGAGAAAGGATGGCAGACATGCATTCAGGCAGACTGAGAAAAGGGATAAACAGGCCAAAACCAAATCACCGGAAATGTTTTGTCAAACGTTTGTTTATTACACGCCTGAACCAAGTTGTATCATAAATGTATGTGTGAACAAAATTAAACATCAAAACTAGTCAAGCAGTAAAGAGCCAGTCAGATCAATTTATCAAACTTGTGGTTTCTGAACACCCAATACTGAATATTTTTCACAACAAACAGTACTCAGAACTCAACACCCCTACACCATACCATCCACAGTCATCAACATTTAACCCGCTAACTTGTGTCTTTTCTTTTCCACATTTGCTTTTCCTACACACACACACACACACACACAAGCACAGCTTGTCATGTCTGGGGGAAAATAGGGAGAAGAAGGGTAAGGGAGGCAGTAGAGAAAGCGAGAGAGAAATTATTTTCAATCAGTGATAATACTTCACAAATGCCTTGTTATTGAATCCTTCACAGATACCTTGGGGGTAACCAAAATAGGCAGCAAAAATAACCTACATGTAACAAGACAGTCCAGCCTTATATTTTTGTTTCCAGTTAGGTCATAACTACTTACATTAAGTACTATTATCTCTTTCACAGACAGTATTTTCCAGTTTTTCTAACAATTATCCCACCCTAGGTATTGTGCAGGGCTTTGAATACCCTCCCGTCTCATTGTCCATTGGTGGACAAGCGGAAATGCTCTCTTCACTTGTCCACTGGGCAACCAGCATCTGACGACAACACTATTCCAATCCTCGTGCCAGAGGTCTCTTACATAATCATTAACTTTTGGTTTTTGATCTGTGTAGGGGAAACATTTGTTAGTTTCCCTGTTGTGGCATTCTTGGAATCTCACAAGTTATGGCGTGCTTCTGACTTGACCCACAACCCATCACAATGGCCGTCCATGAAATCAACTGAAGGCAACAACATCACGAACACTTTTAGAAATATTTTTCTTCTTTCACTCCATGCTGAACTTGGCCTTTTCTATTCTTTTCTTCTTTTTTAATATGTTTACATTCTAATTTCTACGCATCTACATTATATTGGTTCTAATTAAGTTGTTCCTAAGTCTGTCCCGCACCCCCCCCCCCCCCCCCCCCCCCCCCCCCCCCCCCCTCCGGCAACTCTGTTAGTAGATATTTGAAGAGATTTTATTTTCTGGTTGTGTTTAATCAGACACAAAAAGCATTTCTGGAGTCACATCACAACAATAATACCCTTGAACTTAATCCTTGTCAATCAACCTGAAACCAACAACACATCTGGCGCCAGATAAAATCAACTGATCTCCAGTGATCATTTTTTGTTGAAAATCTATGGCTCAAATGGCCCACTGTGACCAACTTCTATGGGCCATTCCCAAATTTTATGGGTCATTCTAAAACGGAACCAAACAGACGAAAAAGCACACAACTGAAAACACACACACACACACACACGCACGCACGCACGCACGCACCACACACACACACACACACAAACGCACTCGCGCACATACGACTGCACACATGCACGCAGGTCCGCGCGCGCGCACAACACACACCGCACTACAACTACATCTTTTCGTGTGTGAAAAGCGCTCCAAAACGAGGCTCTGGGGTAGACGAAAGATTGCTTCTGATTGGGCAGACCAGAGCGCCTGATTGTAGTCTCATCCAATGACATTTTATGTCACATTAGCTGTCGCTGGGTAGCAGACGAATTTTGTTGGGGAGTCTGTAGTGAGCGCACAGCACTCCGGGTCGAAACTTTATAACGATGCGCCGATCGGTGCACAGCTTAAGATTTTTCTGGGTCATTTTTTTTTTTATTTATGCGCCAATGGCGCAAGGCGCAAACATAAAATAATCACTGGATCTCATGAAACTGTGTCTACATTTTCTATTGCACCAACACAGATATATATTCTGCACTTCAAAAAAAGGCTCCTCTATACATCCTTTTAACCACATGATTGCTTTTCACAGTCTTGAACATAAGAAACCTACTACCTTATGACAACACTAACAAAATTGTGTATCTTATGACCACACATGACCGAGCATAACACACCTGCTACCTTATCGCAACACTAACAAAATTGTATACCTTATGACACATGACCTACCAGCCTTGAACATAACAAACCTGTATACCTTACGATGACACATGACCTACCAGCTTTGAACATAACAAACCTGTATACCTTATTACACATGACCTACCAGCCTTGAACATAACAAACCTGTATACCTTATGGTACATGACCTACCAGCCTTGAACATAGCAAACCTGTATACCTTATTACGCATGACCTACCAGCCTTGAGCATAACAAACCTGTATACCTTATGATGACACATGACCTACCAGCTTTGAACATAACAAACCTGTACACCTAATGACATATGACATACCAGCCTTGAGCATAACAAAACCTTATAACATGACCTACAAGCCTTGAACATAACAAAACCTTACGACATACGACCTACCAGCCTGGAACATAGCAAACCTTACGATAGCACATGACCAACCAGATCCATCATAACATCTTTCCAACACACTGGATGAGGCTTAGATCAGAGATGAAAGACCCTCTGATCTACTTTTTAAAGAAAAATTTGGAAACTTTTTCGGAGCACTGAAGTTTTTGTAAACAGTACTGATTCTCAGTTTCATAACATGCATATAACGCTAACATTTATCTGCCCCAATAACAGACCTACATCTACTACAACAAGAATAAAGTCTGCAATTAGCGTGGACAGGTTCCCCTGATGCATCATGTATCACACATATCATATAGGGATACTTTTCTGTTCAACTCAACAGAATTTCTGATCCCCCTGCACTTCTTAATCATCACAGCGCCCAGTCACTTCAGTTTAGGTGGTCATCTATTACAAGCCACAATACAGTGAATCAGATGCCCGAGGTAAAGAATAAAGACGTACTATTTGCCGTTTCGCACCACGAATCAGGTGACTGGTCCACTCAAACACAGGTTCAGTGAAAAGGCACACTGTGACTGGCTTTGGCTACAGCGTCATCACCTGAGGCTGTCAGTGTGGCTCCCTATCCCATCCTGTGCTTGGTACACCACATGTGTCTACAAACTACAAAGGAGTTTACAAACAGAAAGCAGGCAAAAATGACCTTGCCCAACAAAAAAAAATTAACGTCACAATTCTGCCATTGCCCATGATTGGCATAACATTGAATCATGATGACCTCTAAAATGTGTCATGCCACATCTTGCATTGCTGCTTGTTCCTCAAAGTCAGTAACAGACCCATCACGAGACCAATAACACACACCAAGAACAGCACACTAGCAATCTCCCCTTTCAAAAAGGTAGCTACAAATGTATTCTCATTTGTATTTTCACGTGAGCAGGTCAAGCCATATACTAATACACTGAAGCTGACTGGAATTAGGGGATGTGGTCAGCACCATTAACAAATGTCTTTACTTTGTACAGCAGCAGACTCGATCACAATTCAATAAGGTCCAAACACAAGTGATCCATCAGGCTTACTTTGGAAGAGAACTGTTTTGGGCATCCAAAATAAGCTGCTCCCAAATTCCATGTTTCTGCCTGGTGTGCCTTTTAAAATTATCAAAACGGTTGAACGTTAAACCACACAAAGGGCAGCAACACAAAACTGGATCAACTTGTTGGCACAATTTCTGATGTCTGTTCCGATGCCCTCCTTGGATAAATAATTTTCCACATACGTCACAGGCGTACTTTTTATCTGACGAGATACTCTTGTTACCTGACAAGAAAAAATATAAAGAAAGAAAATTAACATACATCTAAAAGTACTTTTTTACATCTAAAAGTACTTTTTTTCATCCCTATTTTAACTGGACGCTTGTTTGCCCTCTTAAATTAGAATGCAGTGATGATTCAATTCATAAAAGGAAAAACAAAAACCACCCTGCATAGCACATCAACACATACTTTTCTTGCACACATAATATATTGATGAATTCCCCAATATTTTGCAAATCTATTCTGCGCTTGGAGAGCACAGAAGGGGGGTGGGGGAAGTAAAGGGGGTGGGGGATGGGGGAATCTTTTGCCACTTGCTTGTTACTTTTAACTGGATTACCATTTTGAGTGATCACATTGTTCCAACTGAGCATGTTTCAGCATGCATCCGGAGCCGGACTTCAGATCGAAACTTGATACCACATTTACGACACTTTAACTCCTGACCAATGCCATGCTTCCTTCTCAAATGCACTTTGTAGTTCCAGGGTCGACTGAAAGATTCCTCACAATAGTCGCACATGACAACATAGCCTGATTTAAGCGGCAATTTATTAGGTTCTAGTAAATTCTGTGAGCTCAGCTCTTGTTGGCCAATGGGATCTTCCCAGAATGTGGGGCAGTTTTGCCCTTGCACAGGGACCAAGCCGCTGGAAGTAAACTGAGATAGAAAGGCCTCACCGGTTTCTTTTCTCACTGTCTGTGGCACAAAAGGCTTATCAAAAGCAGCAGCTTGAGGAGGGTGAACGCTGCCAGTTTGCCACCCTGGAAAACATGAAAATATGATTTGCTTGTTTCGAAATAAACCTTCAACTACTGCAAATTAGTACTGAAACAAATGGGTTCTGTGGACAAAACATTCAAGTTTAACCATCAATGTTTTGATAATGAACTTAGTGAATCAAGCTTAGATAATCCATCTCCTCCAATTTTTCTGTTTAGTCTGCAAAGAACCAACTGTACTACTGTAATGATTAGCAACAACTGAACCAATAAAACCTATTTATAACTTCAATACTCCTGTTAATCCAAAATGGATTTTTGTATGCATGCGTCTCGTTCCCCTAAACAGCACCTTCTGAACAGCATACACAATTTGAACAGGGTTTTAAAAAGGAAAAAAAGAAGAAAGTGGAGGTGGGAGGTGAGGGAGGAGGAGGGGTAAGGTAAGGTAATAATGCTTATAGCCCAGCTGACCGCAAAGGGCCCATCAGGGCTCTCACCACGTTCAAATCAACTCAAGTCATCTTTTTAAAAAAAAATTTAATTAAAAAAAAAAACTTTCACACATCTCTTTAAATTACATCTTCTACAAACGCACCAGAAACGTCCTTTAAAATCTTTCTTCCGTAAAATCTTAAAATCAGATGAAAAATGTTAATCTCTCTCAAAAACTCAAAGATGACGTCAGGTAGGACATCTCTGAACAGGGTTTTCATGGACTCTGCTGTAACGTGTTTATGTCTCACATTGTACAAGTCCCAACAATCTAAAAGAATATGTTTCACTGTGAGTGGAACATGACATGGAATACACCACGAAGCTTCTTCACTCTTTAAAAGGTATGGGAGGGAGTATGTAATTTCATTTAAAAGGAAAAAAAAAGGTCAAGAAACAAATGTTAGTATCTTCTTACCCTACAAAACTGCTGATGTTTATCAAGCTGGATTTTGGATCTAAAACGAATCATGCAGTGTGGGCAACTAAGTGATGGCCCCAGCCCATGTTTGGACTGAACGTGAACCCTGAGATTGTCTACTCTGGAAAACGTCTTGTCACACAAGTCACATGGAATTAACACTATCTTGCTGCAAGTTTTTTCATGTCGATCCAAACTGCACTGATGGGCAAATGTTCGGTGGCAAATGCTACACTGAAGAGTTTTATTTGCATGTGCATATTCCAGTTCAACTTCGCTCACAAAGCCACCTCTCCCTTCTGCAGCAATACCATCAGTGAAGTTCGCCTGGCTCTGGCCCAAAAACCTTTGTGCGTAGCCTTCCAATCGGTTCACTGCAGACCAAAAACACCATCCGTCCATCAGATATGACAAACCACCATACTAATGCCTTATAATTCACTCTAATATGTGTAATGCAATTGAGTGAGTGAAAGATTGATATTTGAATTTCCATGCAAGGAATGACGGGGATTGGGGGAACTTGCTCATTCTAGTATGCTAATTCCTTTTCTTACTAGCAATCCTAGTAAAAACTACTGTTGGTTTTCTCTGGCAGGACATCTGTGGGTTTCCAATCGCACTTTTGATCTAAATGTGATTCCACAACAAGAACATGTCAGCTGCTCTCCAACACCATGACGACACCGCAAATGAACTTTGAGATTGAAACGTCGGGCAAAGGCCATGTCACAAAAGTCACAGGAAAAAATCATCCCTTTACAAGTTCTGATGTGCGTTTGATATTCTGATACATGACTGAAGTATCTTCTGCACAGTCTGCACATGTTTCCTTCCACATTTACAGCTCCTATGGACCTCAAAGCACTTGAAGAGCTAAATGCCGAAGGAAGTGACACATGGAATGGAATACTGCCCTGTAACTTCGTTTTAATGGTTGAAGCCATGAATGAAGAAGACTGGTGAGCAACAGCAAGAGAAAACTGCGGGGGGAGTGCACCTGCTGATCGTCCTTCTCCCATCAGGACACTGGGTCCACCAATCTTGTTATGAAGGGTGCCAATCAAATCACTTCCCTGAGTCAGTGAGGCGATGCCAGCAGAGAACAATGGCACTGGAACCAAGGTTAAACACATCACGTCACAGCATGATCCTATTTATTTCACACACAAAAAGAAAGTGAAGCACTGACTGCATTTTTGATCTGGGGTTGAGCAGGTTTTGGTTCTGGGGGAGTAATTTTAGTCTGTATAAAAATACTGAGTAATGCAGTTACTACATTAAAAGTATCCCTCACTATACTTCTTTGTCCTGTTTAAATCACTTCCAGAAGCTAGTGCAAACCATAAGGAAATCCTGGCTTTCAACTGGCAATCTGGGCTGGAAAGCGATTCAAAAGGCAGCCATTAATATTTTAAAGACCGTATCAAATATTTCTGTCTACCCCATAGAAAAATAAATCTTTTTAATAACTCATAAATGCACATTATCATCAAGTTTGGTGACAATTTATGATAGTATTGTTTAACACACAAAAATCTTTTTCTTCTTCTGTTACATCTGTAATATTCAGGAACATGATTAACTTGTGCATGTGTGTGTGTGTGTTTGTGTGTGTGAGTGTGTGTGAATGTGAGCACGCACATGCTTGGTCCCAATTTAAATGAAGTCAATTAATCCATGACGCAAAATAATTAAAGTTCCTCTACGCCCATCTCCCCTTCCCCCAACACACACTTCATTCCACTTCCATCTTCCATTTTTGCCCAAAGGTCTTTGCCGTTTAAATGAAAAATCTCTGGCCACAAATATATTTTGTATCGTACACAATTAGGACAGTACCATTGCAATTATTTCTTAAAATGTGTAGCCATATGACTGGTGAGATTGTCCTTGCGATAAAATCTTCTTTGACAAACTATGCACTGATGCCTGAAAGATGAAGAATCTCTGTGTTTCCACTTGTGTCTAATCCATGCTTCATTGTTCTTGAACAGCTGGCCACACACTTCACATGCTCGACACCATGACATGTCACTGCCCCACAGCCAGTTCCTCTGTATGTCCCGAGATTCTGAAAGCGAAATTTCCCCATTTGTATTCAACTTAATTTGTATGAATATAAAGGGATATCATAAAAAATCTAGAAATATGTTACCAATACTTGTGCACTTTCAGTTAAAACCAAAGGAAAATCTGCTGCCCTTCTAAAACAAAATTTTCATACACAGCATAATAAAGATCAAAACGACACTAATTTTTTTTTTGTTGTAAATCAAATACAGCACAAGCATCAGATATAATCATGGATTTCCATCCAATTCAACCTGAAATCCATCCAATTCAACCTATCATTTACATGGTTTGTCTCCAATTTTCACTTGGTAAATTTAGGATTAGCACACCATTCTGCCCTACTAATCAACACACTGGCCAACACCTGTGTACTGATCCCCTTCCATCCCGTCCCGTCTGAATAAAACTACTTAAGTAACGAACTGTTACCGAGTGCATTTGCTAATGGACGAAAGGTCAGAGGGATGCTTCTAATTATATACTTGCCCAGGCAATGTTAACTTTGTTATTCTTGCACCTTTAAGTGCTCTGACCAATGTTGCCATGGAACAGCATATATAGCAAATCGTCCAATGATTAACATTAATAACCATAATTTCAGCATTTTAAGTTGCTACTTTTTGCCCAACTTGCACTTCTACAGCTAAACACCAGCACTGCTTTACTCTGGATTTTTCAACCATTCTATTCTTCACTGGCCTCAGGAGGATTATCTTCGGATCTGCAGCCAACCCAACGCATCAAAAATCCAGTATTTGGAGTGAACTTCTCACAAACTAAAGGATTAATGTAAGAGCAATACACAAAGTGACCACTGTCCACAATACCTGAACACTATTTTACCATGGTTTGTCAACTGCCAGCACTGTGCGGTAAAGCAAACGTGCGCAAGTTTAAACACCATGCCTTCAATGTACAATTCTGCTGAACCTGTTCTACTTCTATGGTTGTGTACCGAAGCATGTGCATCATTTTACTCCTGAAGGCACATGCACCAGCTTAATCTACTTACAATTTTCTTTCCTATCCACAGATGGACTCATCTGTCGGGACATTTTCTTGGCTGCCTGTCCGTGTCATGCCACTATGTAATGCCACCTAATTTCCTGCTCCCCTCCCTGGGAGTCTGTCAAGCCATTTCTTGGCAAGTAGAGCAAGATTCTGTCTCCTGGGTGGATATCACTCTCTGTGTTGACCCATGTCAGTGTTGCAGATTCTTAAGTTCCTTTAAGTTTTTTTTTTTTTTTGCAACCTGCCAATCAGCTCCAGAACAAGCACCTGGCTTTAGGTCATTTTCTTTCGGAACTCTGGTGAATCCATAATGCGAGTTTTGTTGCTGTACGTTTAATAGAATCACCACATGACCTTGCAGCACTCAAAATAAACAAAGACGACGTTCTGAGCAAGTCCCCACCACCCTTCCCCACCACCCATTCCATGTATTGCCATTTTCAGTTTGTCAGTTCATGACAGTTACTCCTAGTCCTAGGACTGCACAAGCTTTGTTTACATTCTGCTTAACACTCTCTTCTTAAACCAACAATGACAGGCACTTCTATAATGTCCTCTTTGGACCTAGTCAACTACCAAGGTACATTCTCATACACATATTAACAGCCTCTATTCAAGTCTGAATCATAATAGCCCAGCCGTCCACTAAAAGCCTTTTCAGGGCTGTCAAATACTCATTTAAAAAAACGTCACTATACGAACAATTCAGAACACTGGCAAAAATTATTTCCTCAAAAAACAAAAAAGAAAAAAAAAAACACCACCAACAACCAAAGTCTATGACATGGTAGCAAGTACTGTCATAGCATATAAACTTGGGCTGTGCTGTTGACGCCAGGCATCTCTATTCATAATCACACTGACAGACACAGGAACAATTAAAAAAAAAGGTGTGCGTTGATGTCAGGCATCTCTTTTGGAAATCAGACAGACTAAGAACTAACTACAAAACATTTGGAGGATTCTGAAGGCACTGTTTGAAAAGAAGTTTTAAGGCTGAATTTGAAAGATGCAACAGAAGTATAGTGAGTTCCAAGGCTGAATTTGAAGGATGCAACAGAAGTGGAATACCCGATAGTGAATGGAGCTAGACTGACACACAAGGCCTTCCCTACTGGAAAGATCTCCAACTACAGAGCGGAGACAATAGCACTGCTCAACGCAGTGAGGATCTTTCTGGGACCGGCCAGCCCATCACAGAAGGTTGTCTTCTTCACAGACTGCCGATCTCTGCTGCAGGGACTTCCGAACAAAAGAAATGAACAACATATGCAAGACATCAAGGCTGCCCTCCATGAACTCTCAAAACAGTCTATCATTACACTTCTGTGGATTCCGTCTCACTGTGGGATCATGGGCAATGAAAAAGCTGATGCTCTCTCCAAGGCAGGCAGCAAAATGGAGCAGTTCAGCCACCCCGTGACCTACAGGGAGGCCAAGACCATCATCCACAACCAGTTTCAGTCCCAGTGGAAGAGAAGGCTGGGTGCAGAGTGGTGCTGACCCGATCCACCAGCTCCAAAGGCACCAGCAGACAATCCTCTTCAGAGGACCAGCCACTGCAGACTGCTGAGTCATCTTAACCGCCTGAAGATCACCTACACTGACCAGTGTCCATGCGGCACTGGATCCCAGACCCCTGAACATGTCCAACCTGGAGAAGACCGCGGGCTTCATCATGGCGGCCGGGTTACAAGTCTGACGCATCCAGCTTCAATTGAACGCAGAAGAAGAATGAATGGAGCTAGAGATCACAGACAGACAAGAAATGAGATTCAAGTTTAATGCGCCGCTCATTCCGACACCCTGTTCACAGCCACAGCCCGGTAGGTCCTGCCGCAACCCCGGCACTCCACAGAAAGCAGTCAATGTCAAGTCGTCAAGAAGCAACCCACTGGAGAAGACACTGCAGTGCTGCCGAGTCACTTCAGTGGTGTTCAGTGGTGTCTGTTCTGATCCAACATACTAAAGGACACCATCTACTAAGCCCCCTGCTGCACTGATGACAATAATTGCTTAGTCGCGGAGCCGGCATGAGCGAGTTCTCCTTCCGGAGTGTGCCACCACCTCCGTCCAACAACAGCCCCCGTGGACTCGCCAATACCGGTGACCCCGACAGAACCAAACCAAGGCCACAGACGTGGAGAGGACATCAAAACTGAAGTCACCATGAGAGTAGGGCATGATGGGCCACAGAATTTGACTTTTTTTTTTAATGCTGATCGATGAGAAGGAGGATGATGCTATGGATTTCCATTTCGGTCTGAGACTGCATGACTGGGCTGTACTATACACTTCATTTCACAATATATCCTGGCGTCAACCAGGCCAGAGATATAGAGACACCTGCAGTGCTTGTCAGGAAATTTGAGCAACACTCTCAGAGACTCATCCATTAAGTGGATGAAACTCAACTGGTGGTCCCAGTCTTCCCAACTGAGCCCACAGCAAACTCAGCTCTGGGTAGGAGCCCGTCGGGGCAGAAAAATCCCACATGACTCTGACGGGAATCGAACCTGCGACCTCCCAGCCGGGAGTCCGCTAACTACTTCGCCATGGCGGCTGATAAGTTTAATGCGTTTTGCCGAGCGAGATGAAAGAGCGAAGCAAGTGTGTGTACATGGCAATGAGATAAGCAGGAGCAACAGCTTTTGAGAAACAAGCTGTTTTATCATCATTCTTGCAGAAAAGGAAGCCAGTTGCATTTCATCAGTAGAGTCTTGCAGAAAAAGAAGCCGGTGACATTTCATCAGGAAAGTGTTACATGGTCGACAACTTTAAGACTTGACAAGACAAGGCTAGCAGCCCAATTCTGGAGATACTGCCGTGATTGAAGGGCACAGTGAAGACAACCAGCAAGAAGAGAGTTGGTCATCTTTTAAAAGGAGCACTTTCTCTATCCTTGCACTTGACAGCCCCGAAACCTTTCTCTTACTCTTTAATATTCTCATTTAACTGAATGAACAAATTTTAAAAAATCAGAAAGTGGGCAGTACTGCAAATACTGTCTCTGCATTCGACACGCTTCCCCTAACCTCAATCCCTCCTCTGGCAAAGATTTGGACCATTTCTTCTGTTCAGTCTTTTTGCCAGTCCTTGTGTACCAATACTACTTCAACTAAGAGAATTCTAAACTTTTTTTTTCTTCTGTTTAGTTTCATGCTTATTTAGCTTCTGAAGCAACACTAGAAAAGGATAACCAGCCTTCCAAGCAGCCACGACATCTCACAACTGAATACTGCTAGGATCATTCACAGCCAAATAGCCTGCAAAATCTGCAATCTAATGGACCACGTGGTGGTGCCAAACTGAGGAGTCGCTGCATCCAGTGCTGAAGTCAATGCAGCAGTTAAGCTACAGATTTTGTCAGCCTGCCCGGCTCTCAGCTGTAACCCAGAGTTAACCCATCAACTGGTGTCATTAACAACTCTTTCCAAAGCACAACAGCATATATGACAAAAGCTTGAGCTGAAAAATACAACTCTGTATATGGAAAGAAAACGGTCATCAGCGTTTCAATGCCAAGGGGTAGAGACATTTCACGTGACGTTGCAATACAGGTTATCTCAGGACACCAATCTCACATCCAGGGAAGAGAACAAAAGTGCATCCTCCACCAAAAGCATCAGCTGCTGAATTTGTCTTTATCTGCAACATTTAGTACAGTCTGGAATTTGTCTCATCTGTTATGTTTGATGCAATTTGGAGTTTTTCTGCAACATAGTATGTAGTTTGTAGCCTAATCAATAAAGACTATGTAAATTATTGCCGTTGTTGTTAATGATATGAGCATCACTCCATCTCAATAGAAACTGTCTTCAATGTTTCCCAACCCCAACCATCTTCCAAGTCAAAATAAAAATCTTAATATCTATGCAAGGAAAGACAAGTCCACAAGTCAGCCTCTCACACAAACATCCCATGAGCAGGAAAAACACAGAAATCCATGCAGAAAAAAATGTATGCAAGATCATTGACCAATGCATGTTTGCCAGAATGTAACGGTATTCAACTGAAAGACCACAATGTGAGCTTCAGAACAAAAACAAATGGCACACACAACAAAAGTTTTAGACAGGAATTTATTTCATAAACCATGAAAATCATATCAGATAATGATGGCCTTTTTTCCTTCTTTTTTATGTACACAAGACTTGAATCACTTACAAAAAATACATCATAAAGGTTCCATGCCAATGATTCAAACACAAAAGGTACAGCATAAATTCCAACACATGATCATGGCAAAACAAAAATCCAACATTCTCTCTCATTTTTAAATCATGAACAATGCATGTAATACAATGATTGAAGTTTGCATTTTCAGTTTCTGACAGCTTTTTTTTTTCCCCCTTTGTGCATCCCCATTTAGGGAAAAGATCACTGCCAGTTCTGAATAAAAATTCATCCATGCACAAACAAATCCCTTTCGAACATTTTTCATGATTCCAAATCCATTTACACACACAAGACTAGGCGTCTAACAAGTTATAAAACGACAGAATACCAGACTCTGAAGACATCAACATGCTCTTTAGAAATGACTAAGACATTAATCATGCAATAAATCCCTCCTTTTCCCACCAATATCAAGTACGAAACGAACAAAAACAGCATACTTATCACAAACATTAAACTTCGTGAGCACTGTGAAGCTGGTCCAGCGTCGTGTACACTTTACAAACACGCATCTGTCATACACATTTCACAAACATATGTCTGTCATACACATTTTACGAACATATGTCTGTGATACACATTTTATACACATGCATCTTTCAAACAAAGTTTACAAATATACATCAGTCATACACATTTTACAAACATACATCTGTAATACACATTTACAAATTAATAGACGTCTTTTTCTATGATGCATTCAACGAGCAAATTAAAGCAAAACTTTTCTAGTTAAAATGGGGGATAAAAGACGCATGACTGCCTCATTACTTGAGCCTTTTGGAAAGCAGCACATCATCATCAAAACAAATTCGAGTGACTGCCAGAACCCAGTATCATATACATTAATAAGAGAGTACTGGTTTCTGCATCACCCTCGATACCCTTCATCTTCATCAACTTTCTTCACACTTCATGTTTGGATGACGTGGGTGTGTGTGGGTATGTGTGCATGTATGTGCACAATGTGTGCGTACGTGCCTGCTTGGGCATGATGTAACTGTTCATCTTTATTATATGTTGCTGAATAATTGACCCTAACATGATTGACCCTAACATGATTTTCTTATTTAAAGGAAACAAAAGCATAACAGACCATAACTGACATTGTATTGACGACAGTTTTCTGTCTAGAGTGTGTGCAGCATGCATGTGTGCGTGTGTGCACAGGCATGTGTGCAAATGCATGTGTACACACTTGTTTTAAATCGACTGACTTGAACACTACACCCTACTAACCTGTTTCACTGGCAGATTATGGACATTTTGGTGCTCTTAACCTTTCTTCAAACAAACCATGGTTGCTCCGCATGTGTCTTATTAGATTGTCGTTACGATTATATTCACTGCCACATACAGAGCAGGCAAAAGTACTGCCACCAGAATGCAACTTGAAATGTCTGTTCAAAGTGCCAAACTGAGTAAAAGATTTATGACATACAGGACACATAAACATCCCTTCTCGCAAAACTGTGCCATATCCAACTTCACCTGATACACTAAGATCACTCTCTTGCAGTACATCTGCAGCCTCTGAGCAAAAATAAGCGCTGAAATCTGATACTTCACACTCTATTTTGAAAGGCTGTGGTGCTAGGCTGTTGCCTTTTACTTTTCTTCCCTTCTGTTGAGATGGAGGACATGACAAGGCAATCACACCTGTAAAAAAATATGTAATCACTTTCAACATACAGTTTGGGGACGGGCTGTGGAGAATATAATAAAAGAAATACTAAATGATACTCCCCACAAAAAAAAATTTCCAATGACCAAACATTTACTTTAAATACCAAAACCTGTTTATTAAATCTATTTTTTCATACTGCTGCTGCTACATTCAGTCCAGAAATAACTTTTGTCATATTTTCCTGCTCACCAGCATGCATCCGCAATGTGTATACAAAAAAAAAAAAAAAAAAAAAATGGGAGAGAGAGTGTACGCTATGTGTGTGTGCGTGTACAAGCATTGTGTAATTTTTTTCCCCCTACTGAAATGCTGCAGCCATCTTCCACATGTCTTCAGGTACCCTTCTCTTCACCAGTAGGGCATTGGGAGGGGAGTGCAACAGGCGCGAGGGAAGTCAAAACATTTGGACAGAAAAATATCTTTCAAAACTACCCCCATACCATTATAAACAAATGCTCAACCCAAAGTACAGTTCTTACCAAGTGAACATTAGGGAAGACTATTGACCGATTTCTATGAATCAGAGGATGTGCTTTTTCTTTTTCAAAACTGATATTCTAACACCGACATACAAACACATCAAAACAACCCTATGACAATAAAAATACTTCTTTGCACAAATCTGATGGTACAAAACAAAAATATATCATTAGCAAGCTTGTTCACAGCCATGGAAATAAAGCTTCTAGTGAAAAGGATCTTATTTTTCAATTCTCTTGCCTACTTTTTCTGCCGCACATAACCTTTTAACCCTCTGCCCATCGCATTGACCGAGATCGACCGCAAGATTTCCTCTATCTGAATACCGTATCGACTGAGATCGACCGCTAAATACTAGGTCAACGACTTTCACTTTCACCATCACATATCCCAGAATGCAATCGCGACAGAAGTCTTCCGGTACGGCCTTTTATGGACGCTACTTTTTTTTTTTGGTTGCACAAGTTTTGGTGGAGTACTTTTGCTGCTGTGAATGTTCAAAGTTAGGCTTTTTTCCAAAAAACTTCGAGAAAATGGCGGATCAAGTAACTATGCAAGTTGTAGAATTCATTTTTGGATGTGATAGTGATGAAGAGAACGTATTTGAGGGCTACATTCTTGAAGTATTTGAAGTGAGACAATTCAGACATCGATCTTGACCTAGTTATAAAGAAAGATTGACTGCTGACTGATTTTGAGGCCGGAATCAATGATGCAGGCAATCATAATGACGATGTCAAATTGCCCATTGCTGCTGGGTCCTACCTCCCCAAAAAAGAAAATTCTAAAAACAAAAGCTGCTAGAGATTCTTTAATTGCTGACTGGAGTGGTAAGCTACAAGAAGTGAAGCCCCAAAAACTTTCGCTTTTTGACAGCCAGGAAACCGGGTCAGTCAGTGGGTATGTCCCATGATTTGCCTGTGGGAGTGTCACCTTTTGATTTCAGAGGAATTTTGGCAGACTTTTAGCGAGAAACAAATTTATTTGCTGCACAAACCAAGCAGAAAAGGATGAGCATACACTCTGGCCTAAATTAAAAATTGCCTCGTTATCAAAAAGCAAAGAGGAGATGGACAAGAGGTACATCATCACCACAATGCGTGTGTCGGGGGGGGGGGGGGGCCTGATTGCTTAGTGCACTTATGCAAAAGCACATTTTTGCTGAATTTCATCACAATTTCAAGTCCAGTATTCAGTAATCTGTTCTTGTTACTTTTTTCCCCTCCGTAGTTAGAAGACAAATCTTCTTATATGCGATGTCTTCGGTTTAACAAAATTGAAGTTTTGGTCTTTTTTTTTTCCCTGCACAACCAAAGTTGATTGTTTAGTGTACAGACCATATATAATGGCTTTATTTAGTTCCTGAAGGTTTCAGTACTTTGTTTAGACTTGGAAAATAACTGTGTGCTCCTGATCGATGACATTCTGTGGGTACAGAAAATTTAGGGCAAATTGTTTTAGCACCGAAAACACTGAAGTAGAGTTCGTCTGGGTTTTTTTCCCCCCTTGTGTACCAGTTCACTATATATGGGTAAAATGGCTGTTTTGGATAGAGTGATGTCTTTGACTTTTTTTCATTACTTTTGTCAGGGCTTAAAATGGTCTATCCAAAAATCAGAGGAAAATTTCTGAAGTGGCGAAGCCACGAATGCGTGCCTGCAAAGCAGGCACGCCCTGCTAGGGGGGTCTGGGGGCATGCCCCCCCAGAAAATTTTGAAAATCTAGAACAAAATCTGTGCACTCTGGCTCATTCTGAGCCCTATTTTTGGGAAAAAAATTGCACAGAAAAAGTGCAAGATTTAATGCAGAAAAGGTACATCCATACAGATATTCAATCCACTGTCAAAGACAAGACAAAGGTCTTAAACATCTAAATCTAAAATGATATTTATATCAACACATTTCATGTGAAAAGAGCATAAAAAAGACCAACAGGTTATCAAGACAAAACAAAGTGGTTATTGGTGGAGACACAGTTATCAAAATTCAAAACTCACGTTTGGAATGTGGAACTAAGCAATTTTTGATCTGAGTGCGACGATCCCGCGGAAAGTGTAGACGATGTCTGTGGTGCACAGTACACATCTTGCACTGCCTGGCACGTCAACCTTTCGAATATGTTGACCGATCCGCTCGAATTCATCGGGATCTGACCTCACTTTCACGGACTTTAAAGTCCACTCCCACCTCCATTGTTTTTGATCCCGCTTTCGTCAAACTTCTCTCCACGTTCGATGATTCTCACAGTCGCCATCTTGATAGATTAGGCGCCTAAAGCTACCGGTGCGAAATGGCTGTTTGCGACTTTGAACCGAATACGAATCAGAACCATATGCGAATGCGGACGCGTTTGGGGCGTTTTAGATCGGGTTTCTTTCCCCCGAGGAAATCGATTTTTTTTCCCGAGGAATTTTTTGGCTTCCCGAGGAATTTCTCGGATCCGAGGGGATTTTAAGCCCTGTTTTGTAGAACAGACGAGTTAAAAGCAAATTTTTTTTATTGAGGTTTGTTTATGGCAAGTGTGTATGTATTGCGAAGTTACCTCACTTGGCATGGTATTCTCATAGTCATGTAGCACAAAGTGTTAATGACTTTGAAAAAATAAAAAATGAACAAAAAGACGAACCTACAATTTTAAAGGTATGTGGTTAAACAGTATGCTAGCGTCCTTAAATTTCAGCCTCTGGCTCCTTTTTATGTTCTTTGTCTAAAGTCACCTGTTCTGAAAATACCGAGCATTAGCTGTCCACATTCAATACTAACAATTAGACATGCTAGGTTGATTTGTTAAACACAGTTGTGCACAGGTAGTTTCATTTGATGAATCAACTTTTTGAACACAGAGTAATATCAATTTGTGTTTGCAAGATCCTCTTTTGTGGAGACCACCACATGTCGCTGACCACCCTTATGCTCAGACAATGCACCTTGTCCCCCTCATCATTTCTCTGACAACAATCACCAGTGTCATGTTGAAGCTGACTGATCGTTGAATTACTGCTTCATTTTGGTATTGTATGGCACATTAAATAGTTCTGTACCGAGTCAGTGCACGAATATTCAATATCAGGAGCAACCATGATGGACCCCAGCCAAAATGTACATCAGGAACAACCATCATGGTTTTATTTGTATTATACATGCCATGGCAAAAATAATACTCAAAGCTTAAGTTTTGCTCACCATGAGCAAGTTCAATAAATATGCATTATCCTTCCCTCCTTCACAAATGTCCAAATCTACACTACACAAACTTTATCCGTTTTGATTTCTTTGTATTTTGCTCATGTGATTTTGGATGATCTTATTTGCATCTTTTTGAAATTGTTCATTCAATCTTTTATTTGGTTTTGGGACGTTTTTCCCCCCTATCAGCTCTGTGCACTCAGAAAGCCAGTCCTGCCAAAACAGTTCCGTTCAATGACCAGGTTCAAAGTCTTCTTTCTCAATGAATAACACCACATGAACAATTGACAGATATCTTAAACCATCTGGTTTCAAGTTGTTCATAACCCTGCCCATTACATGATGTTATCTCCAGGCAATGCAAATCTAGTTAGAACAAGAATGGTCATAGAGTCGGGTATTTGTCTTAAGAACCTTTCCACATTTTTGACACTCAAATAACTTGCCAACATTGTGTTGACCCCTGAGATGTTCCTTGAGAGCACAGCGAGAGCTGTAAATGCGTCCACATAAATTACACATGCAATTTCTTTTACCAAAGCAAACATTCACATGATCTTTAAGTGCATTTACATCTGACAGAACAAACATGCACACTTTGCACTGAACATTCGTGTCATTTGGATTCACAACTAAGGAAGCTGATACTTTTGCCTGGGAAACATTTCCTAACAGAGAAGCATCGTTCTCTAGACCGAAAAAGCTAACATTACTTCCCTCCATGATTAATGATCCTTGATGGTGGCTTGGGAAATCTTTCCAGCTTCTGGCAGCTGACAAGGACAAAACCAGCAGTTTATTCAAACCTTTGGTTAAGAATGGTATTTCAATAAGAAATAAATGGTGAAAAAACAGGCTAGACAACCAGCTAGATAACTATCAATTATCTACAGCTTCAATATTTCTCAACATTTCATCATTCTAACAAAGATCGTAACACTCGAACTGAGGGAAAAGGCTTGGGCAAAGCACCAGTCACACATGCACCCTGCTCTCCTCCCCAGTGTATTCCCTGTACTGTCTCTATTCCATTTTGGGAGATAAGATAAGATAATGTTGCTTATAGCCCAGCCGACCGCAAAGGGCCATATCAGGGCTGTCACCACGTTAAAACATTCCATTTTGGGAGCTAGTGCAGATTTTCTGCATGTTTTTGAATGTGAATCTTTAATGAATCAAGTCTGTAGAAGGTTTTTTCACATATGTCACACCTGAAGTCGAACTGCCCTTCACAAGCTTTACGATGTCTATAAATGCTTCTACGATGCCCAAACTTCTGGTGACACCTTGGACATTCAAAAATTTTTGGCGGCCTTGGTTTGTTGTAGTTGAATGAGCTGACTGAATTCATTAGAGGAACTGCCCCTGGATATCTGAATGGAAAAGCGGTGTTCTTCACACCACTCTCTGTTTCTACAGACCCATTAGTGTTTACATCAGTAGTTGAAAATCTGTGAGACTCCTCCCGCTGTCTTTGCCAAGGAAAACCTTGCAGCTCCCACCCACCAGGTAACACTGGAATAAGACAGAACATCACTACATTTCCAACAAAATATCAAATGGAAAAAAAATGCTATTTGTTGGCAAGTAATGTTGCAATATATTTTTTCATCTAAAAGAACAATCATAGATGCCATGTTTGGACTGCAAATGGCTTTTCAGTACATCTGATCTGTAGAAAACCTGTTCACAACAATGACATTTGAAGTCAAATTTGCCTTCACAAGCTTTTCTATGTCTGACCAAGTTTCTGTTGTAACTGAATGACTGGTTACATTTGTCACAAAAATAGATCTTTGGGCGTATACTCCTTCTCTGCCATCTTTGAATACTGTAGAATCTGGGAACAGTAGTGCTGAAATAGTCACCAAATCTATAATCTTCATTGTGTAAAACTGGTGACAAAAGTGGTTTCTTTTCAATTCCAACAAAATGGACTCCTCCCGTCTTCTCAGATATCTTTGTCCCTGTACACACATTTTAACACACACACACACACACACTCACACATACACACACACACACACCATCACAAACCCACATTAACACACAAAACCATAAAAGGAGAAAAATAAACTTTTCTTCCATTTAAAGAATATATTCAAAGATCATAATATAAATAAACTACTGATGCATTAGTTGCCTTTTTTTCCGTTTTAGATTCTTCTTTCTCCACTTTCAAAGGATAACAGTTCCAAGTGCTTTGCTATTTTCAGAATATACCTTTTTTCTGTAATGTTGCTCATTCACAACCATTTTCCCAGTTTTGCATCCCATCTTGCATATACCCCAAGACAAAAACAATTTACCTCGAATCAGAATTGCGACAAAAACTGAAAACTTTCACAGCTGCTCAAACTTCAGAGAAAGTTTGTTAAAATCCAATTTTCTATAAAAAAAAAAAACTTAACTTACTGAAGCCATAATGATGGTGTTTAGTTCATCATTGTTTTGTTCCTTCTCCATTCCTTCCGATTTTCATACAGAAACAAGGTCTCTGTCAGTTTGGTATCAACATTTCAACAAGTATCTGGTGACTTGATAAAGTAAAGATTTTGGGCAAAATAACAACATGCAGTCAGTCATTAATTCCTAACACCATGGTTTAGTATATTATTCAAAATGAGATCATTCTTTAATAACTTTTCAAAGACACTTCAGTCCGATTTCCTGCCTACCAAAGACATATAAATGTGTGCAAGAGCAGATCAGACAAGTAGTTGTATAAAACTCGTCTTGGAGAAGGGAAGGGAGGAAGAGGCGAGGAGGTGACAAAGTACTCAATAGCACAACACTATTTGAACACTTTTTCTAGTTTTCATGGTACACCCAAAAAAAAAAAAAATGTTTAGTTCATCATTTCTGAAGATGTCTATGTGGGGAAAACCATTCATGCAAAAGACACATTTAATGGTACACACTACATTACTCAAATCATCAGAACTCTATCCCTCTACAATTACTAATACTGCTATGACTCCCAATAACTTCAGCTCTTTCAGTGGTCTCTACACCTAAATATTTATATCTGGAAATGTGATACTGGCAACTTGTGGGTTAGATTTAACACGATGTAATTCTGATAATCTCATAGCTGCTCTGAGTGCAGCATTTGCCTCTACAAATCTACCATCTGTAACGATGTCAAACTCACGGAAAAAAGGAGCACCCTGCAGATGCCGCCTCAGTCCTTGCCTAATAGCCATCATGCTGTTCTTGGAGTATACCTCTCCATTTCGACTGCGAACATTGGCAAAAAAATCAGCCAAAGACAAATTAAGATCTCCCGCTTGCATTCCTTCAAAACTGGTTGATCTTCCTCGAGCTTGCAAATACTCCCGGAACATGTGCACAGCGTAACGTGTAGATTCCTTTGTCTTGGTGCTTTTTGCTTGGTCTCCACTATTTGCACAGCGAACTGCAGTCTGTAGCCACAGGTCACCAAAAAAACTGTGAAGAAGATGAAAATAATTGCTCTCAAAATGTCATAAAATAGGCCAACATGCAATGGGTTAAGGTAAGTGTTCAGACCCCTCTGCTGAATGCTAATACGGCAAGCATATAATTTACTTCAGATTTAATTAAACATGAAGAGACAGGGTTTATGCTGATCAGCTCTACTCATGCCCCCAAATGCAGATGTGTGCACACACACAAGAATAGCTTTTAACTGCACATTTGGGCATTCCCTTTGCAACTTTCTCAAAGTTTCCTCTTAAACAAGACAACATGCCATATTATGTATCAAAATGTAGGTAAATGTTTTAATTTTGAATAAGCAGAAAAGCTGCAGAATCTGATCACAAAATGTTTGAGATGCGTTACCGAAACAGTAATAACTGAAAAATTTTCACATATTTGTGATTGCTGGAATAATATCAGTAAAATTCGATCATGGTATCAAATGTGGCCATTTGATTTCAAAGAAACGAACTTGGAGCAAGTCAAATGTGATGTTTTTTTCTATCCTTGCATTCAAAAGTCTGTTATTTTATATTATTTTTATTGATGAGGGGGAAAAAGTCATCTACATTTGTTCAAACCACTCTCTTGCACAGTGTGGTCTCAAAATGTAGTAGCTGTGATGTAGCGTACATGGTCTATTATACATGCAGCGACACTCCTTTGATAAAACCAAAGCTGCAACTTGTGTTCAAACATACTCTATCAATCTTCAATTCTGTTTTTCAAAAACAGTGCATACTTCTGTCAACATATTCTACGAACCTTGAATTCTCATGCTTACTGAAGATTTCATGGAACTTGGTCACTTAAACAAGTATGGCAACTCTTGCTCCCATTAACGAAATAAATACATGCCCATAACTTAAAAAAAAAAAAAAAAGTTCCTTATGACACGGAATCGCCTAGCAGAAATGACAACACACAGCACACAGAAAGTCATGGGAGCACGAGCTGACCTACTTTCTTTGCTATTTTCTGCTGAATGTTCCCTGCCTTATTTAAGATTTCCTTTACTCACTCAGATCGACAATTGTAGATCTACATTATCATTCTTATCACTTCTATACCCCAACCAGTTCTTAACAGAGTACTAAAAAAACCCTGAAAAATTGTTTCCATTTATGAACCAAGTTATGAAAATAACTGAGACTTTTGAAGGGTTACTCACATTCAGCAGGGACAAATTCTTTTCCAGCACCAATAATGTACTTCAGTTAAAATGCTTAGTTTATATCAGGTTTTCTGTACAAAAAATCCTCGGGAATAAATCTTATGTGGTCTTCTTCCCTCTGTTAACAAATCACAACCTAACAGCACAAAAAAAGGCTTATTATTTACATAAAAACAAAAACCCTGCATGTATGCATTCATACAAAACCTAAACGGGAAGTGAGAACGCTATAATGCATTTTTTCTGAGAATATGGGAAAACTGGTGTACTTTATGGGCAACTCTTAGGCCTATGAAATGAGTGGATTATCCTTTGGAACAGCGTTTCTCTCTTCTTTTTTTTTAAACTGTTACACATCACATTTAAGCAACAAAAAATAATCTGCTTCCATGGTTTTACTGGTTGGCAGGGAATGCCAACTGAATAAAATCCACAAGCCATGAATGATCGATCTGCACATTTCTGTAGTACCGATACCATCCCATTACAGTCACCACAAGCACAGAGATCCATCCTTCTAAGTAAAATCTTCAAATTCCTGTTCAGATCTGTCAAGTAATCAAAAAAGTCAAGAACATTAAGCCGACATCAAAATCCTCAACAAAAAAGACATTCCTAAAATCCACAATACACCACAGAACACCCTGCCAATCTGCAGAGACTGTTTTAGAACCCCTGCCAATCTGCAGAGACTGCTTTAGAACTGAAAACCCTGCCTATCTGCAAAGACCGTTTTAGAACAAGTTTTGGCAACAAAACAAATAGTTTCAGCCAAGTTTTGGCAACAAAACAAATAGTTTCAGCCAATCAAAAATGATAAAGACACAATCCACACACAATTGAACAGAAACATATACATGCACACTCTCTTTCTCTCCCTCTCTAATAAACCCGCACACACTTACATACACACACACACTACCCTCCACACACAGACTCGCATGCACAATTACACTTGTACATGCGCACACACATACAAATCCCGGTCATCAGTTACCTGAATTACCATGACCTCTCCCTTCAACAGTGAGAAAATAAGAGTGAAATCCTTCTGAATCCAGGAAACTAAATAAACAAAGCTAAAGCCTCGGCCACAATCTCAAGGGAAAGGTGAACATGTTTGTGTTATGCGAACGCTGTGTGGCATTGTATCAGTAATGTAGTAGCTGGCATCATGAATTGTGGACAGGGAGGTACCAAAAATACAACAATTGAAGCCTTAGGTGGTGTGAAGATAAGACAGAAAACTGCAAGGCATTCCCGCTGTTTGATCATGGCCCAAACTAGTGTTGTTTTTTTAGCTTTCCGCTGGAATGCTACTTAAAAAAGAAAAAAGAAAAAGCCAAACCACACCATGACTGCAGTTGAACCCCTGCCACATCCAGACCAAAGCAGGGAAAGTGGAGAACCACAGCCGCAAGTGTCGAGAGTTCTTGCTTGAAGGTAAGATGAAATTTCCTGCATTTATTTTTGCAAACCAGGAATAATTTACACTGAAAGAGCCCAAGCATCCGAATGAGAGCAAGGAGTATGGGCGAGATCAAAGATTCCGACATTCTGAATCACTGAGTTAAATAATTAAACCAATGTTCTGAATCAGTCACACACACTTTTTCTTGTGGTCAGCTAGATATCGCCTGTAGGCAAAACCACAGTTACAAGAATTACAAATATACGGCTTTGTCTTCAGATGCACAGCATTCACATGACCATCACAGTCTTGTTGCAAAACAAATCTCTTGTTACAAAAATGACACACGTAATTTTTTCTCCTCCTCTTCCATTCAGTCAGAAACAGTTCATTGCTTTTCATCCCTGTCGATTCCTTTCCAATTCCACAGATGGGTTGCAGATACTGAAGCGAGTCAGACTGTAACCACGGTCCAACTGGAAGCAAACACACACAATTTTTCTTTTTATATGGCCAGTTAATATGACTTTAAATGTTCAAGACAAACTCAGATGATGCCACCTTGAGAAAATTTGCAGGAAAAAAAAAAACTCTCTTAACTTATAGCCATAAAACTTCCATTTTGAAAAAAAAAAATCAATCAACCGAAAAACTAGTCTGGGTCAAAATATAACATGATTTCCTGTGATTATTCAGCGTTTTCTTTCCAGCAAAAGCACGCTGACATATGTCACACACATATGGTTTAAGCTTGAGGTGAGCAGAGTTAACATGTCCTAAACAGTCCCTTGTACTAGAAAATGTGCGGCCACAAAATTCACACGTTTTGCAGCTCTGTCCTCGATGAGCGAAACTGCTGATGCCAAGCTCCCCTTGGTGTGATAGATGATACTGCCCTTCGCCAGTGATCCCTGCATATGAGCTTCCACTTGCTACAGATGGATCAAAAGACACTGCAAGGATAAATAGAAGGTGGGTTACACTCATAACACGCTCCATTTTCATTATGATTTCCTTTGAATTTTGAACTCTACTTTGACTTTGCAGAATGGGGAAATGGCCTCAAATCAATCAGATACTTAGACACTCACAAGTACAGACGGTTCTGATGTTCAAGCTGGATGCAAGTAAACAGAGACCAAGGTTCAGAAACAAGAGTGGTTTGAAATGTTACACAAAACAGAACTCTCAATGGATTCTGCGTCAATACATTATCTTGTTATATATATATATATATATATATATATAATATATATATATATATATAAAACATATATATATAAAAATATATATACACACACCACATACATACTCACATACATACACAAGATGGGGGGGTGGGGGGAACAATTTTCTTTTACACTTTAGCACATTCCTTTCTCCACTTCTTTTTCTTATTGTTTTCCTACTTTGTCCATCATTTGTTTTCTCTCAAGATTATGTGATATCCAGTTTTGTTTTCTTAAAGCAAGAGGAACAATAAATGTCCAGACATACCGTTATACATCAGGACCAAAACTTTGCCTTCGTCATTTCCACAAAAGCACTTTATAGCTTCAAATTTTGTCTACAGATCCAGTTGCCTGGGGGAGCAGCGATCACCCTAGTAAAGCTTAGAACCAGCATGACAAATTTGGCCAAGGCAAGCAAGTCAAACAAAACCTGCAGCTTGACTACAGTCATAGGTAAAAGTCGAGTAAACAAACACGACAGTCCACCATCCCATCGCCATTAACAGGTTAATCCGGTGATTTTTTTAAAATCAGTCTGATCCAGTAAAATACCAGTAAAAACCGACAAATGCTAACCATGTGGGTACCAATCTGGAGATTTCCCTGGGTAGTAAAGATTATTTAAAGCACAGGCACCTGCCAAGTAAATCCAATATGCGAGAAAGCACCAATCAGCTTCACATTCTATTTTTGATCACCAAACATCTTGCTTGTGCGACTAGTCTCATGACACAATGCCTTAGTGTAGTCTTGTGCATGCTGCCTTTCATGACCAGACAATATCCTGATACTCCAATTTCCAATAACGAGGCTTGATCTGGTTGTATAAATAAGCCAGGAACATAAGGAGACCAATAATGTTTGCCATCCGCTTTCATCTCCTAGTTGTGCTCTGAATGGAAGGGGACAAATGGCGATTTAGAGTCTCCTAGTACTTTTAAACATGCCAAGAATTTAAAAAAGGTCAAGTCTTGTCTATAGTCTCCTTCCACTTTCAGTAATGTTAGGAACAAAGTTAACAAGTATTGTTCTCACAGTCTCTATTCACTCGGAATCATACTTACAACACCTGACGAGGGCAAGTATTCAGATTCCTTGCACTTAGAAAAGAAGTTTGAAAGAAACATACAAACTGTATGTGTGTTCTTTTGTCCTTGTCTAATGTCTGCAGCAGCCAACAAGTACAACTGATATAAAGGATTTCCCATGCTACTACAACATGGCCTCTATGTGGCTTGATGAAGAGTCCTTCAGCACACACTTCACACATTCACCAGATGTTTGAATGTGCTCACTACATGTAAAGTGTTGGCATAAAACACATTTTAAAGTAGTCTTTCTATCCTTCTTCCGATCACATACTCGACACCGTCCTCTCCAAGGACCAAGGGGAAAAGTAGACTGCAGCAGGCCTTGGTGGCGTGAAGTACGAACAACGCAGTACCCATATCTGCCCTTTGAAATATTAAGGTCCTCTAGCCCTGCCAAAACCACAAAATCTTGTCAGAGTTCCCAAGTAACGCATAAACAATCTAAACTGTATTCATGACAGTGAGGGTAAGGTCAGGAATACTTGGAAAGACGGAGCAAGGAGGAAAACAGATTTTACAGACAAACAAGGGCAAAGACTGAGCAAAAACAAGAAAATGCCACACCGTGTGTACTTGAACACTAAATCTGAAGGACATCAGTCTATTACACCAAGACTGCAGAACAGCTTGACTGCCCAACGCAGGGCCAATTTCATGTATTTTACCTGCACTTGTTAAGGGATTGTCAGGGGTTCATACTTCCCGAAGACAAGTAACACCTACATTACATCATCCTCAGGCAAGTTATGTCCTTGTATTACCTCTTCTGCTTTCAGATGAAATCAAGACTCAAATCTTTTGCCTCGATTCTCACATCAGCCTGCGATCATCATCTTCTCGTTATATGGTCCTTCACTCAACAAAGTACTGTCAGTTCCATATAATTCTGGAGAAATGCTAATCACTAAACTGACAGACTGTTAAACCTGATCAACCAGCTTCTGTATGGAATTCTTTGTCTATTTATGAACGTAGTATTGCTGACATTTTACCATCTAGTGTTTTGATGGGAGGTAAAAAGCAACACAAAGGCGGCATTCAAACAACTATACCAAAAACTGGTTACACACACACACAAAATAGAAGCAGCCAGGGTGAGGGGCGGGGAAGCAAAAACAGAAAAGAACCGAGATATAAAATTTAGCGATAAAAGACAAAGGGACTTCAAAAAAAAAAAAAAAAAAAAGGACAGAGAAACAAGTTGGTTTTTTTTTAATTTAAAGAATAAAGAACAAGGAAATGAAAGAATGAATGAGGAGGGAAGACGGTGCGAGGATAGAAGTAGACAGTGGGCGCAAATGCTCAAAAGCACTTTAGACATTGGACTATTACTGCCATGTTCGCCATGTACTTCATAATTTTTGTCCCCATGCAAAATGAATCTATCATTCTACACTTTATGACAAACTTCTGACATTACCTATGTTTAATAATGCTTGCAATACCTACGTTTAATAATGCTATCAGATCATGAATTGCCAGGGAAGAAATCAACAACAAAGCTCTTCTTGATGCCAGTGACGAATGACAATATCAGCAGTTATTAAACGCTCTTTGTCTGTGACAATTAACCCGAAGAGTGCCTTTAAGCCGTCAGTTGACGCCGAAGTAAAAATGCTTTCCCAGTCCACTGACGTCATGCATTTTTCTTGAATTTTCATTCGTTACTATTTCCATCAACGGACTCAAATAGAGTGTGCGTAGAAAGCCTTACATGTCTGTAGTCTTAAAATAATATGTAAATGACCACACGTGAGGGGAAAGCCCATTTATTCTCATCACTGACTGGATGACCAGCCAGCACTTCGTCTCGCTTGCAAAGATGGCGGCACAACCTTCGACAAGCCCAGCGACCAAATCAACGTATTTACACAGCTGAGCAGGCTCTGCTGATGATTTTTGACAAAGACAATAATCTTTTATTCAACGACTCACTCGAGCATGAAGGTGATATGATGATAGTGGTGGAATTGCCGACCATATTCGTCAGTTATTGAGTAGGGCTGTGTGACCTCAGTGTGCGTTTAGCTGACTGCATCAAACGAGCTAGCCTAGTGTGTACTCTGCACTGTGTGCCAGTGGCCAGTGATGTGAAAGTCAGTGCGAGAGGGGAGCGAGAGGGGAGCATGGCCTGCTCGCGGCGTGACACGGGGCAGCCGGAAAGGTAGGGGAAGATGAGGGGTGAAAGAGAGGGTTGAAGTCCAGCAAGGGGTGTGGTGGGGTGAGGGGGGACGTGGTCGCGGACTGGTCAGTCTGCATAGAGTGTGAGCGTCTTGATAGACTTCTAAACTGTTTTACTTTCATTAACAGGTGTAGTGTGACAATACAAACTTTATTTTCAACTTTTTTGCTTTGTGTTCTTGTTTGGATGTGAAGATGTAGTGGTAAATACATATGTTTTTGATCGTGCAAAAAAATCTATCCAAATCTAAATGCCTAAATTAAATACTTTATTATCAAAATTAAAACAAAAGAAGCCCAGATTCAAAATCTTCAATTTCCTTCAAAAATTATATAGATTTCATTTTTATATCTTTTGTAGTTTCTGAGCTAGAATTTTTTTGTAAATTATTACCCCCAAATCATTAGATTTCCCTGGCACTGGGAAAGCCTTTGTTTGTACTATTTTTAGGCAGTGAACGGGTAAAGCACAATAGCAGAAGGCAAAAATGTTGCCCATCCTCTGATGAAGCCATCAAAAGGCTACAATCCGATGCATGTCCGACACTCTTCACCAACACTGTTCAACTGATCTGTCACAAACCGCTGATAATTCAGCAGACTCATCAGCACAGATCTATTGTTGGTCCACGGACTTGCCACTCATCTGTAACTAACCGCTGATAATTCAGCAGTCTCATCAGCACAGATCTATTGTTGGTCCACAGACTTGCCACCGATCTGTAACTAACCGCTGATAATTCAGCAGTCTCATCAGCACCGATTTATTGTTGGTCCACACACTTGCTGTGGAGAACGGATGTGCAGTTTTAACCTAGTTCCATCGGTGACAATCAAAGGATATCACTGTATCTTCTATGTCTGTTGACCTTGTTTACTTGACTGTGACCACATAAACAATGCTTTATCTATGCAACTTTACTGAACTGTTTTATCTTTTATAGGTTGCATAACAAACAAAAATCAAGTTATAATTTTCATTATGTAGCAAGATATATTATTTTAGAGTACAGCTCTTAACACAATGATTATCCACAAAGTTGTTTGGAAAAAAAAAAACAACAACAAAGAAATCATATTTCAGAAATAAACATTGTCAGTATTTTGTCCTTATCCCTGTAGGAGTGAGAGCAACAACTGGAGCAATCACCATAAAGCTACCATTTTACAACAATTTCAAGCCTTATACAAAAAAGGAATCGCCTGCCTGTATATGGCAAGCTTTGCAACAATAAATATCCAGCATTGAAAAGGTGGCACAGACCATACAAAACTGATCAGATTTGTTTCACAGACATGCGTCAGCTCACACACATACATACACATAAACCAGCTAATGGGTGAAGGAGGGTATGCGCTGGGAGGTGGGGAGGGGAGGACTGGATTTCATTTACCAAGTTGAAATCTATTTTCAACATACTGGGAATCTCACTGGACTTTGTTTCACAAAAATAAAAAGCAAAATACAATTATCTGGGCAAAACTTCATAAACACAATATTCCAAAACAAACGGGCATTTCATAACTGCATTTACAGTTATAACAGCCTAGCCGACCACACAAGAGCCTTCCAAGGCTGTCAAACTAACAGGAAAAAAAAAAAGAATCACATCCTGAACATGTCAGATCATCCACACACAAAAATATACCTGAAAAAGCAACATGAAAAAGAAAGGGTAAAACAGCTGCAATTAATGGTATTGTAGCACAATTATGGACTCCCAGCTTTCACAAAAAAAAAGATGACACTTATATATCCTTTAAAACCCTCTGCCTACCGCATGACTTTGTGCTATATGACTATGAGAATACCATGCCAAGAGAGGTAACTCCGCAACACATACACACTTGCCATAAAGAAACCTCAATAGAAAATTTGTTTTTAACTTATCTATTCTGTAAAAATAATGAAAAAAATTCAAAGACATCACTCCATCCAAAACAGCCATTTCCCCCCACATATAGTGAACTGGTACACGAGGAAAAAAAAACAAACGAACAGACTAACTGTACTTTGGTATTCTCAGTGCTAAAACAATTTTCCCTAAATTCACTGTACCCACAGAACATCATGGATTAGGAGCACAGAGTGATTTTCCAAGTCTAAACAAAGTACTGAAACCTTCAGGAACAAAATAAAGTCATTCTGTATGGTATGCACACTAAATAATCAACTTTTATTGTGAAGCAAAAAACAACCCAAACTTCAATTTTGTTAAACTGAAGGCATCACATACAAGAAGATTTGTCTTCTAACTACTGAGGGGAAAAAATAACAAGAACAGATTACTGAATACTGGGCTTTAGATTGTGATGGAATTCAACAAAAATGTGCTTTTGCACAAGTGCACTGAGCAACCCCCCCCCCCCCCCCCCCCCCCCCAACACACACACTGTGGTGATGATGTACCTCTTGTCCGGCTCCTCTTTGCTTTTTGATAAACAGGCAGTTTTTATTTCAGGCCAGAGTTTATGTTCATCCTTTTCTGCTTGCTTTTGTGCAGCAAATAAATTTGTTTCTCGTTAAAAGTCTACCAAAATTCTTCTGAAATCAAAAAGCTAAAGGTGATGCTCCTACAGGCAAATCGTGGGACACACCCACTGACTGACCCGGTTTCCTGGCTATCAAAACAAGGGAAACTTTTGGGGGCTTCACTTCTTGTAGCCAACCACTCCAGTCAAGAAATAAAGTATCTCTAGCAAGTTTTGTTTTTCGAATTTTCTTTTTTGGGGGGTCTGGGCCCAGCAGCAATGGGCTATTCGACATCGTCATTATCATCGCCGAATCATTATTGATTCCGGCCTCAAATCAGTCAGCAGTCGATCTTTATTCATAACTAGGTCAAGATTGACGTCCGAATCGTCTTGCTTCAAATCTTCTTAACCCTTTGCTGGGCACAGCGGCCGAAAGCGTCCGTTCATGCCGATGGGCAAAACGTCCGAAAGCGTCTGCTAATGTTCGGCCATCTTCGTAACTTCCATACATGGAAGTTTCCGTAAATCTCGCGCCAAATCTCGTTCAATTGAAGCCACGAGACTTCCGCCACTGTCCTGTCCCACTTTCTTTCACTTGTGGCTTGCATTGAGTTGTAAACAAGGCAAATTTCAACACGTGGTGCGAGAGAAAAAGTTCGGCGATTTTCAAGATGGATCCTTCACGATTCCGAGAGTGGGGAGGAGTTTTTTGGGTTTCGTGCGGAAGATATTGAACTTCGTGAAGTTCAAGCAGGCTCAGACATCGATGTGAGTGATGTTAGCAGTGTGCACACATCGGATTTGAGTGACTGGAGTGATAGGATGACGATTTTGACGACGATCGTGATCAGTTCGGTTGGAGTCAGCAAACACGACTGTTCGATGTTGAGGCGTTTACTGCCCAAAGTGGAGTAAATATCAATGGTTTTCTTTATTTAATTCTGCATGTTTTACATCTTATTTGAATGAAATCCATGCTTTCTTTCCAAAGATATTGCGTTTTGAACACAAACACCCACAGACACGCCCATTTCAGCCATTTTCTCTGCCCTGCAGGAAGAAAAACAGTCTGCCATGCTGTGCCCAGCAAAGGGTTAAGAGTGTAGCCCGCAAATACGCTCTCTTCATCAATATCACTTCAGAAAATGAATTCTGCAAGTTGCATAGTTACTTGATCCGCCATTTTCCCAGAAAATCTTCGCGAAAAAAAGCCGAACTTTGAAAATTCACAGCAGCGAAACTACTCCACCAAAACTCATGCAACAAAAACCAAAATGGCGTCCAGAAACGGAAGTACCGGAAGACTCTTCTGTCGCAATTGCATTCTGGGATATGCGATGGTGAAAGCGAAAGTCGTTGACCGAGTATTCAGCGGTCGATCTCGGTCGATCCGGTATTCAGAAGGAGGAAATCTCGCGGTCGATCTCGGTCGATCCGGTAGGCATTGGGTTAACCTTTACCAGCCGAGTCGTGACAAAAGTGGACGACAGGATTTCTCTCCCTTGAGGCGAGTCGTCCAAGTCCAGACAGCAGTACATTCAGACGACGGGAACATAAAAAATTCCTACACTTTCCATGAAATGGTCCAAGGAAATAACCTCTGTAACTAGTCTTGGGATGTTGGAACGAGTTGTCGACCATACTTTCAGTGGTCTATTGTGAACTTGGCTGACCCCAGGAGCTTTGAAACAAAGAAACTGACGGCACCGCCACGTGGCGCGCGCCACGTATTTCCTGTGCCAGAAAAAATGTCGGTCAGGCAAAGGGGTGGTAGCAATTTCTCGCGCAATGAAGCGCTTGAAATCGTATTACAAAGTGGATCTGGTGATGATTGGAGTTGAGTGTTTGTTCTTTCCTGTGACACCTAACACAAGACCGTCAGTTGTTGTAGAGCTACCGTAAAATAAATTAAAAAGTGGTCAAATCTGTGCGTCGGCAGGGAATGAGCGCCGTGCGCGGCTCGCGGCAGCAGGGAATCGTGTCGTCGAGCCGCGCTCGGCTGGAAAGTTTTAAAGAAAAACTTACAAATGGAAAATTAGCAGTTTCTAATCATTCACTGTGAATAACTTTTATCAGTGCATAAGAAATTGTAGCCAGCAACCTTTGGGCAGGAATGTTTCCTGCAATGCAAGACAGAAATCTGTCTGCATCTCTTGACTCCTTCTTTCCCGCTTAACACAAGATGTACTTTGTAACACAGGACTCTGGTTATAAAATGCTGAACGACGAGACAGAAATCTGTCCGCATCTCTTGACTCCTTTCTTTCCCGCTTAACACAAGATGTACTTTGTAACACAGGACTCTGGTTATAAAATGCTGAACGACAGGCATAGCAATACAGCTGCTACTTCAGTTTGAGTATTGTGAACTAGCTGAGCACAACAATCGCCATCTTGTGGCAAACTAATCAAGCAAATGTTAACATTTCAAATGAGTCATTAAATGAGTACATTTTGCTTTTAAAGGAATTGTTGTTGTTGTCGTACCCTGACTTAACGACTCCAGGAATCATCCGAACACTATGGTATAAATGCATCAGCTGGGATGAGAACATTACGTGTGTGACCATTTTTGATTACCCCACCACCCACACCCCGACTTCGGGGGATTTTGGAGACTGATAATGTTATGCTAGGAGCTTGTCACAACTGAAGACAATCCCCAGACAACTATGCAGAGCATAACAAAATTTTGATGTAGCCTTGGTGTTCTAGCCTATGTCAATTGGCCTGACACAGCCTTAAGCCTTTCGAAGGAATGAACAGTGCCTTCTCATGACTGAAAAGCAATGTAAACTGCTTTCATACCACCGTGACAGGTAACTAGCCTTATATGCAGGATTTTGTACATGACACCATTTACCTTCAGACTGTTCACCTCCATTCCATTAAAAAAAAAATTGTTACATCAGTCATCAAATTTTCTTCTCTGTTTCAATACACACATCAAGATCATGTGCGCTACTTCATGTTTTGTTTTGCAGCAAAGTTTGAAATATGTGCAGGTACTAACTTTACTATTATACACAAGAAACGGAGCGAAGTAAGGTGAAATTCACAAACTTTGATCTAAAAAAAGAAACTATGTATTTGCACAAATTTTCTTCTCTGTTTCAATACAAACATCAAGATCATATGCGCTACTTCATGTTTTGTTTTGCAGCAAAGTTTTAAATATCTGCAGGTACTAACTTTACTATTATACACAAGAAACAGAGCGAAATAAGGTGGAACTATGTATTTGCACAAGTAGTGTCGTTACAACTTTATCTAATGCTCAAGAACCTTTAGAATTGGCATGATATACAAGGTCATAAAGCTATTTAAACACCCCCACAGAGGATGGAGAAAGTAAAGCCTGTAGACCTTTTTGCAATGTCGTTCTGAGCTGCCACCAAGTTTGACTTGAGATGGAGTAGAGTACTTGGTTCTTACCGAGGCCGAGGGGCCACACAGGCCCCCATGGGTGTCAAGGATCAGCGCCCCCTGAAGCTGTCCACTTTTTTGCAATATAAGCTCTACATTTGCATTTGCTCAGCATAAATCCACAGCAGCAAAAGTAAAACCGTAGCATCGTTTAGTCATACAAGTCATTTCGAGTCATTCAATACTCCATACTTTCACTGTATGTCACTCACACATGTGCAAGCACACACACGCGTGCACACACACACACCCTCAGTGACGAGCCCACTATTACCTTGAATACTTTTTCATCGGTTCTTTGACAGCAGCAAAACTGTATCCGAGTAGCACCATCAACATTTATCATGGAAAATCTAAACTCAGAATGATATTCTATTCTTTGGCAGAAAAAAAAAAAAAAAAAAAAAGAAAACCCACTTGCAGGCAAATAACCGACTAAAATCAAACACCTTGGAAATGAATGCAGCATGCTAAAACAAAAAGTGACTGCGTCATCTGTCTATTTACAGACATGGTTGGTTTGCACTTTTTAAGAAGACTCGGATCAATGATCTAGCCTTGACAGCATGCTTCAACCCACTACCCCCCCCCCCCCCCTTTTTTTTTCTCTCTTCTTTTTCCTTTCAAAGAGAGTGACAGACTCTTCAGATGATTCAGACATTTTCATTAACACCAGGTCGGTGGGTCAAGGTGGAACAAGACCATATTTGCAGCGCCAAGAAAGAGAAACAAAAAAAGAGAGAAAGAGACTGTGTGCTCACACGCGTGTGCGTGTGCATGTGTGAATAGCAAGAATGCAATCTGCTGCCAAGAGTTGCAAACTACTCTAAAAATTTACAACATAACTGGCAGATCTGCTCAAAGAGCCTAAAGGGAAAGGGAGGCAGGGCGTGTGGGTGAAGAGAAAAATGAAAATACCAATTCACTTTTTTATAATTAACAATGTCTGGCATAACTACCATGATTTCCTTAATTTGCAGAGTATGCAAAACCGGCTGTCACATATTTTGTGTCTCGTCACTGTCCTTAAGTTTTTTTTCTCACTTGATTCCCTTTCATAAGCAACTCATATTGAGCCCCGCTTCCAACTGTATCATCAAAATTGTGCTGAAACCAAGCGTCTGACTGCGCTGAATCGGCATCACTGCGAAGTATGACCAGAATGGATGGCTAGCATCAATGTTGGCCTGTGTGAACAGTCCCACTGCCTTATGACCAGCTTACAACCAATATACTGATGTTACAAATTTTGGCCAAAGAAAAAAATCTTTCAGGAACAAAGGCAGAACTGTCCAAAAGGCAAAAGAAGTGTAAACACACACACATATTCAAACATAAATTAAACATACACAGATGAAGTCTCATATATGTAGATCTGTACTCATTTTGCATCGATGCAACTGATGAATGTCTATACAAAACACTGTCAAAGCATGCATCATACAGATTTCCAGTCTTCCATATCCTCCAACACAGTCTGACATCACCACTTTCAGTGGAAAGATGTTGAAACACACAATCACACACACAGGCACAGTAAAAGTAAACGACAGGAAAGATGTTACAAGACCATACTTGCAAAAGGCAGGGAGATCACTTGTGAAAAAGAGTCCCCCCATCCCATCCTCAACTGCAGCATCTCCACAGCGGCTTTGTGAATGTCCAGACATGAAGACAGCACTATAATATTACAACTTCTACAAGTCTTTTCCCCTCCCGTCTCAAACAGTAACCCATCTTTCTTCAGTTCCATCCAATGTTGATTATAACAAACACGTCTTCTTGTGATTCATCAAGCTTGTTTCATAAGAAAATCCTTTTGAACACTTTTCACATATAAATGGTTTTCTGAACAGATGATGTGCGTTGATATGACCAGTACAAAGTCGGCTACTTTTGAAAGTTCTTCCACAATATGGACATTTAATAGCGCTTGGCTTTGGTTCTCCATGAAAAGTCACCCTGTAACTCCGGTTCACTGCAAACCCAGGATCTAAATGCAAACCATGTTGGGTCTCCTCTTTCCCAAATCCAAGATCAGTCAGTCCAAGAACTGTCAACAAATGATCATCAATCACCTTTTCATCTCTCTTCCCTTCATCACTTTTATTACAATGTCCCCCGCACTGATAACAAATGCCAGGTAAACCCGATGCATCAAACAAATTACCAGAACAATTTTGGGAATGTACATACACACAAAACATGAAATAAATACATTACAATCAACTGAAAGAGACTTTTCCTCTTCTCTTAATGTATCTCTGGTTTCAGACCATCTCCTAAATAGATGAAAGCACAAGCGATACCAGCATGCACAGATGTGTATATATTTGTGAAGTAGAATCTAAAGTGTGTGCACGTTTGTCACCATGCAAACATAACACTGCACTTCAAACCACCCACAGCACTTACTTCCCCCGCATTTCACTCATTTTAACAAAGATGACGCTTCATACCATCAACAAATCAAATGACTAATCCACCCTGTATGAAGCACTGTGCTGGAGGTGTATATATGTATTTATGTTTCTTTGATATTGTACAGTATCACTTTCATTACAAATTGCAACTAATATATTACCTCATTTATCAAAGCCATTGTTCAGGACAACCAAAATTCTTACATGGGTATTTGTAGCATAGTGGTGTACTAACACTAAAAATCAAGATCTACACTGCGCAAAATTCAAGAGGGTAAACAGGTCTTGGGGGAGAGGGGGATCCCATTCTTAAAAACTAGTTGAGAGAAGGGGGGGGGGGGGGGGGGGGGGGGGGGAGAGAGAGAGAGGAGGAGGACACCATAGCTTTATGTGCAAGCCTCTACTGGCCATTAATTCAGGCATACATCCACATGTTTTTCCGGCACAATGTTGAAACCACAGTTCTCAAGAATTTTCTGACAATACCTGACTTTTTTTTTGTTTAGTGTGTGTGTGTGTGTGTGTGTGTGTGTGTGTGTGTGTGTGTGTGCGCGTGCATGCATGTGTGTGCAAGAATGTGCATGTGCATGTGAGAAACCTCAAAGAATGTTTCCAATGGCAGAAGATTGGAAGTCCAGTATCAGTCCACAAAGTGACGTCTCCTTGATAAAGCCGAGTATTAGGAAAGGAAAAAAAAAAAAATCACAGAATATGACTCTTCTTCCCAAAGAAGGGAAATTGATTCACAGATTTAATGTATGTCTAGTCAGGCATGAAAGTGCAGAGCACTAAAAAAATCTGAAAATCAGCGGGGGTCTGGGGGCCGGCTGTGGAGGCCCCCAGTGGGGTCCAGGGGCAACGCCCCGGCGGGGGTCAGGGGGCAGCGCCCCTGAAGCTGACGGTTTTTCATGCAAAAAAGGCCTAAAAACTACGCATTATTCTGTAGTTAAGATGTGTAAAAAAAAGAGAGAAAGAGAGAGAGAGAGAGAGAGAGAGAGAGAGACTCAGAGAGCGAGAGAGAGAGAGAGAGAGAGAGAGGAGAGAGAAAACCGAGAGAAAGAGAGAGAGAGAGAGAGAGAGAGAGAGAGAGAGAGAGAGACTCAGAGAGGGAAAAGAGAGAGAGAGAGAGAGAGAGAGAGAGAAAACCGAAAGAGAGAGAGAGAGAGAGAGACCCAGAGAGAGAGAGAGAGAGAGAGAGAAAGAGAGAGAGAGAGAGAGAGACCCAGAGAGAGAGAGAGAGAGAGAGACACTGAGAGTTTCAATCTAAGTATGCCACTTTTTTTCAAATCAGGTCGCGAAGCTATATGTAGCATGATTTCATTTGACTAAACAATCACTTTGTAAAAAAAAGAAAAAAAGTATATTTACCTGCAATCGTTGTATTATCCTTCACGGAACTTGCGTTCTTCTTGTGAGAAGGCCTCTCGAGGTGTGCACTCAAAGCCTTGAAACCTCGATTCGCATAATTGACTTTCTTCTGGCAGGGAACGCAAAATGCACAGCCGTTCTCCTCCAGTTTCCGGAAGACATCGCCGACGCGTATCTCGTCCACTTGTTTGTCTAACCAATCCCACCGCCAATCGTTCTTCAGACCTTTTTCGCGTATTGAACCCGGTGCGCTGCACAAACTTCGCCATTTTGAACGACGCTAAGGCGAACCGCCCGGATGTTCGTATCTGCCGGAAGTAGCCTATTGAGCTGGCTGACTTACACACCGCAGTTGCGAAATGCCTGCAAATAAAGTCGGACGCACGTTTTACTTTTCATGTTCGGATTTTTTATTTTTGGTCGGAACTTTTTTTTTTAGTCGGTAGCGGCGAAATATTTAGTCGGAATTTCCGACTAAATCGGAGAAATTTCATGCCTGCTAGTAGATGGCACACAGCATCCCTTCAAAGATAATACATTGAAGTGGTCAGAAAAACCCACATGACATGTGCTTATCTGTAAATGCCGTTTCTCCTATCCGTGTGTATTTGCATGTGCGCATGTTTGCATTCTCCACATAAATATTGAGTTATTTCCATCTAACTTCACAGTCCAAGAATTCAGAAGGGATCTACACATCAGATCTTGTCAGTTCCTTGTTCATAGATCAATGATAGAACACAGAGTACACATAGGCGGACATAAAATGCAGTACATTAGTAGACTTGACTGAAAACTTTCCAAATATTTGACCATTTAGCCACACGCCAAGACTACAGCAACTTTTTTTTTCCAATTTAGCCACACGCCGAGACTACAGCAACTTTTTTTTTCCAATTTCAAACATTCACAGAAAATAATATTGTTGTACCACTTACTGAATCTCTCAAAGCTCCACTTACAAAGTTCTTTCCCTTCATGGAATAACTACGCCAAAGAAACCATTTCCGTCATCTTGATTAGAATCTACCATGAAGTGCAAACAATCTAGTGGGCAGGAGGCTGCACTACTATTACTTTTATTTTCAGTAAAAGCACACCAACATGCACAAGGTGATGGAAGTAAAAGCAAGTGTATCAAGCATTCTGTGTGCGTGCATGTGTGCGTGTTAAGTGCAAAGTGTTTGTCCATGTCTGCGGCTTGCCTATGTTTGGTCTCCATCTGCATGCATATGCTTTTGTGCATGTACTTATATCTATGTGCATGCATGTACATGCTTTAAGTGACGGCAATTAGTAGTAAATTACCCCTTTCCCGATTTTTTTTCCTTTTCCAATATGTAATGATTTCTGCACAAAGCATGTTGCATCAATGTCAACCTTTTAGCCTTTATCCGTCAAAATCTCCCCACCTGACAGAATAATTCATGGCTTTTCCAGCTCTGTTTATATGAGAACTGTTGTGCACATTTCCTACACACAAAAGGTTTCAGTTTCAAATGTTGGCTATTAATATGTCCAACGCAATCAGATTTGTTCCAGAATTTTTTATCACAATGTGTGCATGATACAGACTTCTTCCTGCTGCCTTCTCCTCTGTTCGACATGATGAATGGTGGTTTTGCCGAAGGCCAGAACTGAACTCATCATTTAGAGGCCAACTGGATCCAAAAAGAGGCCCCAGCCTGGTTTCCATTCCTTCAAGTTGTTCAACTGCAGATAAAACATCAAGGAACCAGTTAACTTCATGACAGAAGTTTAGAAAATATGTCTGGTAGTGCTATCAACTATCTTGTTAAGCAAGCCTGAACCCATATGGGAAAAAATTAATAATTTTTTAAAAAAAACAAGTCATGCATCATGTTATCCATTATCATAGCTAAAATCCATTTCAAGGATTCTTCAATTTATTTTCAAGGATTCTACTGTTCCCCATATTACACTCACAGCAATCCTACATCTGCTTTCAAAAAGCAGCCAATTCATTCAATTCTGAAAGGACCAACTAGGTTCAATTCTTTTCTTCATCACTTGAGTACTACTTACACACATCTTTTGGAGCTTGCTCTTTTACTCATTCGTTGCCTTCAGCATCTTTATATCTGCCTGAAGTCTGACAAACCAAAGCTGACATCTGCATGCCTTCCAGTACACATTTCACGAGTGGTTTTCAAGAGCAGACATGATGCAGAATGACCTCCTATTCAGTTCCAATTACACAAATCTGCGAGTACTATCAATAATTACACAAATCTGCGAGAGGCATCTTATTTTTCACATCAACTAAATTATCTACCTCTATCATGTTTCTACACAGTTCATGTTTACAGAATACAACAATCAGAACTTAAACAAGAAGATGTAAACATAACATAGTAAATTTAAAGAATTCCCACTCACATACTTTAGGTATTTGTGTGCGTATACACATGCTACACAGGACTCTGCAATTCTATCTTCCAAATTATCCCCTCTCCACAAAAAAAAGTATGTCTGACACAACTATCCTCTCAAGTATTTACTTAGTTCACTGTAATATAAAAATCGACAAAATGTGCGAACTTATAGCTGATCAGCCAACCATCAACAATGCTCTCAGTAGCATCAATCCAACAGAAAAATGACAATGCTCTGTGTAGCATCATTCAGACATAAAAAATTAAGTTTGTTTCAATCACTATATGCCAGCCAACCACAAGAGCTGTCAAATAAGGCTGTCAAACTTGCATAAGAAAAAATCACATCATGAACAAGTTAAACCATAACAAATATGCACACATGTGCAAACGTATCGTTCTAGTTGTTTGAAATCACAGTCAATACCCAACTCAAAACATAATCCCTTGGCATAAGCACTTAAATGTGCCATTGTATGCAAATCAGATTTTTCACTCTCATGTTTCAATTTCAATCCAATTCAAGCAAGACTATCAAGAATTTCTTTGAGGTCAGTGAGATTGGTTGCAACTTTTGGCACTTTTCACACAGTTGTAAATAGTGTTTTTCTCATACATGAGCAAGATGGCCACGTCTGGGAAGCGGGGGGTGGGGGGTAAGGGTAATATACAAACTAACTGAACACTCAGAATCCATCGTACAACATATATGCTTTGTATGATATTTCATGCTTTTCTTTTCTTTTTCTTTTTTGCAGCTGATTACATGCAGGAATTTTTCTAAAATACAACAACAAAATCCACACCTATTTTACAAATCACAAGACCACAAATGCCTTTAAAAGTTATTCACAATAACGAAGACCGAGTCATCTCTTCGGGACAACTGACTGACCCGCCACAAGTTCGTTTATGTCGAGAAAGGCTAGTCCCATATGCAAAAGCCTTTGAACATCGATTACACTGATGAGGTTTGACTTTCAAGTGTCCATTCACATGGCCAATGAAATGATGTCTGATCAGAATACTCTTTCCACAATATGGACAAGTATATCCAGGAGAGGTTGAAGATTTTGACCTTGACGTGTTCAATGCATGCCCATTTCTTGCACCAGCTTCCAGACTGGCTTGATGGTAAGAATAAATTCCATATTCTTCAGCACTCTGCCAACTTGACTGCATGTCTGCGAGATGGAAATAAATAATTTAGATGTGCTGTCAGCGATGCATCACAATTTCATATCCTTCGAGCATTTCTAACCAAACAAGCCCCAATTTCACTACTTCAGCAGCATAAACCAAAGACTTAAACTGGGCGAAAAAATGTTGGCACAAGTTGCTTAACTTTCACTTTACAACCCTCAGCCCTACAAGAATGATGTCTCTCTCTAAATCATACATTACCAAATAGATCCAAAACAAAAAATAATGGGCAGCGCTTAGGCAATTCATTTCAATTCCCCAGCTGTGTCCAATACCTTTCGATGCATTCTGTTAACATGCGTTTTTAAATGGTCTCTTCTTGCAGCAGTGTAATCACAAAATTCACACTGAAAAGCCCGCCTGCCTTCACATATAGCTCTATGGCGATACAGACATGAAATATGTGCAAACCCTCTACCACATCGGAAACATTTGTGAGGTTTGATTTTTAAATGGTGGTGATTTACATGCCCATCTAACAGAGACCACATATTGAATGTTCGTCCACAGAACTGGCATGTTAATCTGGAGCTTCCCTCTCTGGACCCGTCTACTTGCGCCACTTGCCAAGAACGGATGACAACTGAAAGCAAAACACCTCATATCAGTTCCGCTTTGGCTCCTTTATCATTCCATTATATTACTTTTAAATATTGAAATATGTTCTGTTTACAAATATACTTTTTTTCCCCAAGGACTATCGAAAGACCAATGTTGGGAATCATTGAAGTTCTCACTGCATCATGTTATCACTTAATAATCACATTTCCCCCTTTCTCAACATAACAATCCATCATTGCTATATCTTAACCAATATCCGTGGAGTAGTAGGCAACGGGGGGGTAGGGGGAACGTGTGTGTGTTGTGTGTGTGTGTGTGTGTGTGTGTGTGTGTGCGTGTGTGTGTGTTGCGTGCGCGCGCGCGCATGTGTGGCTGGGGAAAGAGGGAAGGGGGGATGTAGATGGGACTGAACCTTAATTTTTGTACACCACTTGGATTGATACAAAGGCTTAGGAAGTGGACTAATGATTTATTTTTTAAAAATAATATTAACCAAGCTAAACACTTGTGGATTACATCTTTTATACTAGCACCATTTATGTTTAACTATTTCAACCTCTTTTATCTTCACATTTTGCAAGCGAGTCAGGTGTAATTAACTCTGACAATATACTGCCCATGGCTAAGCTGCAAAGAGTCCAATGGTGGTGAAATTAAAGTACCCTTGTTAAAGGGCACTACATCAAATGGCAGATTAGTCATATTCATCAGACATGCAGTTCCCAAACCAACTTGCACATTAAATCATGGTTTAAAAAACTGCAGACTGATTTCTAATAAAGGCAGCCAAAGGAATCTGTGATGTGGTGTCGCACATGCCGTGCGACCACACACATGCCATGCTAACAGACTTGAGTTGTGTCAACACAAGGTCCGGCTTCCTTATACAAAATCAGAAATGGACACTTGCTCCATACCTAGCCACAAATACACAAAACAAATCCCAGAAGGAATTAGGCACTTCCCCTAGTCGACTTTCAAACCCGACTTTACAAATGAACACTTCGCTTTTGTCCACATCAATGATCATGCCTGGCATCTTCTAGAAAGATTTAAGAAGACTTTAAGGGTAGAGGAAATGGAAGCAGCTTTTTCTCTTTTTATAAAGCCAACTTTACCTCACTGAACAGCTGAAACCTTTGCACTATTGATTCGACTGTGAATCATGTTGGTGACAACACATGCAGGGAGAAAAACATGCAAAGTGGTAACAAAGCCACCCCTACAGTCGGTGAAGAAAACTTACCTATAAACAGCGAACAGGGAAGACAAAACTAATCAGACTGTTTACTACAAAAAGAATGTTACCGGGCCTGTTCATCTTTGCCCTTCAGATCCCTTCAAACATGAGAGAAAATCTGCTGTCTCCTCCAACCCATAAGGAAGACAAGACTTTATGAAAACAGCAATATAAAACAATTAAAAACTCAAAGCAAGTGGGATGTATTTCTTTATCATGTTGTTTACAGTCCAACCAACCAAGCCAGCCATACCGAGGCCGTCATTTTATCAAAGTATATTCCTTTAAACACGTCAATCCGACTAGCATAACCACTGAAAAGAGAGGGGGAGACAGACTGACAGAGACAGACAGATAGAGAAGTTTTATTCTGAACAATTATATATATATGAAAAGAGATGATGCTTTCTGGAGTACAATGACAAATACCAAAACTAACCATACCCACAGGCCACTTTCAACTTCTCTAACCTATTTCATGGAAAGCACAGGTATTAAAACAAGGAAAGAAAGCAAAGATATCAAAACAAGAGAGTGTACGTGTGTGTGTGCGTGCACACGCGAACGAGCAAGCAAGCAAGCATATATGCGTGCATGTATTGTGTGCGAGTGTGTACGTGTTTGAGTATGTGTCCATGTGTGTGGTGTGGTGTGTATGTGTGCGCGCGTGCGATTGTGTGTGAGTGTGCGCATGCACACGCATACATGTGTATGTGTGTATGTGTATGTGTGTGTGTGAGTGAGAGAGAAAGAGAGAGAGACACTAAAGAGAGAGATGCACACCTGAAAAAGAATTTCAAAGCAGTCGCCTAGAAATTCAATTTCCTCCTTCGCCAGTACCTCACAGGCTCACTCCTTTTTGAAGGTAAAAAACCTGAAAATATTGCCCTTGGCCCTTGGTATTGGCACTTGGCTTCTACAGTACCGTGGAACATACACTAACACCTCTTGGAAACAACCCTCTCCCACAACCACCAAAATCTGTAAGACATTATCTAAAGCTGCCCTCATAAACAGTAAACACTGAACTGCTGCCCAGAAATACAATTGCCGTATGTCTAAAAATCAAATTTTACAGTGCTGCCAAGAAATACAATTGCCGTATGTCTGAAAATCAAATTTTACAGATGAAAAAAACAACCTGTTTATTTATCTCCACAAGATATACTGCGAGCTGTGTTAAGGCACAAGTATTTGATTACAGCATGTTTATTTTTAGGATAATGTGAATGGGACTTGGCTACGTTATGCATGGCTACGTTATCATGCCCCTTGGCCAGCTCTTATAGTACACCAAAAAACTCAAAAATGCGAAAACTTCCCAGTTACGGCAGGAGTATTTCCTGGCAGCTAAAATAATCTCATAAATGAAACAACTCAGAAAAATAAGTGCCTCAAAATGAGTGCCTCAAAATGAGTTTGATGACAACTGTAAAATCGTGCAAGAGTGGTGTATGTGTGCAGGGCAAGGCTGTGCCTTCTATTATTCCAATACCTTACTTTTCCTCGTTTGGTAACTTATAATGTTACAACTGATTCTAGTCCGTGTTGTTTTGAGGTGCATAACTGCAAGTACTATTTAACAATTTCAAAAGAAATAGCTGATTCCCTTATATGTTACTATTTGTTTTACACATCCAAAAACCAGCAATTCCGCCTCGAACTCTCCTATCCAGTGCCCGTGCGGGCAAGGGAGTTCCACCCAATGTGGAGACGGTGGAGATGAGAAAAAAACCTCCACCATCTCCCAAATCCAGACCTCCACCATCTCCAAAATCCAGGCCTTTGTCACCTGCGGGCAAGTCTGCCAGCGGGTCCAAAGACCAACACAGTCCAGTGCAACTAAAAAATAAGTTCACTCCATTGGCCGCAGATGCTGATGAGGAGATGACCTGATCTCTTCCTTTTCGCCCTCTGCACCATGGATAGTACAATATTCCATTGGAATATCCGTGGACTAAATTCCAACTTTGAGGAGCTGCAGCTTCTGTGTCAATCTATAAAACCTTCCGTCGTGGCTCTTCAGGAAACCCAAATTCAAAGCCAGAAGACCTTTACTCTTTCTGGCTTTAATATACTTTCGAAACCTGCACAACCATCCACGTTGGGACTGTCGGGCGGTGTTGCCCTTCTCCTACACAAAACTCTGTTGTATAGTCCTGTCGCTCTGTCTACCTCCCTTCAGGCTGTAGCTGCGAGAGTCACTCTCCACAAGACTGTGACAATCTGTTCCCTTTATCTACCTCCTTCTGTCCCGGTTTGTCGTCAGGACCTTGTCAGTCTGATAAGAGAACTTCCTCGACCTTTTTGCTGTTGGGTGACTTTAACGGTCACAACCCTCTTTGGGGTAGTGCCGGTACGTCATCCAGAGGTCTGCTGATTGAGGATGTCCTTTCGGATTTGGATTTGTGTTGTCTGAACGACGGTCTGCAACTTACCTCCACTCTTCCACAGGTTCACTTTCGTGTTTAGATTTGTCGGTTTGTGACCCCTCGCTGGTCCTGGACTATGAGTGGTCTGTCCATGACGATCTGCACGGAAGTGACCATTTCCCTGTCTTACTACAACCCGTCATAACTGAACACGTCTCTGTCTCTCAACATCTAAATTACAAGAAAGCAAACTGGGATCTATTCGCAACCACTATTTCTAAAGAATTCCAGGACACTGACTTTCTTCAGAGTCCGGACCAGCTGAATCGCTGACTAACACTGTGATCAAGTGTGCTAAAGCTTGTATTCCAGTGTCTTCCGATAAACTTCAAATGCCAAAAACACCCTGGTTTGATTCAGACTGCCAACAAATTTCCAAAGTTCGAAAACGGCTCAGCGTCAGGTGTACCAACGACCTTCGGGTCCCCAACGCTCGCGCCCATCAAAAACTCCGTGCTAAATCTAGACACACTTTTAAAATCAGTAAACGTCGGTCCTGGAGAAGCTTCTGCTCCAGGCCGAACATCAAAAACTTCCAAGAAAAAAGTGTGGAACATCATTAAGAAAATCAAAGGAAGAACACCTGTCCCACTGTGAACCATCTCAAGTTTTCGGATTCTTTAATAACAGAGAAGAAAGCAGTTGTTAATCTGCTTGCTTCAACCATTGAAAAGAATTCCTCCTCTTCTAATAAATCAGCCACTTTTGTCAAAAACAAAGCCCTAAAAGAAAATTCACCCTGCAACTTTTCGTCCGACAACATGGAAGACTACAATCTTCCTTTCACGTTAAACGAGCTGAAATCTGCCTTGCTTTCTTGTAGCGATTCCTCTCCAGGTATAGATGAAATCCATTATCAGCTGTTGAAACATCTTCCGCTAGAAGGTCTGAACATCCTGCTACAGGTCTACAACCATGTGTGGACTACAGGTTTTTTTCCACCCTCTTGGCGAAAAGCCCTCATTATTCCCACCCCCAAACCTGGAAAAGATTTTTCTAATCCTTAAAATTCCCCTTTTCCCATGCTTTGACCAGCTGTTTTTGTAAATTGAGGGAAAAAAAATGGTAAATGCTAGGCTCTGGGGAAATTGAACGAGGGCCTTTTTGGCAAAAGAACGTGTGGGTTTTCCCCAAACATGGTAAGTTGACCCTTTTTTATTCGTCGGAATCTACCTTGGAACGCTTTTTAAAAGACAGAGCGTGGCAATTTTTTTTCGACTTTGGGGAAGGCCCACGATACCCCCTGGAAGTCGGGGATACTTCATGATTCCAGATCTGGGTTTTTGAGGATCTTCCACTTTTTATTCAAAATTTTTTGGCAGAACGCGTTTCAGGTCCGGGTTGGCACCCCTCCCCTGATGTCCACGAGCAGGGGTTGGGTGTTCCGCAGGGGGCAAACGTTCCCCGCCCTCTTTAGTATTAAAATCAACAATATTGTGAAATCAGTTCAGCAGGGTTCAGACTGCTCATTGTTTGTGGATGATTTCGCTGTCTACGCAACGGGAAGCCTGTACCCGAGTGTCCAGCGCAGGCTCCAGCTTTGCGTAGATAAAATCCATCGATGGGCGGATGAAAACGGTTTAAAACCTTTTCTCGAACAAAGACGCAATGTATTCACTTCCATAATTTCCGTCAGTTTTTCCCAGATCCTGAACTTCAAGTAGGGAAATCTCCCATTCCAGCTGTTACAGAGGCCAAATTTCTGGGAGTCATTTTTGACCAGAAACTCAATTTTCTCAGCCACATCAAAAACCTCAAAACTTCTTGCCAGAAAGCTCTGAATATTCTGCGGGTCGTAGCGCACACCGACTGGGGCGCTGATAAGAAAACTTTGCTGCACCTCTACAGAGCCCTGGTCCGTTCCAAACTGGACTATGGTTGTGCTGTCTACAGCTCCGCAAGACCCTCTTACCTCAAACTTTTGGACCCTATCCACCATCAAGGGCTTCGTCTCTGTCTTGGAGCGTTCCGCACCACCCCTGTGTACAGCCTGTACGCAGAGGCAGGTGAACCTTCACTGTCCAACCGCAGGCTGAAACTGTCTTTGAATTATTACATCCGACTGTTCTCAGAACCGCAGAATCCTGCCTATGACTGTGTTTTTGACCCTCCGTTCCAAAGTAAGTTTGAAAATAACCCGAAATGTATTCCGCCGTTTGGGCTTCGTATGCAGCCTCGCGTGCGGAATGCAGGTATAGACCTGGGAGTAGTTTCCGATTTTTCCAAGTTTCCGGATCAACCTCCATGGACCTTTTTCACACCAGAGATTCGTTTCGATCTCGCAGCTTTCCGTAAGGAGTCTACCAGCTCTCTGGCGTACAAGGCTTTGTATGCCGAGCTCTGTTCCAAATTCCCATCCTATCAAAAAGTTTTCACCGACGGTTCCAAGTCTGAGGATGGAGTGGCCTGTGCAGCCTACTGCCCTGGGCTCCTTCTCAGATATTGTTGGAACATATACATTCAGATGCTTCTGTCTATTCTGCTGAACTTACTGCTCTAGTACTGGCTTTGAAGATAATCTCCCATTCTTCGAAGAGGGACTTTCTGGTTCTGTCGGATTCGCTGTCAGCTTTGGAGGCCATAGCTGGCCGCAACCTTCAGCATCCAGAACTTTTACTTTTTTTTGAACTTTTTAGCAAGTTGAAGGCGGACGGTTACAACATTACTCTTGCTTGGGTTCCTGGCCATGTTGGCATCGGCGGGAACGAAATGGTTGATCGTTTAGCCAAGAACGCCACAAGAGAGAAACTGTCCAACACTTATATCCCCTGCTCAGATGTGAAACCCAAAATTAACGATTATGTGAGAGACCTCTGGCAGGAGGATTGGAACACACAGACGAATAACAAACTCTTTCAGATCCGTCCAAACCTTAAAGACTTCCTCCCATCTACGTCGGGTGGTCGTAAAGAGGAAACGGTTCTGTGCCGGCTGCACACCGGCCATTCGTATTTTACCCATTCTTACCTTTTAAAGAGTGAAGAAGCTCCGTGGTGCATTCCATGTCATGCGCCACTCACAATGAAACATGTTCTTTTAGAGTGTTGGGACTTGCACGATGTGAGACACAAACATTTTACAGCGGAGTCCATGAAGATCCTGTTCAGGGATGTCCCGCCTGACGTGATCCTTGGGTTTTTGAGAGAAATTAACATTTTTCATCTGATTTGAGATTTTACGGAAGAAGGATTTTTAACAAAGTTTCTGGTTCGTTTGTAGACGATGTCATTTAACGAGATGTGTGAAAGTTTTTGTTTTTTTTTGTTTTTTTTAAATGACTGGTGAGTTGATTGTAACGTGGTGACAGCCCTGATGTGGCCCTTTGCGGTCGGCTGGGCTATAAGCAACATTATCTTATCTTATCTTACCACGATTATCAACACTCTCAAATTAAAAATTATTTCACTCTCATTCACGGACGTTTGCATACACGGTCTTCATAAAATATTACATCGCTTACAGAAATACAAGAAGAAATACAAAAAGCCATTTTATCTAGAATATGTATATATATTCCTCAGCATACCGATTCTTTAAGAAAAAAAAATGACATGGTAGACCCACCGTGGCCACGGCTCGACAAGTAGTCTCAGTTTGACACTTCCAGGAACTTCCTGGCAAAAGAGCTATAGTAACCCTGAAAGCACTTTCAAGATTCTGAAAAAAAAAAAAAAAAAAATCCTACATGTGGATACCCACTGATTCTGTCCAGGATAAATTTTGTTTTTTAAGTTTCCCAACCAGAAGAATAGTGTTAACAAAATCTTACTTTTGCCAAGTTAATGGGAAATAACTAGACCAAAGCATGCATATACTGTAAATACTAGAGCATAATCTCATCCATCCGAGGAGAAGCAAAATATAATTTTTCTGTTCCCGAGTTCCACTTATTCCACAAGACTTGCACCCTCTTCAGCAATAAAACAGTGTCAGCCAATTCACTTTCATTACTGAATGCTATACTCATAATAAATGTTACAAATAAAAAGTAGTATGCCAAAATAAAGTAAGTCTGAAATACATATTTATGCATGGCCCTGCAATTCCATGGATCACTGAAACAGGGATCAACTGGTAAGTATAGCTGACGCTGTTTTTATTCCTACCATTATCAAAATCAACAGGCTCACATTTTTTCAGGAACAATGCCTGACGAAGGAGTTCAGGTGTTCTATCGGAGTTTACTTTTGATGTGAATTCCTCCTTAAGGTTTTGTTCGCAAGTGGTAGTAAAAAAAAATTTTTTTAAAGACAGTGGCAAAACAGAAAGAAATAATGCAGTTACACTTTAGTGCCTTCAAGCACACAGCTGCCACTAACAGTATGCAGCAATGAACACTAGGATCGTCAGCTGTCAAATGAAAAACTTCTACAGTGAAATTTCACGAACGATCACGGCTCCTATGCTGAATATACGACAGCCACGTGTTCAGCCCATTTAGTCTTAAAAGCAAACAAGAGGAAAGCTTTCAGTGAGCCTTACAGAATAGTTTTGCTGACCTCTACCATAGACCATTTGCACAATCCAACTCCATCTCCCTAACCCCCCCCCCCCCCCCCCCCTTTCCCTTCAGTGGCTGTATGGTAGAGAAAAACAAAAAATTCAGCCAATTTGACTTTACAGACAGAAATTGTTCTTAAAAGCAAAAACTCCCATGCCTGCTGTTAAGTTCTGCATGGATTTTTTGCTTTCAACACTTGAGTACATGAAGGAAGTTGAATGTTATCCGAACTCTATGAGACAACCAAATCCCTGTTCAATGAACATCACCCATAGTCACTCTTTTCCATGTCTGACACAAACAGTATGCCCAAGTACAAACAGACTGGACGAAATTTTATTTCAAACATCCACCTATGTATCGGCAATATTCCCTCATCTGGAAACCTCGCGCCCAGAACCTGTTTGTTGACTAGTTTCTTTGAACCTTTACCTTGTCTGAAACTAATTTCCGTTATTATTTTTCAATATCACTGCAAGTGGATTAATGAAACATCCAAATTTTCACTTATTTTAATTCTTCTAATTTCTGGATCCACAAATAACCTTGCAAGCACTCCAGAAAACAATTCCACATCGGGACCGCATTACCAAGCAGCTCTTGCTTTAGATCTAACCTCACCAGATATGACATTTTTAGAAATGCAAGATCTGTCTGCAATTATACACATTTTCCCCTATCCCAGCACATGTTTGCTTATTACAGTGACAAGTCATTTCTAAATATGCATGAAACTCTTTTTCGAGTATATGTACATTTTTAAAGAGTCATTTTGAATAAAAGACTTTTTTTTCCTTAAAATATTTTCATATGCAGGTGTACAACTACTTGAAAAAAAAAACCTTGTCAACATTTTCTGAACAGCACAGAACACAACTTGTGATATGTCCAAATTCATCTTCAAATCCCAGTGGGGTGTGGTGTGTGTGTGTGTGTGTGTGTGTGTGTGTGTGTGTGTGTGTGGTGTGTGTGTGTGTGTGAGGGATGTTGTTATACATTGAAGACAAGTCCGGAATTTCACCGTAAGGCCAACTCAAAATTGTCAAGTTAATCTGATTTCTAAAAGTATCGATTTCCAACCAAATAAAATCAAGTTCCTGCATATAATCAGATCATGCTTTCCCACAAAATGCTTTTTAGTTGAAGAGCAAGTTGTGATCCTTTCCTTAAGGCATTTCATGTCTCCACCATCTCCAGTATCCATCCACATCAATTTGTTTTCATTTCTCAACATACGCTTGCCATAACTAATATCCAACACTGGGAGCTAACTTTACATTGTGAACTAAATGATGTCAACAAAATACACCCACTTCCATCTTTTTTATCAAAAATAAATCGACCGACTGCCAAAGAGCTGAAATCATTCTGTAGCAGACTGTCAAAGAGCTGAATTCATTCTATTGGCAGACTGTCAGAGCTGACTTCATTCTAAACAGACTGACTTCATTCTAAACAGACTGTCACACAGCTGACTTCATTCTATGCAGACTGTCACACAGCTGACTTCATTCTATGCACACCGTCACACAGCAGACTTCATTCTACACATAGTCACACAGCTGACTTCATTCTACGCACATCGTCACACAGCTGACTTCATTCTATATAGACTGTCACACAGCTGACTTCGTTCTATGCAGACTGTCACACAGCTGACTTCATTCTATGCAAACTGTCAGAGATGACTTCCTTCAATCCTATGTTAACTGTCACACAGCTGACTTCACTCTATGCAGCCCATCACATAGCCGACTTCCTTCTATGCAGACTGTCACACAGCTGACTTCATTCTATGCAGACTGTCACACAGTTGACTTCGTTCGATGCACTGTCACACAGCTGACTTCGTTCGATGCAGACTGTCACACAGCTGACTTCATTCTGTGCAGACTGTCACACAGTTGACTTCGTTCGATGCACTGTCACACAGTTGACTTCATTCGATGCAGACTGTCACATAGTTCTATGCAGACTGTCACACAGCTGACTTCATTCTATTCAGACTGTCGGAGAGCTACCTTCTTTCTATGCTGATGGTCACACAGTTGACTTCATTCTATGCACACCATCACACAGCTGACTTCATTCTGAACAGTCACACAGCTGACTTCCTTCTATGCAGACTGTCACACAGCTGACTTCATTCTATGTAGACTATCACACAGCTGACTTCCTTCTATGCAGACTGTCACATGGTTGACTTCCTTTGATGCAGACTGTCACACAGCCGACTTCATTCTAAGCAGACTGTCCATGTCGTACAGTTGACTTAATTCTAAACAGACTGTCACAGAGATGACTTCATTCTATACAGACTGTTGCACAACCGACTTCATTCTATGCAGACTGTCACAGATTCAAGGTAATTCTATGCAGTCTCACAGAGCTGCCTTCATTCTAAACTTAAAGCTGATGCTACAGCCTCCCCCCCTACCATCCCCCTCCAATCACCAAAGTCAACAAAAGAACGACCAAAGTTCACGCATTAATTATCTGTTACACAGGTTTCCTTTCTATACAAGTGTAAACTGCATTCTACACACTCATCTTGTCTGAACATCCCTTTTATGAGCATAATTACAGACCCGTACCTGAATAAGGCTAATTCACTGCAGTTCAACTTCACTTTATCCGTCCCTGCTTCCATTCATCCCTCACTTTCAGTTTCACAAATTGGCATCAACTGCTTGTGAACTCTGAAATTTTCATGCGCACAAACCATCATTCACTCACCCGCATATACAATAAGTGTCCCTTTTATTCCAAAGTTCTCCTCATGAAGATGCAAATCTATATGCACAGATTTTCAGCTGATGATGAACGACATATCACTACCTTTCCCATGAAAGATTTTCCTTTTCCTTTTTCTCCACAGTTGCCAAAGACTCAAAAGCAGCGATTTATTTTATTTGTAGCATTTCAAATTTAAGCACAGTACTCATTTGCAATGCAAAAAGTCAGATTCAATTGCACTTCCAATCGTACTTTGCTTGGCATGTGACATGATGATGGATCAAGATGACGGAAATCTCACTGGTTATTGTGTGGTTTTGACTTGGCCAAGAGGAAAATCAGTATGGCCAACATTGCAACCAATCCACAAGAAGGCAAAACCACAATTGTCTTTTAACAAGTTTACTTTTCTTTCATCCTCTCCTTACTGAACTAATCCATATTTTGCCAAGCAAGTCTACAGTCTAAATAAATAGCAAATTGTTTCAAGTTTTGTTTCAACCACCATGAAGCACTATTTTGGGTTTGTTGTATTTTTTTGCACAGCATTTTGTCACTAAGTGCAGCAGCGTAGCTTCGTCAACAAAATTGTAGCATACCATGCCGTACGTGTAGTGCCAAGCAGCTCCCTTCACAGACCCCCCCCCCCCCTATTTAAAAAAAATCTTATTCAGATCACTTAAATTCATTCACACAATATTCATAAATTGTCATGCAAAATGATCTCTTGTTCGACCATCTGCCTCTTTTCAAAATTTTCAAACACGGATTGCACGTCAACTTATCTTATATTTCACGTATCATTAACCCCATGTTTAAGTCACAGAAACAATAGGTTTTTACACCTAAACCATGTTTGTTTGCACGATCCATACAATCACACTCGCTGCAAATGAACAATTCACAAGAAAATCTGTCAGATTTCAAACCACCTTTTTTTTCTAACTTCAATATGTATCAGTCAGCAACACAAAAATAAATTTTTCTTGCCACACATGTCGAAATTTTTAACCAGGCACCCTAGAAACATGGCATGCTACATCCTCGCGTTTTGCAATGTATGGTGTCAAACACTAATTCTGTACCTCGCACCGTTTCATGTTCAGTGCATGGGCTTTTCTTTCACTTGTTCAAATGGAACAGATGTGCAGACAGTACCACATCCTAACAGAAAACAGCCAAATCAAACTCTCCACCCGAACAAGGCTTGCCAGTTTACTGGTTCCATTTTTTTTTTAAATCAACCAATTCCACATCAGCAACTGAATGGCATCTGAAAACGACGTAATCCCAAAGACAAGGTCACCTTCACAAGTCTGTGATTTGCCTGCCGTACCAGCAAAGCTACTCTGTCATCAAGATCCCATTTCCTTGTGACGAATTACCAACAAGCAACACCAAGACCTCCATGCAACGATTCAAAACAAACCTTTTCTTCTCGTCGCACGATGAGCAGCAGTAAGATGAAGTGAAGCATCGTGACGAGCTGCCATTTGCAGCTGCAGTTTGTCAATGACAACTAGACATGTCAACCTTTCCTCTCAAGACCTCTTGTGGTGCATGTGATTGTTGTTGAAAAGTTTAAGGGTCTGGGCATCAGGGGACCTACACTAACACCCTACAGATACTTATACCTAAACCCAATGCCTACCTCCGATTACTCCTTAATTTGAGGGGAAGGAAATACTTTACTTACACTTGCTTTTATAGATTATTTAGGGGGGGGGGGGATTTAACACCTTTCCACTTTCTGGTTTGATTTTAATTTCTACTTATCAATTTTTTTTGCTAAAACGTTAAAAGAACTGGACTGGGCAGAAGATCTTAACAGGGGGCTGGGAAATGAACCCTAGCAATTTTGCCTAACATCCCTGCACTTACACTTTTTTGGAAAAAAAATCATCCTACATTTCCTAGCCATCTGACCTGGTGCTTCAACAGGAATGAAAGGAACTGCTTAGTGTAAAATTTTCAAGTGGTGAAGGGTTTTTCCTTTTGTTTTCTTTTCTTTTCTTTCCTTCTTTCTTGTAGATTTCACACTGAAGTTAAACATACATTTATATCGAAAATTGCCATTACATTTCCCTTTCATCCCTGTTCACATATCAAATCTATTTCAGGAACAACCTTGAAAGTTCATTAAAAGCCAACATTTGAAAGGAGCATATAAAAATTGAGACTGCTTTTTTCTTTTTCACAAAAAGAATGTCTTTCAATAGAAAAATTAAAAAGGTTCCTTTCAGTTCAGCAAAGAACTTTCCAGGCTATTACCTGTCAGCCCAGGCCCTCTCCAACAACATTTTTATCTTGAGGTGAATGCTAATGTTACATGAGAAATCATTCCACCAAAAATGTTTCCTCAGAAGCAAACATGGCTTTACCAACTAAAATTTCTTACCTTCAGTTCTAACATCTTTATCAAAGTTTTTCTAAGAACAAATAAAAAAAAAGAGGGGGCAGGAGTGGGGGAGGGGGGCAATTTCTCTGTTCAATTTTTTCTCCAATATCAAACCATTACAAATATGTAGATAAGCAATGGCATGCATGTGGAATGACTTCTTTCGAAAACAGTTTGTGCTGTGTACATGAAAATAACAGCACCAATCATGCATCAATTAATGGATGGTTTTTGAAGCTTGCACTATGTGGGGTTGAAAAGAACAGCACAAACTGCCTTCCTTAACAAAATTCAACAATATCAAAAACACATACATTTTCAAAAGCAATACAAAATGATCTTCATGAAGGCTGAACCCCAGCAAGAGAAGATGGTGCATTTTTCTATAGCCTTCATCAAGATGACAAACAGTTCAATCATTTGTTCACATCAAAACCCTGACATATAACATTACTGGTGGAATCACAGAAGCCAAAACAGGTTAAAGACATATAATTCTGCATAGACTTCAAAAACACTACGAGTAGCTTTTTAAACATTTAAAACGTAGCATTCCAAATTTAACTGTTACTGGAATGTCATGTCACCAAAAGTTGAGTCAGACTCTGATGTGTCCTCAATATCTGACAAGACACTCATCATTTCAATCACACTTTGCTTTGCACAGAACATTATGGCAGAGTAAGAAGATGGCCATTTCACGGGTTATCGCATGGTTTTGACTCAATCGATAAGGTGGCAAAATCACTATCACCATTAGCCTCATCACCATTAGCCTTTTTTGTATGTGCCTGTGCTCTTTTTCATCCTCTCCTTGTCTAGACAAAACTTTTTCATTCTAAGGCTGCCACAAAGTCTGTGAAGAACCCCTCCCCTTGAAGTGTAGCATGCAATCAAAGCATACCATTTGGCAGCTCTATTCACCATCCAACCCCTCGAAATTTGAACAGACCATTTAAAATCAAATGAGGATGATGTAATGACCGCATTGACACTTCTTGATAATACCTGCCAAAACACAACTTGCCTGTCTGGTGTCCCTTTATTTAAAACTTGCAAGGGTCTCCGAGCATGGACAGAGTCCATAGCTTTAATACAGACCGCCACCTCAGCACATCCCCTCCTCCCTCATCATTATGCATAATCATTTGTCAATCAAAGGGAAGCATCTGTACAATTTTGCGATAATAAAGAGGCCCATCATTTAACCGAGTCTGCCACCGTCTCATTTTCATTAACAAAGTCTGCTACTCAAGGATTGGGCTCTTCAGCCACAGCAGGCGCTGCAGCTCTATCGACTGATCCACGGCACACCTTGTCTCTCGAGACAGTCGGATACAATACATTTAACTGGAAAAAGCAATCCCACATCTATTCTAGTCAAAGACAGCAATTCACATCCCAACTACAACTCAAAGAAAGGACTAAAGACCACCATGTTTCCTTGTTGATGCATCGACTTTTTGCCTTTATGTCCAAGGGTAAGAAATTTGAACATTTTCACTAACCGGTAGGGCAATTTCATCATAAATTTCAGAAGTCTGCCAAAGCCTTCACTCACCAAAGATTCTAAAGATCCTGCTATATCTTTCTTTCTTGCAGGTGGCAAGCATCAAAATCGAACATAAGCCAGCCCAGCAGCTTCAATTTCACAGCTCAAAGGTCAGAATAATAATGGACTGAAGTTTTTTTTAACAATGACATCTCTGGGAAGGTTTCATGCCATTTACTTCCACCTCCATCTCCCTTCTTTTGCTGACAGTTTTCAATTCCAAAGAGTTTAGGGATACTTTTGTTTTGCTGTACTGGAGTGAAGTGGGCAAAGTGAAATATGGCAACCACATCGCAACCACATGAGTTATCTCATCCTGTCAACATGAAACATATTATAATTATATTCTCCATTCATTTTCCTTCAATAAAATGTATACTTCTGTATACTTCAGAGCAATACTTGAATTATTGTGATTTTTAAAAGAAAAGTGAAAACATAGTTCTGGGAGTCAAAGGGTTAAAGAAAAACAAAATCAAACAAATAGCCAGAATGCTTGGCTGAAATCACAGTTCATTTGCCGTCAAGCTGGTTGCCACCTCTCTTCACCCTTTCAAAATATACCAAATAAACACACTGCAAAAAAATTTCGACTCACTGGCTGAATTCTCTGCACTAAAAATAACATTCCACCAAGCTATCACAGGGTGTTCATGCTAACAAAGCTCATCCAGACACATGCAGCATTGTGCACTCAAACCACCACCAAACTCTACTCTCCCCTTAAAGAGCCATCACTAGAAAGTGATAATTCATACCATTTCCATGCTTCAGTTAAGTGACAGCTTACAGGCAATACTTCTCATCCTTTTGCATTATATCCTTTTGCATTCTACTGCTACCATCTTTTCCCTTTCATAACTGCATCCCTTTTCCCATGTCTTCCTCCCCTCCCCCTCTCCTCATCTTTCTACTCCACCCTTATTCACAGACCCGTCATGCCCTTAGACTTAAGGACAATTTCCAACAACAAAATGGAACAACTGAAGGCAGAGAGGAATTAATACATAGCATCAAACCCCTAATTAAAAAAAGTTTTGCCAACTGAAGGTAGAGAGGAATTAATACATAGCATCAAACCCCCTAATTTAAAAAATTTTCGCCATTCCAAATGCCTGAATTTTATTTTTAATTATGTTTAAAAACATTCAATTTTTGGTGTCTTATACATTTTTTCCTTCATTTTTGGCCTATTTATCCTTGACGAGTATGACCATATAGCACAGGCCTTCTGAACAGGATTTATTCTTAAGCGAAGCTGAAGGTGTGGGTTTTTTGCAAGTATGGCTCCTCTTCACATTTCATGACCATTATGCCTCTGTGGTATTTTGGCCCAAGGAAGACTGAAAATCAATCAGGTTTGTCATCAAGACAACCTCCATGCAAAATTTTAAAGTCCAAATGGCAGAAAAAGTTAAAAAAAAACAGACTATACACCAACCGTCATCAACAACATACAAATATACTTCTGTGTTCTCTGAGCAAAACCTGTTAAATTCTTCTACCTATGGGTCAAGACAAGCAGAAGCAGATCCACACTTCAGCAAAATGAGGGCTGCGATGAACAAGTGCAAAGATGCTGCCGACAGGAATTTCAGTTAAAACAATGTACTGGTACGCAGCACAGATGTCCTGCTGTGTAGCCTGAGCAATCGCAAGAAGGCTCCAACCCCCCTCCTTTTTTTTTTTTTTGCAGCGCCCACAGAATTTCATCGGGGAGGGGATCTCAAGCAGAACAGTAGAAAGAAGAAAACCCAAGTGGGATGAATTCCAAATTCTATCAAGGACAAAGGGGGTGGCAGGTCTGTACTCATTTAAAGCATGGATAAATAATTTCTCTAGCCTCGTTTGACAGAGCATTACCTTCAAGCAGTCAACTTCATTTTATTTATTCTCAACACTGTCTGCGCTGTTCCAACAAAGCAAAATGTTTTTCTTTCACATTTCAGTCTATGATATTAACTCTGGGGATGTTTCTGGTCTATCCCTTTTTCCGCCCTAAATCAAACCCTCACGATTTTCGAGTACCTGATGCACTCAAATAAAACGCTCTTTCAAGGACAGCGATATGAAGGACCTTGTAATGAACAAAACCTAGAGAATAGGCTCTTCACGCCCTGCTCTCATAGTGACCTCAGTTTCGATGTCTATGGCCTTGGTTTGATTCTGTCTGGGTAACAGGTATCAGCTAGTCCATGTTGAACGGGTGCCACCATGGAGAGGTCACTCACGCTGGCTCCGCAACTAAGCAATTACTGTCGTCAGTATGGGGCTTGGTATTCGGTGTCCTGCATATGTTGGGTCAGAACAGGCAAACACCAGCAAAGTGACTATGCTGCAGTGCAGTGTCAGTGCAGCGGCTCCTCCAATGGGTTGCCTCTTGACAGCTTTACACTGACTGCTCCCTGTGGATTGCCGGTGCTGTGGCCGGCCGGGCTGGGCTGCGTCTGTAGATGGGGCGTCCGAATGACCTGTTTATCCTTTCTTTAACCTACTGCCTACCGCCATCGACCAAGATCGACCGCAAGCTTTCCTCTTTCTAAATACCGGATCGACTGGGATCAACTGCTGAATGCTACGTCAACAACTTTCACCATCGCATATCCCAGAATGCAATCACAACAGAAGTCTTTCGGTAAAACCGTTTCTGGACCCCCTTTTGGTTTTAGTTGCAAGAGTTTTGGTTGAGTAGTCTTGCTGCTGTGAATTTTCAAAGTTCGGCTTTTTTTTTGCAAAGATTTTCTGGAAAAATGGCAGATCAAGTAAAAATGGTTGCGATAGTGATGAAGAGAGCATAATTAAGGGCTACAATCCTAAGAAGTTTTGAAGCAAGACGATTGTATGTCGACCTTGACCTAGTTATAAATAAAGATCAATTGCTGACCGATTTTGAAGCCGGAATCGATCATGATTCGGGCGATGATAATGATGTTGAATTGCCCATTGCTGCTGGCCCCCCCCCCCCCCCCATAAACGAAAGTTGCTAGATCTTAACTGCTGACTGGAGTGGTAGGCTACAAGAAGTGAAGCCTCAAAAAACTTTCGCTTGTTTTGACAGCCAGGAAATCAGGTCAGCCAGTGGGTGTGGCCCATGATTTGCCTGTGGGAGGAGCGTCACCTTTAGCCTTTTGATTTCTGAGGAATTTTGGCAGACTGAGCAAGAAACAAATTTATTTGGTGCACAAAAGCAAGCAGAAAAGGATGATGAGAAATTCTGGCCTAAATTAAAAACTGCCTCGTTTATAAAAAGGCAAAGAGAAGATGGACAAGTGGTAGATCATCACCATAGTGCGTGTGTGTGTCGGGGGGGGGAGGGGGGGGGGGATCAATTACTCAGTGCACTTGTGCAAAAGCACATTTTTGCTGAATTCCATCACAATTGAAAGTCCAGTGTTCAGTAACGTGTTATTTCCCCCTCAGTAGTTCAAGACAAATCTTCTACAAATCTTCTTGTATGTGATGCCTTCAGTTTAACAAAATTGTTGAAGTTTGGGTGTTTTTTTACCTCGACAACAAAAGTTGATTATTCAGTGTGCAGAGCATATAGATAAGAATGACTTTATTTTGTTCCTGAAGGTTTCAGTACTTTGTTTAGACTTGGAAAATCACTATGTGCTCCTAATCCATGACATTCTGTGGGTTCAGTGAATTAGGGTTAATTGCTTCAGCACCGAAAACACTGAAGTTGAGTTTGTTCATCCTTTCTTTTTCCCCTTGTGTACCAGTTCACCACTTATGGGGGAAAAAATGCCTGTTTTGGATGAAGTGATGTGTTTGACATTTTTTCATTAATTTTATGGAATAGATGAGTAAAAAGCAAATTTTTTTTTATTGAGGTTTCATTATAGCGAGTGTCTATGTGTTGTGGAGTTACCTCACTTGCCATGGTATTCTCATAGACATGTATCACAAAGTCATGCGGTTGGCAGAGGTTTGTCATGCGGTTGGCAGAGGTTTAACTATTCAGTATTCATCTCATCAGTTTGACCATTTTGAAACAATCGGTAGGTTGGCAGAGGTACTATTCAGTATTCATCTCATTAGCTTGACCATTTTGAAACAATCGATATTCGCCCGATAGTTTTCAGTATTTGGAAACATCATTTAAATACATCTATCTAGTGTATATGCAATTTTAATCCAGAGAGGGAAATTCCCTTAACTGTTCAGCCAATTACTGAATCGGAGATACGAGGGTTGTTCAATTTAAGATGTCACCACCCCCTTAAAAAACGTACCTCTCATCTCAGCAACTTGAAACTTTTACATCCCCTCGAAGTATTCTCCGTTGGCTCGAATGCAAATTTCAAGCCTCCTACGCCAATTCTCAAGCGCCCTCTGGTAGTCGGTTTTAGGCAGACCGGACAACTCTGATCTTACGGCTTTGGCGAGGTCTTGTACCCGGTCAAACTTACGCCCAGCGAGCTTTTCCTTCAGAGCAGGGAACAGCCAGAAGTCGCATGGGGCCAAGTCGGGGCTGTAGGGTGGGTGGTCCAAAACTTGGATTCCTTGCTCGCTCAGGAAGGTCGTGGTGACCTTCGCCTTATGGACACTGGCATTGTCATGCAGAAGAAGGGTCCTCTGGGTGCTGACGGTTGGGCGCTGCTCATGGATTTTTCCTACAACTTTTGGGAGCACAACTTGGGTATAGTAGGAGGCAGTGATTGTTGATTTCTCAGGCAAAATGTCAATTGCCACAAGGCCTTGCGTGTTGAAAAAAATAGAAAACATTCGCTTGCGACTCTGGAATCCTGGGCGAAGAACAACTGGTCGGTCTCCGTCAGGGCCAACCCACATGCGGTTGCAGCGTTTGTTGGGGATGCCGTAGAATGTCAGCCAACTCTCGTCTCCCGTCACTAAGTCACACAGTCGTTTTGGCCCATTGGGCTCAAACTCGTCGAGCAGTTTGCGTGAACATGCCACCCGCTGCTGCTTCTGATCATCGCTTAAGAGATGTGGCACCCATCTTGCAGCCAGTTTTCTCATGTGAAGGTCTTTGTGCAGAATGTTGTTAATGGTGCCAATTGAAAGCTCACATGCCTCGCTTAATTCCCGCACAGTCGAATGTGGATCCTCCTCTATCAGTCTTTTCACAAATGCAATGTTTTGTTCGTTCCGAGCTGGTAAAGCTCGCTCTGCACGATTACCCCAATCAGATGGCGCCCTACCTGCTCTTAATTGTTTGACCCATCTGCAAACTGTGCGGTAAGACACACAATCCGTTCCGTAAACAGCTTGCAAATCTGCGTGTATCCTCCTACAATCGTCACCAAGTTGTAGCCTTGTGAAAGTGTAGAAACGAAATTGCTCATTGGTGACGTCCATTTTTTTCAGGCTCAGCTGTTTGAAACACAGTTGTAATTACGTCATACTCCGAGTTGCGTCATGACGTCAACTTTATTTTCTGCAATTCTAATCAGGTAAACTTTAAAGTTGTGTTTGGTATAAACATTTTTCTGTGCGGTGCTTCGTTTCCAAACGGCAAGCCTAGTGTCATCTTAAATTGAACAACCCTCGTACCTCTAAATCTGTTTGTAAAACACTTGTATATTTTCACATCTTTTGTTCCTTTTCCATTGGTATTTTTCCTCGTTAAGAAAATGCTTCAAGCCCCTCACTAAGGATATATGTATGTATATACACCATCATTGTACTCCCAGTTCTTATAGAACAGGGATTACTTTAGAATGGGAACGAAGAAATGCTGTCTGTGTGTGCGTGTCTGTCCGTCCATGGTCAAAATGTGTTCCACTCGCTCCAGACAAAAGTAGTGGACCGATCTTCCAGAAAATTTGTAGGTATGTTCATTATGGGTCACGGATGATGCCGAATGTTTTAGTTTACCATTATAGCCGTTACTAATGGCTGTAACGGTTTTTCTTCTTTATGGAATATCTCAGAAAGTACTCGGCCGATCTCTGTGAATATTAGCAGGTATGTTCACTATGTGTTACGGATGATGCTCGATGTTTTAGTTTACCGTTATAGCCGTTACTAATGGCTGCGACGGTTTTTCTTCTTTATGGAATACCTCAGAAAGTACTTGGCCGATCTTTGTGAAAATTAGCAGGTATGTTCACTACGGGTTATAGTTGATGCTCGATGTTTTAGTTTACCGTTATAGCCATTATTAACGGCTGTAATGGCCTGTAACGGTTTTTCTTCTTTATGGAATATCTCAGTAAGTACTTGGCCGATCTTTGTGAAAATTACCAGGTGTGTTCACTATGGGTTACGAATGATGCCCGATGTTTTATTTCACTGTTATAGCCGTTACTAACGGCTATAACGGCCCATGACGGTTTTTCTTTTTTATGGAATCTTTCAGAAAGCACATTGTCAATCTTTCTGAAAATTTGTAGGTATGTTCATTGTGGGTCACGGATGATGCCCGATATTTTAGTTTACCGTTATAGCCGTTACTAACAGCTATAACGGCCCATAAGTTGGTTTTTTTTATGGAATGTCTTAGAAAGTACTTGGCTGATCTCTCTGAAAATTTGTGGGTATGTTCATTATGGGCCATGGATGATGTCCGATGTTTTATTTTACTGTTATAGCCATTACAAACGGCTGTAACGGCCCATAACGGTTCTTCATTTTTATGGAATATCTCAGAAAGTACTTGGCATATCTTTCTGAAAATTTGTAGGTATAGCCGCCGTGGTGAAGTGGTTAGCGTCGCGGACTCCCGGCTGGGAGGTCGTGGGTTCGAATCCCATCAGAGTCATGTGGGTTTTTCTTCTCTGACAGGCTCCTACCCAGAGTTGAGTTGCTGCGGACTCAGTTGGGAAGACTGGGACCACACAGTCGAGTTTCATCCACTTAATGGATGCGTTTCCAAGAGTGTTGCTCAAATTTCCTGACCAACACTGCAGGTGCCTGCATTTCTCAGGCCTGGTTGACGCCGGGATATATTATGAAAGGAAGCGTAGAGTACAGCCCTGTCATGTAGTCTCGGACCGAAATGGAAATCCGTAGCATCATCTTAATCATTCTCATTCTCATCAATCAGCATAAAAAAAAAAATGTCTCAAGTTCTGTGGCCCTTCATGCCCTGCTCTCATGGTGACCTCAATTTCGATGTCCTCTCCGCGTCTGTGGCCTTGGTTTGGTTCCGTCGGGGTCACCGATATCAGAGAGTCCATGGGGGCTGTCGTTGGACGGACGTGGTGGCGCCCTCCGGGAGAGCTCACTCACGCCGGCTCCGCGACTAAGCAATTATTGTCATCAGTAGGGGCTTAGTAGGTGGCGTCCTGCGTATGTTAGATCACAACAGGCGCCACTGAACACCACCGAAGTGACTCGGCAGCAGTGCAGTGTCTCCTCCGGTGGGTTGCCTCTCGACGACTTGACATTGCTCCCTGTGGATTGCCGACGCCGGGGCCGTGGTGGGGCCGACCAGGCTGTGGCTGTGGACGGGGTGTCGGAATGAGCGGCGTGGGTACACTGCCTCTGAGGTGGCACAGATGTTGAGATAGCATAAAAAAAAAAACTTTTAAAGAAAATTTGTAGGTATGTTCATTATGGGTCACGGATGATGCCCGGTGTTTTAGTTTACCGTTACAGCCGTTACTAACGGCTATAAGAGCCCACAATGGTTTATCTTTTTAACAGAATGTCTCAAAGTATGTGGCCGATCTCTCTGAAAATCTACAGGTGTTCATTATGGGTCACGGATGATGCCCGACGTTTTACTTTACCGTTATATGCGTTACTAACAGCTATGACCCATTACAGGTTTTCTTCTTTATGGAATATCTCGGAAAGTACGTGGCCGATCTTTCTGAAAATTTGTAGGTTATGTCCATTATGGGTCACGGATGATGCCCGATGTTTTAGTTTACCGTTATAGCCGTTACTAAGGGTTATAATGGCCCATAACAGTTTTCTTCTGTATGGAAAATCTCAGAAAGTACTTGGCCGATCTTTCTGAAAACTTGTACGTTCATTATAGGTCACAGATGGCCGATGTTTACCAGAATAGCCATTACTAACGACTACACCAGCCCAAGACGGTTTTTCTTCTTAATGGAATATCTCACGAGTATTCGGGATAAACTGGGAGTACGTTTATATGTTTTGCATCTTGTTTTTATCTTGCAAACACTTGGCACCTTGGGGTACGCTGGTCATCCTCTTTAGGGGGTAAAAAAGGCCCAACTGTATTCAAGAGCTCAAATTTCCCATGGGTAAAAACCACTCCATCAGTTCAATCTGCAATCAGATCTATTTGTTTTAATGTTATCCCTCAAAACAGTCAAATTTTGTCACCCTCAAGGAAACAACCCATTGTAAGCTTTTTTACAACTTCTCTTCTGAGCACAGTGCACGCTCATGTGTGAGCAAGAGACCAAGAGAGAGATGAACAGGATACGGGAAAGGGAAGAGAGGTGTGCCATGACATTTTTACAAAATTTCTTTTTTTTTCAGGAGAACATCTAGCTTCCCCATATTCCATTAAATGGCATGACTGCAATATTGATTACATTGGCTACTGAGTTCTTAATTCATTATTAATATCTTTCTTTCTCTTTTCAATACACTAATTAACCTTTACCAGCCGTGTCCGCCAATAGTGGCGGACAGGATTTCTTTCCCTTGCAGCTGCGTCAGCCAAGGCTGGCTGGCAGACAGGAAGACAGTACATTCTGCCATGTCTGCCACTATCGGCAGTCAGGAACATGAAAAATTCCTACACTTTCCTTGAAATGGTCTAGGGGAAATAAGCTCTATGATTACTCTTGGGGATGTCCTAACGATTTGTACACCTACTTTTAGTGCTCTATCATGAACTTAGCTGACACCAGCAGCTTTGAAACAAAGGAACTGGCACTCGGCTTTCCTGCTAAGCGCGCCTGGAATTTCCTGTGCTGGAAAAAATGTCGGTCAGGCAAAGAGGTGGTACCAATTTCTTGCGCAATGAAGAGCTTGAAATTGTATTACAAAGTGGATCTGATGATGAAGGCAGTGATAGAGATATCGAAAATTACGACAAAGTAGAGGAAAGTGAATTATTTGAAGATGCAGCTGAAAACAATATTAATGATGAATCATCAACATCAACTGCAGTACATGACACTGCATCACACGTTGTCGCCGACGAGGCCATTCAGATGATTGGGGCACAAATGCATTTGATCAAAATACGGCCAATGCAAACAATGGCGATGTTGCTTACTTATTTGCTTCTGATTTTTACAGCACGTTGTAAAAGAATGGAATAGAATGTAAACAATTTTTTTTTTCTTTTTTTACTTGGCAGCCATGTTTTTCAACGGACAGTCGTTTATACACATTAAAACTGATTTGAAATTACTGTTTGATTAGTTTAGTGCTTGTTCTTTCCAATGGCAACTTGCACACCACTGTCAGTTACCGTCTTGCTACCGTTAAAAAAATAAAATAAAAAAGAGGCAAAATATGCGCGTCTGCAGGGACTGAGCACAGTGCGCGTGCGTGCATGACCAGGAAATCGTGTCATGCACACCGTCCGCGCTGGATAGTAATAAAACTGTAGTTGAACTTTTCTTCAGAATTTGGTCCAAACCCAAGCTGCAAAAGGAACCATTGTGCGAAGGATGAGGGAGGGGAGAAAGCAGGCTGAAGACAGTTAAAAAAAAAAATGATATGGGGAGGGGACAACGGAGGCTGAAGACAGATTAGAAAAATATTAAAACAAGTACGTAATTTTTCTTTAAAATTATAACAGGGACCTGACAGAATGTCCAGTTAACAAGGTCGCTGTATCAAGATCGTACCACTGACAGATGAAAGAATAAATTGTTTACTGCTGTTAATAGCAATAAAGGAAAGACCTAATCGAGTTCTGTGTTAAAGGTCAATGCCATGGTGCTTTAAGTTTTTTTCTTATTTCAATTTAGCTACACCATGTAAATGTACATGACAAGACTGTTCCACACTAAATGCTGAAAAATCATAACAAATAAAATTGTCTGCCATCAGGTCTCTCAAACGCACGAGTATCAGATGTACAGGTGGGAAATGTTGTCCTATCTGACAAACCGATACAACTTCTTTACAGAAGTAAGAGCTGAATTCATTCTGCACTCATGGGCTTGTCCACACTCACCAGTGCTGTACTACTGAGAAAAATTAAACTTTTCCATTAATCTTTTTCATCCTGTGTTGGGTTGTGTGCAAGTTTGTACATGCACATGTTTGCATGTGTCAGCTGGCCTGAATGCAAGTGCATTTACAAGCTCATGCTGGCATTGGTATAGGATAAATAAAAGTGCCGATATATTAGCCAATTTAAGTTTTGCGAGTTGGTTATTGAAAGTGTCACTAAGCCATAATTGTTTTTGATGTCTTTTCCTTAACTCTAGAGTGCCCCAGGATGGGCAGTTCTATCATTGTTACTAATTTTCCATGCCATGATTATGGACACGGACAACCCAATTTGCACCTATCAAAAGCTTCGTACATTAGCTTTGATACTATTTGTAGGCTGGTGCCGTAATACTGCCACTTTGAGGTCTGGACACCAAATGGAATGCAAGGATCCTCCCTCTACCACTCTACACATACCATCCAATAACTTGCTGCCAGTTACAAAGAATGCTATGACCTAACAACAGATGACGTCTGAATAATCAGTCCCCCCCCCCCCCCCCCCCCCCCCCCCCCCCCCAAATATTCCTCAGAAAAGAGGGAGGGGTGGATAGGGTATGCTGGCCATGAAAAACCGTGTCCTGGCTTCTTGAAATGTAATAATGTTTAACTGTTTTAAAAAATCCAAAACCACATTAAACAGATAGTGTTTTCATTTACCTTGGAAAAAGAATACTGGTTTATTGACATCTATTTCAATATTTAACTTGCTAGAATTTTTTTTAGATCATTACGCTCTGCAGCCAAAATAGCTATGGCAGCCAATGGGTTAATACAATACATTCTTATTATGATACATAGGGTTCCTGAATTAAGTGTCAAGGTTTTATTTGTTTGTATTTTGACTTTTTGGATAACATTTATTTCTTTGTTTTTTCTTTGTTTATTTTTTCGGTTAACCGCCTTTTTTTTTTTTTTAACATTATGTTGCCCATTAACCAAGTTTTGACTTTCAACTGCCCATGAAATTCCGGGACACAGCATCCCTTTCCCTTCTACCCCCCTGTCCAAACTCATTAGGGGCACTCTCGAAAACGAGCACAAAAAAAGCGATCGTCTGGATGAGTCATTCAATTTTAGAGAATGAAACCCCCGGGGGTCGCACCATTTTGGGGATTAAAGGGTCAACGAACGCTGAGCACGGGAAAACCCAGATTTTTGAGATGTAGCGGGGCGGGGAGGGTAAGCAAACTAGTATTGGAAAGCGGGTGTTCGTCAACAGGGCTGGATACAGATCTCACCATTCGGCCTGCTAAACACAAATAGCGAAAAAATATCACTTTCATCCAACATCCAAACTTCCACAAAATAAAAGACACCCAAAACCCCAAATTTTTCCCGAAACAGCATTCATGAGGTCAATTCAGAAAAGACAAAATCCACTTGATCGGGTTTTAAAAATTAACAAATTTGCATGTCACAAGTTGGCAAAACATCCCCCCCCCCCCCCCCCCCCCCCCAAAGCCACTCCAATCTTCCTTTGGATCCTCTTAAAAAAACGAGGATGTGGAATCAAATCAGTTAAAGTAGAGTTCTCGGCAAAGGGGTAGCTCTAGAAAGCGCCACAATTTCCATACTCTTGGCTCCCAAAAAGGTTCCTGCCCATTTAGACTCAATGAAACAAAACATCGTTTAAATACAATACGTTTCGACAGGAAGAAAAAACAGAACCTTTTTCCAAATTAAACTGACTTTCCAAATGTGTACATCAATGCCCAAATGTCATTATCAAAAACAAAATTTTTTCTTGTGAAAATAAGAACCCCCGCAACAGTACACGTTGTCACAACTTCCACCCACATCAAGTTTGATGCCGCTTAAAAAAAAACATATCAGGCCAGGCAAAGCCATTTTTCTCACAAATCCCATAAAACATAGGTAACTTACCTGACTGCCCACTGCTGCCTGTCTGAGCACAACTAGAGGTTCCTGACACCAAATTCTTCCATGATGAAAGTTACATCTGTATCTGGTTTCATGTCTGGTGGGCTTCGCTGATCACGTGAAGTCGGATTGTCACTGGTTAAAGAGCCAATGAAGCTCGCAAAGTCTGGGGAGGATTATGGTCATAATATTTGAGGGAACATTCAAGTCATTTTCATTCTCGACACTAGCATTAATCCGACTGATTGCTTGGTGGCTGACTTATTTCACTCTGCTTTTTCTTGCTGGTGAGGAGATGGAATGTTGTCTTGACTGGAAGATGAAGGCGATGAAGGAACAGTTTTTGAAACAGGACTACCAACAGAACTTTTGACAGAAGATTGCATTCGTCTCTGTGATGGTGGAGTTGGAGCACTTAAAGGAACCCAGGTCTCTTGTGCCTGTCTGTATACCAGACCTCGGCTGACCTGGAGAAGTTGCTGAACGGGACGACAAGTGAGTCCGTGACAGAAACTGTACCAGAATTGGTACTTCTAAGGTACACTTCACCAGATTCAGAATTTTCCTCATCTTTCTTCCCTTCCCCATCTTTCCCCGACTGTCCCTTGGCTTTGGACTCTGGCTGAGCGTGGAAACTGTTGCTTATGAAAGTCACAGAGTTATCATTTTTACACACTTCTCATTGAGGAAATAATTCAGTTTCTTTCCGGTTTTTCCTGCATCAACACCTAATATATATGGCCTAATCAATTCAACACCGTCTTCAAATTCCACATACAGCTACAAAGTGACTGAAGAAACTTGGTCAATGACCCAATGAACTTTGTTGACGATTCTCATCCATGATTTCTTCAGGCTTTATCAGTCATCTGAAACAGAAATTTAAAATCTAAAATCCTTTACTGTCCATGCACATCACAATGAATATCTTTATTTACCTGTATTCTGACAGCATAATTTTCACATTTTTAACATATTTTATCTTTTTCTTTCCACACAAACCATTGTGATTTGTTTCGTTTTGTTTAATTTTCCTAACTTTGTTGGTTAGTGGTAAACCAACACCAATTCAACTGTAAAATCCTTGACTAATAAAGATGTATCACTCAATTGAAAGAGCATTTCACTGATCACCTTAGATACAAATTCCTTTTCCCCTTTAATTTACAAACTGTCCAGTTTTTGGTGATGAACCAGGCTGGAGAAGAGATAACTTGAAATATCTTTGAAAAAGGATGCGGTCCAGGGGGCTTCCTTCGACCCTGTGGGGTCCAGCGGCAATGCACACGATATTTGAAGTGCAACATTCAAAATTTAAGCACAGCATGAGCATGCAACATGACATGTCAGACTCAACAGCATTTTTAGACCCATTTCCATTCTCACACAACATGATAGTGGACTCGGACAACGCACGCGTTCCATCATATCGCATTGTCCCGACTAAAAAATCAAAATAACTGTCAATGAAACCAATCAACAAGGCAGCAAAATCATAATAGTCTTTTCCAATTTCATTGTCCTTTTTTTTTCTTTCATCCGCTCCTTCCTGCACTTGATTTTTTTTACCACACAAGTATATGGTCTAAAAATCGACCTTGTCTGGATTCTGTTTCAGCTGCCGTCAAGTCCTGTGAAGCATTTCTTTTTCAGTTTAACCCTCTTTTGCATGCACTTACCTTAGCTTAGTTACGCCGAAAAACCGTCGGCAAGGTAAGTAACTCCGTAATTTGAACATGGTTACCCAATTAAAAAATTAATTTAAAAGAGAGGAAAGGAAATAGTCAAATGAAAATAATTTTTAAAAGTCCTACGAATATATATGTTGCTACATCATAAGTTTGAAGAATATCACATGAGCCATTTACTCGGGGGAAAAAAAAAAAAAAAAAATCTTCTTCAGAACTTTCTTCCGAATCATACCTGGAACATCATCCCAGTCGAAATCTAGGTCACTCTAAGCTTCATTACCCAGCACTTTCACTAAGTGTTATGCCCTAAATCCTGCAAATCACAGTATCTTCATCACTAGATCTCGTTATAGAACGGCAGAAATCAATGTTAGCGATGGCGAAAAACAGCATTTCGACCACAAAACTTTAAAAATTCGTAACTCGAGAACTACGGCACGTATCGACTCGCGGTTTTTTTGCAAACGGAAGTAAATGGCCACAGGAAGAAGGAAGTCACGTTCTCGCGAGACTTCCTTTTCTACGAGAAATATGGCGGCGCCCATTGTTGCCACATGTTTTACCGGGCGCTGGCAGGCGCTCAGCGTTTTGGCTGTGTGATTTCCGGTTGGGCGCTAGCGGCGCTCCGCTGTCAAGAGGGTTAAACATTATCACATGCTACTAAGCATTGCACTTAGCAGCACAGAATAAAATCTGCAGATCTTCAGTTTCCATTAGGTACTATTGTGATAAGTGGAAATCAGTATCAGTACACTCTTCCAAATAAAAGTAAATTTGCAAAGAAGACTGCTTCATAATCATAAATTTTCATGGCCAGTCATGCACCTAGTCTAACGAGTCACTTAAATACAAAGAGCAGGTGTGTGTCTGATGGCAAGTTTTTTCCCTCAATGCTCAGAGCTGCCAAGGTCTCAAAAAGCACAAAGTGTACAATTTTCATACATCAAGTGTACCTTTCAAAATAATAGCACTGCACTCATTAGCAATGCGACAAGTCAGACTCGACAGCACTTTCAGTCACACTTTGCATTGCACGCAGCACACCATGTACTGGTGCTGTAGGAACATGGAAATGTCACCACATATATATATATCACCTAGTTTAGACTTCCAAAATCTCAAAATGGCCGACAATTAAACCAATTGATATGGCAACAAACAGTCATCTTTAACTCTTATTCTCATATACAGTATTCAGTGTTTCAACTCCTAGTTCATAGAGGGTCAATCCACGGGAATGTCAACCAAAGCAGCATTTTTTAAGAACTGATTTTTAAAATAAATTTTGGTATTAAGATGAAGAGAGATAACTAGACCATCATAAAATATGTGAGTTATTGCCCTTTTTTCACATATCTAGTCAGGCGGCCATTTTGAAGATGAGAGAACACATGGAGTGAGATTTTCTGAAAAGATCCCTTTCAACAAAACACCCATTAAAAGTGAAAACAAAGCTGAAGGTGAAAAGTTTTACTGCTTTCTTAAACTTCATTGATCAATTTATCTATCCAAAGTGTCTTTTTAAAGATCTTATTGATTTAATGGTTCATAAAATGGGGTTGAGATAGGATTTTGAATGTCATGTCTGTTACCATGTTTAGATATGAAGTTTTATAACTTTGGAAGCAGATGGATTTAGAATCATGGTAATGCATATTCTCTGCCTTTATTAGGATGGGGTTAAAATACCATAAAAAAGAAAAATGAATTTGTTCTCATTTTCATAATTATAGGGTATCTGACATGACGGTAACTGACATGACAGTTACAGTAACTGACATGACAGACATGCATTGGACAGATTTGAAGCTGATTTTTTGAATGTAGCTTTTCTTAGCTAGTAAATATGAGTTAATTTAAGAATAATTTCCTTGTTTTCATGACTGTTTTTACCAGCTGGGTCAGTCTCCAGAGTTGTGCCCCACTTACCCTTACTTAATTTAATATTGTTTAAAAATCTCAGAAATGTTAGTTAACAAATTTGAGTTACACACACATCAATTACACATTGAATATCCCAGCACAAACAGTTTACAGACCTAGCGCTGCATTAAAATATGTGTTTGATGCAAAAACCTTCTGATTTTGATCAGAAAATGGCGACCTGGAGTGTGACATCGTTTTGCCTGTCACAAATAGTCATTAAATGTGTACAAAAGAAACATGCAAATGATTAAGAAAGTGGTTTAATCATTGCTTTTTAATTGTTTTTAACTGTGTTTGACATAAACATATCAGTCGACTTGGCTTCTATTAGATATTAGCACACAAAAAATCACTGTCCAACTTTAACTTTCGTTACCGGTGTTAACTCGTGCGTTCTGGACGACGAATGTACTAAACGGGGAAATGAATATGGCACTACTTTTATGGGTACAGATTGGAGGAAGAATCCCATGTTGTGATAGTTATGAACTTTTTAAAAATTGAAACTGATTGGACTTCAAAATCGGATTTGAATAAACTGATCGAACATCGTTTCCGGGAAATTCTATGTTACGTTGGACCAAACAAATCAATCGTGTGTGAAAAAAAAATCAAACGATTTGGAACTATTTTGTTCTATTCATGCACACAAATGTGGCGGAAGCATCTATACGCGTATTTCGGCCATGTGTCCATTGTGAATCAAACAGGCGGCCGGTTTCGAAGTTGTGGTTACCGAAAATCCCAAACAGTTACTCTGGACCAGGTTGTTGCAGAGGTGCACTTGCACCTTTGTTTTTTCCTTCTACATCTGTTGTTCATATGCATTTTAATTATTTAAACCCCATCATTGAAGATTTTAAACTTAATATTAGTTATGTTTTGTGAGTCTTTTTTTGCTTGTTTAGGGTTGTATTGTCCGTGATTGCGGTCTGGTGATTTCGGTTTCCTTGTTTACATTGGACAACAGTTGAAAGCGCTTAATATTTACAAAATATCAAACTGTTTAGCCTTTCTATTTTTGTATCATGAATGTCTTTTCATTTAGCAACAGTAAAGTCAGAGATCTGTCCAATTTCCCAACATAAAAGCTGTTGTAGATTCTGATAGATTTTTTTTGTTTCTGCGTTACATTGGACATAAAAACCGTGGTTTCCTGGTTACATTGGACATGAACAGTTGAAAGCGCTTAAATATTTACAAAATATCAACTGTTTAGTTTTCTATTTTTTTATCATGAATGTCTTTCATTTAGCAACTGTTTAAAATCAGAGATCTGTCCAATTTCCCAAACATAAAAGCTGTTGTAGATTCTGATAGATTTTTTTTTTGTTTCTGCGTTACATTGGACCATAAAAACCCTGGTTTCCTGGTTACATTGGACATGAACAGTTGAAAGCGCTTAAATATTTACAAAATATCAACTGCTTAGCTTTTCTATTTTTGTATCATGAATGTCTTTCATTTAGCAACAGTAAAATCAGAGATTTGTCCCGTTTCCCAAATAAAAAGCTGTTGTAGGTTCTGATAGTATTTTGGTTCCTGTGTTACATTGGACTTTAAAAAAATGTTTAATAGGGGAGAAATATTTCAAAAGTGGAGAAATCAGTTTCTGTCTGCAAGTTTTTAAAAAAGTCCAAGGTCACTGCTGCCCAAATAGGGAAAGTTGGCTGAAAATTGGTTTTAGAGTAAACGCATGGAGAAAAAAAAACCCACATTTTTTGGTATCGTTTTTGACACAATTCAGCACATAAATCATTCGTCAAAATTATGTGTTGAAACAGTTGTGTTGCATTTTCTTGGGTGCTCATTACTGTTTTCATGATGAATAAAGGTCTGTAGTGCTCTCACATTCTTTGTTTTGTTTCAATTTGTGAAGTGTTTAGTTAACGTGTTACATTGGACACACAAGTGTGTGAGTGATTTTAACATGAGTACAATCAAAGACAAACATCCATGCTGTTAAATATTTAATAAAACTTAAATTATTTAGACCTCAGACTATGCAAAAAGTGTAAAAAGCATGTACTCTGGGTTTTTTTTATTTTTGTGGTCTGTGTCACATTATTGGTACACAACTCTGGAGACTGACCCAGCTAACAAACCAACCAATAAAATATTTTTATTATTATTTGTCAACAGAGTTCCCAGCCATGGTGATGTCGCCGAGAACAAAATGAGCGGTACAGGGAGAAAATGTCTGAAGAAAAGAAAGCGGAAATACAGAGAAAAAAACGGGGAGCAACAGTCTAAAAGCAGTCTAAGTGGTCTCCAAGGCGAAAAAAAAGCAAGAACAAGCGAAAAACACCATCACTCAAAGAAAACTGCGCATCAAAAGGAGGCGTCCAAAGCAGTCGAGTCAGCTTTCAAGACAAGGCAAGCTGCTGGAAAGGCTGCCAAGCACTGCCGTCAACACTAGGAGAAAAAAAGTGAGGTCATCCTGAAACTCGCCCAAGAAAATTCAGTTTTCATCCAACCAAAATGCAAAAGAACGCTAAATTTTCCCAGATCTAGAGAAGGAACAATTGGTCATCAACTTCTATAAAACAGGATGACATTTCAAGGCAATTGCCTGGCAAGAAAGATTATGTCACTGTGATGGAAAAAGGGTAAAAACTCAAAAGCAAAAGAAATCCTTCTTATGAATTTTCTGAGGCCTATCAAACTCTTTAAGCAGGACATCCATCAAAAAAGGTTGGAAAGAGCAAGTGTGCTTCACTTCGTCCAAAAAATGTCTGCATCTGCTCAGACAGGGACCACACAGTTTTTCTGTTGCATATACCACGAGAATTTTTCCTTTCTACTAGAAATTAGAGAAAAATGAGCAAAGATATTCCCACAGACACTGAACTTCTACATGCATCTGTTTTTTCAGGGCTCTGAACAAACAACGGAATGCTTTTTGGGAGACTGTCCTGTTTGTCGTAATGTTGAAGAGGTTGCACAAAACTATGTCATGGAAAAACTGTCAAAGGAGGCTTCATTTGAATACTATCAATGGAATAAAGATTCCGAGAAAGAACTCTGTCAGACATCATTTGAGGAAACAAAGCACCTATTGACAAAACAGCTAGCTCAAATGCGACGTCACAATTTCGTTGCCAAGCATCAACATGAGGAACTAAAGAAACTGAAAGAATCCCTTGGAGAACACGAGGCCATCCTCCATGTTGACTTTGCAGAAAATTTCAACATAAAACAGCAGAAGGAGATCATGTCTGCTCACTTCAAACAATCTGAAAAGTCCCAAGTCACAATCTATACAGCCATTGTCTACATGCCAAATAATAAGATGTCATTTGCAACAGTCAGCGATTGCCTGAACCACGACAAATATTCTGTGGCAGCATTTCATCACATAGCTGCCCACACCCCTCCATAACTTCCAGGGACAACCTTGCCCAAAACCAGTATTCTGAAAAAATTCCAGGGATACTTATTTTACACGGACGTTTACACACACACATCACAATAACGACTGTACAACACAAACTTTGGTACATGCATGTACTCACCATAAGCGTTTCATGATGCGGCACATATATATTTCTGCTACAGTTTCCCTTTCTTTGCATGAGGCTGTGATCCTGAACAGCACTAAAGTAATCCACCTACAAGTGCATCGCACACAGTCACTTTCTGGTTGAAAATAGCAATCTTTACTGAACATTTTCAGTCTCTGTCTGTTTGAAAGTATTATAATATTATAGTCTTTGCTGTTAAAAAAAAAAAAATTGCTGTTGTTGTTATCAAGCTACTGCTGGGGGTGATGGTGCCTGTAGTTGGCACTCTTCAGATCCCGCAGTTGGCTGTCAGTGTAGCTCCTCTCCAGTGCTGAGCCAGGTCTACTCTTAGCTACCAAGAGAGCTTCCAAGGTGTCCCCACCCATACTACCCCTGAAGTCAGTTTGGGTCTTTCTCACTCCAGTGAAGATACGTTCACAGTGGGCTGAGGAGTGGGGGATGGTCAGGATGTTTAGTATCACTTCTGGCAGAAACTGGAACTCAGCCTCCCCTTCTTCAGTCAGCTTGCTGATTTCCCTCCAGGCAGCATCCACCCTGCTGGTCTCACTGATGCACCTCCCCAAGTCAACACTCTGGTATTTGGCGAACTCCAGCTGTAGTGCAGACACGCTGGCATCAGGGTGGAGGAGCTTGGGGTATCTGGTGAGGAAGTACTCCAAAGAAGAGAAATGACTTTCCAGCTGTTTCCGTGGGTTGGCCACCTCTGCATGCAGCAGGAGTTCATCGGAGAGGGGGAGTTTTTTTAAGATGTACTGGCAGCTGACCTTGTAGAATTCCTGGGCAGATTTGTAGAATTCTTCAATTCGCTCCTCCTTCAGATTGTGCTTTTGCTTATTCTGGATGTACTGTCTCGCTTCATCTCCGATGATGAGATCTGACTTCTCCTTGAGGTTGTAGGCAGTTTTGATGTCAACCTCTGTGACCGTTTTGTACAGCATGGCTGATGGCTTCACAAATTTGAGAAGCAAGCTGCGAAGAAACTTGTGAAGAGTCTCTCTCAGGACATGTATCAGGGGCTCCTCTGCCTGCAGCTTGGTGTTGACTTCATCAAACTGCTGTATGGCATCAGCCAAGAACTTGGCACACAGCTTGTTGGTGGGTGACTGCAGCTTGACTCTGAGGTTGTGGGCTTTCTTCTTGCTTTCAGAATCAGGGGCATCTTCTTCTTCAGCCTTGAAGAAATCGAACAAGGCGGGCCAGTTTGTGATGAGTTTTGGAAGGCACTTTCCTATGCTGAGCCATCGAGTGCCAACATGTTTCACTATCTTGGACTCCTGCAGATTGTGAAGGACCTGCATGCACTTGAATGCTTTGTAGCGTTTACTGCTTTTGTCTAAGTAATAGTAGATTTCGATGAGGAGTTGACCTATGTCCACGGGCAGGCAGCTTGCACCTTTTTGGGCGGCAATGTGTATTAGGTGGCACACACAGCCAGAGACGTAGAGGTTTGGTTGCTTTTTCTTCATGAGACCGTACACCCCTTTCACTGCTCCAACCATGACATTGGCATTGTCACATCCTAGTGACAGACAGTTTTCCCAAGGGACATCATGGGCACTCAACTCTGACTGGATAACTTTGAAGATATTTCCCCTGTTGCGGAACCTTCAACAGCTGGGACAGCTAGGACATCTGACCTCACTTCCTTGCTTTTAGGATCTACTGTCCGCACAACATGGGGGAACAGTTTTTCAGCCCTTCTGTCATTGCTGCCGTCAGTTGAGATGGTGAATGGTTGAAGCCTCATCCTCTCCCCAAGGCTGAGAGTTGTTTGAGCTGCCATCTCCTTCACCAGTGCTGTCCCCTTAGTACGTGAACACTGGAATTTCTTGGCTATTTCAGAGTCCGGAAACATCACCTTAACAGCCTTGTTGAGCTTTTCCAGGCTATTCATGGACAGGTTAAGTTCAACTGCTAGGTCAAGCATCATTATTTCAGCCCGAATCACAGCTAAATCGAACTTTTCTGAAGATGCAGAATTCGTGAAAAACGATGTCATCTTCAAATTAGCCTTCTCATTGTCTCGTATCTTACTGTTCTTCTTGTGTTTGTCCGTAGCCACATGTCGTTTTATATCATCTCCGCCTCCTGAACCTATCGCTACATCACAAGAGCAGATACCACAGAAAGCGAACGTGTCGAGTTTACCTTGACTCATGAACGGCCATGTCTCCTTATATTTGGGGATAAAAAGTTGCCGTCTCTTCCCTTTTTTGGGTTTAGAAGGCCCAGGTAGCGATTCCGCGGCATGTTTCGACGCCACTTTGCAACCAGGAAGGAACAGGTTACGACTTCGCGCATGCGTAGTGCAGGAGTTTGTCGAAGCCAAGATGTTGTCTGCTACTGTTATGTTCGTTCGTCTTTCGTGTTTTACTCGGTGTATTGTTGGCTATAAAGTCTGTTTTAGAGAAATGGATGGAAAAATAGTGGTTTTGGTCTTCATAGCAAAGATGCTTTGAATGTTTTCAGCGCAAAAAGGCATGATCGATGCCAAAATTTGATTTCCCGGGACACACTATCAAAAACAGTATTCCCGGGACAGGTGCCGACTTTTTACCAAAACCCGGTACTCCGGGACAGTGGGCAGCTATGGAATGCTTTTTGGGAGACTGTCCTGTTTGTCGTAATGTTGAAGAGGTTGCACAAAACTATGTCATGGAAAAACTGTCAAAGGAGGCTTCATTTGAATACTATCAATGGAATAAAGATTCCGAGAAAGAACTCTGTCAGACATCATTTGAGGAAACAAAGCACCTATTGACAAAACAGCTAGCTCAAATGCGACGTCACAATTTCGTTGCCAAGCATCAACATGAGGAACTAAAGAAACTGAAAGAATCCCTTGGAGAACACGAGGCCATCCTCCATGTTGACTTTGCAGAAAATTTCAACATAAAACAGCAGGAGATCATGTCTGCTCACTTCAAACAATCTGAAAAGTCCCAAGTCACAATCTATACAGCCATTGTCTACATGCCAAATAATAAGATGTCATTTGCAACAGTCAGCGATTGCCTGAACCACGACAAATATTCTGTGGCAGCATTTCATCGAAAACTGTTGACAGAAGCTAAAAAATGCATGCCTGGTCTCAAGACTCTACATGTGTTTTCCGATGGAGCTGGAGGGCAGTTCAAAAACCGCTTTACACTTTCTCTCTTGACTGAACCTGCTCTTTTGAATGACAGCATCGAGGATATGGACTGGAGTTTCTTTGCAACCGCTCATGGCAAAGGTCCCATCGATGGAATTGGTGGCACGGTGAAGCGTGTTGTCTGAGAAGAATTCTGCGTGAACAGACCATCATCAATTCCGCAAAAGAGTTTGCAGAAGTTGCATCAACAGCTTGCCCCGGCATCAACATTCACTTTGTCTCAAATGAAGAAGTACAGGCTGTCAAGAAGGAGCTGGATGAAAAATGGTCTGAAAAAGCGCCCAAAACCATTCCCAACACGCGAAAATATCACTTCTTCAAAGCTGATGCAAGTGCAATCAAAGCATCAGACGTTACTTGTTTTGAATCCCAGAAACAGTATCAGCAACATGAGGTGTCAGATGCTCAGATGTCAGACTCGGATCACTCTGAAATACAAGACACTGACAATGACATGCGAGGGAACGCTAGTGGGGAAGAAAATCTAGGGGCAACAGCCATGAGTCGGTACATTTCTTTTCTGAAAGCAAAAGGTCTTGAGCTCAATGGCATTACCCCAAGTGACGGGAACTGTTTCTTTTGGGCAGTAAGCAAGCAAATTTCATCTCTTGATATGGACCTTTCAATCAAAGAACTTCGAAAAAGATCAATAGACTTTCTCAGAAACATGACAGCCAGAGAAAAACAAGAACTGAAGGAGTTCATCCCACAGAGAAATTTGGAAGACTACATCACGAACATGGAAAAAAAAGGGTCTTATGCAGACAACGTCATCATTGAGGCTATGAGCAAGGTGCTCAAAGTAAACATCAGGATTATCATGTCAGATGGAGATCAGATCATAGGGCAAGGCTTTGAGAAAAAGATCCAACTTGGTTACATACCAGAGCTTCAGCATTACGTTGCCGTCAAACCCAAACAGGATGAAGTTGACCCAAATGCACCAGTGGACATTGCGGTTGAACATTACTATGCTGTAGACTATGTCGACCGTTTCTACATTGGAAGAGTTCTCTCTGATGAAGAAAATGGATTCTGGAAAGTGAAATTCCTCCACCAACAGTCAACGGATGGCGTCCTACATTTTCTTTGGCCAGAAAGAGATGATGTTGATAAAGTCCACAGCAGCTGCATATTTTGGGGGCCAGTGTTTTTGGAGGGCTGTTTGGACTTTACAGTTCAAAGCATTCAGGACATTGAGGCTGTCTTCAGAGAAAGACAACTCAAAGCATAAGCAGATCTGGACAAAGCTAATTAATAGAAGCCAAAATTTGGGTTTGTTAAATGGGGACTTTCTCGTCAAATTGTCTAGTCAATTTTACAATGAACAAGCTTTTTATTGTTTTCTGTTTCAAATAACTGCTCAATTTGTCAATGTAGAATAGAAGTTTAGCCAACAAGTTTGTTTTAAAGACAGGTTACTTCTAATTATCATGCAATTAATTTGTATGTCTTTGGTTCATTATCGTTGTCAAAACAGACTATACATGTTCTAAAAAAGTTCAGTTGCTGTAACTTTTAGTTGAGGATATTATTATTTTATGGGTTTTATAAACCATGGACGAATATGGTATCATATAGAATTTTTTTTACTACTTTTTCTTAATATTGTCATGTCAGTTACCGACTCTCGTCATGTCAGTTACCAGGGTAGGTCTAGCTTTTTGTTGAACAAGTAGTGAAAATTTTATTTTGAGGCAAAACCAATGGTTGTTTCTTTTAGTTTAATGAATAAGGTATCCAACCTTATGTTATTTGTTGCTTTGCTAGTGGTTAATTCAGAAAGTTTTGAACTTGATTTTTGTCCTTTTTTTGGTTGCGTTTTCTGCGTCACGTCAGTTACCAAAATAAAAGAGCAAAGCCCACTAAATTGTAAAACATTTTTCTGGTTTTCTTATTTTTCACAGAGCCATTTATGTGTCTACAGTTGCAAACAAAGACAATTTTGTTGATATTGAATTTATTTCAGCCAGTATAAAAATAGTTATACCAGAAAGTGGAGTAAAAATGTCATGTCAGTTACCGTGGAATGAGCCAGAAGGAATAGGCAAAAACAGACTAAAAGGGGTAGGTGTATTCAAACTTTAGCACACCATTGGCACACTGGTGCGCCGAGCCGCCATTGTGCCGATACAGCTGCAGGCGCACTGGTGCACCCATCGAGGGGTAGTGTAATCAGTAAGCTGGTACTCCATTGGTTGAAAAGAACCAATCAGAATGAAGCAATTCCATAATGCACCAGGCTTCCAACTTCCTTTCCCTTCCTGTATGAGCGCCATGTTCCATGTGGTTTACTGTAAATTTGAAGTTTTTGAGTAAAAATTTCAATATGGACACTGGCAATTAGCAATTCTTGCATGAGGTGTTTTTCGACTCACACTCTAATGAAGAGTTTTTAGGGTTTAATCATCACCGGCTTGAAATTAGCTATTATCATGGATACACATGCATCTATGGAGTTCAAACACCATAATACTCAGGAAAATACCCAATGGTTACCATTATGAAATGAGAAGCACAACGTGTACACAACATGCACTTTAGCAATCCATCTCACTGGAAGCAGGAAGCAGCAATGATTCATCAACATTTTGCTGTAGTGTTGTCCACGCTTCAAGTGAAAATCAATTTGACTGAATGATTTATACAAGACGCCAATTATTACAAACATTGCGACAGTATATTATCACCACCACCAACTGGAAACAACAGACTTCAATCAGAAATTTAATGGCAAAATTATTTATGTTCCATTGTGATTTTCATTTACATATGGGGAAAAATGTTAAAAAGACAACATGGCGAGGTGCACTGCTTATTTTGATACAAAGAATATGTCCCAACTGTTAAATCAAAACCCGGAATACTTAAAAGACCAGTACACTTTTTTTCATTCTTATTTAGGTGGCGGGGGGGGGGGGGGGGGGGGTTTCATCCTTGGTTTTCAAGTCCAAGTTCATCAAATCCTGTGAATAATTATAAAAATAAAAAAATAACCAGTATGTAAATTTCATCTAGTTCTTATTTTAGAGTATATAACAAAGTAAACTCTTGCTCCCACAATGGAATAATTACAGGCCCACATCTCCAAACGAATGCTGCTTAGGATACTAAATCGTCAAGCAGAAAGGACAACTAGGAGCACACAGAACAGACAGAGAGACATCTCGCAAAAAAAGTATGTTCCAAGCTTGCCCATATACCGTGTTTCCAACACATCTACACTGCAACAACTGGTAAAATAAACAGAAATTAGCATTCATTCAAGACTAGTGAGCGCTGCCTTTTCCATCTTGAATATAGTCACATACACAGACAGACAAATAGCAACAAGTACAGGTAACCTGGATTTGATTTGTACAAAAGATCTTAAATGAGGCAGGGAATATTTTAAAAAAAACAATGTCAACTCTTGCTCACACAATTATAATTACAGGCCTGCGACTCCAGACAATGCTGCATATGACACCAAATTTGCTAGCAGAAATGACAAAACAGAGCACACAGAACAAGCAAGCAGACATCCCATATAAGGATTTTCCAAGCTTGCTCATAATTCATATACCCTGTACCTCCTACATCTACACTGCAACAAAAACTGAAGAAAAGAACAAACAGATATATAACATTTATTAAATCTAAAGACGCACAAACTTTTGGATCTTGAATATAAGACACACCGGGACGAACAGTAACAAATATAGATAACCTCAATTCAATTTTAATCAACTATTTTGAGAGATCGTATTTCATCGTTTTTCATCCTTGGTTTCAAATATTCTGAATGAAAAATAACAAAGCAAGTGGTCGCGTTACTGAATGGACCGCCGTGCAATAATATTTCAAACTTTATTTTTTTTATATCAAAAACTCACTTTAAAACTGGAATAATTATTTCCTAGAAATCAGGGGATCAGACTGCGTGCAACATTGGGGTCACCTTTTATTACTGCATGAATATACTGAAAATGTGTATATATATTTACACCTAATACAAAGAGAGACGGACATAGCAGTATCTTTTCTGTGGACTTTCTTCAGATTCCTTTCCCCTGCCTCTGCAACAGTTAAAGTCGGTGGTTTTCTCAGAAATCCTGGGATCTGAGAAGAGTTTTCCAGCCCGATTTAAAAACAAACTGAGGTGGAATTCTCAGAAATCCTCAGATCCAAGGAGAGTTCCCCCAGCCTAATTTAAAAACGAAGAGAGTAGATCCATCATTTCCACCCTGACTATGCAGAATGCTACATGCTGCTGGCAAATTTCATGCAAACAAAATGCCTTGCTTTTAGGAAGACAGCACTGTTGTTTAGATTGGAAAAAACCAGAGGGGAGTGGCAAGGGAGGGTCAAGTGGTACAAGGTTAAGATCTGAAAGTGAAAAGAAAAGATGAAAGCGCTTCCCAGCCCTTCTTTTATTGACATCATATAAAAATTGACTGCCCAACAGACAAGGAGACAGAGAATTTCTGCTTGTATGCCAGATGATACATATGTCACTGACAATCAGACAAGCGGGTATTTTGAGCCTTGTATTATCACAGCTGTAGCCATCAGAATTTCCACTATACAAGCCATTTTAGTCAGTGATGAAATATTTCATTGCTTGACCACATTCCAGTCACCAAGCAATGATCATAGTTTGGTGACAAACAGGCGAGCGATGAAAATTAGTGGAAACTGTCAAAACTATGCAAGGTGGTCACTCTCACACTAAACACAACATTGTCCATGCACGTAACACTGCAATTTAAATTGTTTAACCCTGTCATGTGGCATAAATTGCTTGCCTACTGTTCCATTCAATGGACTGTCACCTGAAAATCACAGCTGAGCTGTTAACTGGATTAAGGTTTGTCATGCTTTTCGAATCATCATTCATGTGATCTTGTGGTCCAGTCACAAACTAGGTACTCTATTCTAAAAACTTGGGATTTCAGAAGAAAAGAGCTCCCAAACTTGTGCAAGTTCACCTGTTCAGAACATTCTGAAACTACTAGGAAAGTTATGCTTTAATCGACTGTGATCATGACAGACTGGATTAAAATGCTCTACAGTGACTCGCTGCTTAAAGTGTGTAACTGCCCGACTGGAATTTCATGCAGCAGACACATGCATTTGGCCTAATAATTATTACAGTATACGTTAATTTTCAATAATTGTTTTCAAAAATATGTAAAAGTTTTGTTGTTTTGCTTCAGTTGCAGAAGTCAATAAAGCTAACAGCAACCAAGGTTCACAACATGTAAAAAAAATTCTTTTTTTTTAGTGCATGTCCAATTTGCCTGAATTTCAAAAAACTTCCTGCATTACAAAATCTCTTTATTCTGTAGAAAATCATAATTTTTTTCAAGACTACTGTAATCTTTACATGCCAGTTTTGATTTTCAGAGTAAAGTTTTCTTTCTGCATGAACTGGCTAATTATTTCTATCATCTAAGAGAAACTTCAGTACTTGCCCATTCATATGAAGAGCCAACTTCCATCATACCATGACCAAGATACAGTTCACTGCCCTTACAGCCTATGGGCTACAGGAACTTCCAGGATCAGGATCAGGATTTGGGGCGTTGTATCAAAAGAACTTAGCCTATTTAGGCTTTTTACACCCCTTCTGTAGATATTTTCTTATGTCTGTTGGTCCCGTCACAGACTAGCTCAGTCTCGAGTCTGATTTATCCATCAAATTCATATTTCATTTTAGTTACTAATTCATGTTTATGAGGTTCTTAAATACATTAATACTAGGTACACGTTTGATGTTAGTTGTTAATTCATTCGAAATTTTGGTCACTTCGTTAGTAAATGTAAATTTTCTCAAATTAGTTCTGGAATATTAGCCCCTTCTGTACACAGATATTTTCTTATGTCTGTTGGTCCAGTCACAGCTAGCTCAGTCTGATTTTTCAAAAAAAAATTCATATTTTATTTTAGTTACTAATTCATGTTTATCTATGAGGTTCTTAATACTAGGTGCATGTTTGATGTTAGTTGTTAACTCATTCCAAATTTTTGTCACTCTGAGAGTAAATAATATATAAATTTTCTCAAAATAGTTCTGGAATATTGTTTAAATATCTTTTCAATGTTCCTTATAATATTTATCTGTGGAGTACAAAAAACCAACTTTAATGCTTTCATTTTTTTTTAAGTGATCAGCGATCCAGGAAAGTTCAATCTGTTGCCAGGTCAAAACATGCAATTAAACCATTTGCTGAAAATACAATGCTCCAGTTTTCCATCTCCAGCTGTTCAGTTTCATCACGGAAGTGTCATTGTGTGCAGACTAGTCCCATATTATTTATATTCACTACACCACATCCCTTAAGTTTTTAGACCACACTGCACACGATTTAAACCTGATGGATTATAAATGAATTACTAAGATGAGAGAGTTTGAGAAGTGGTCTCATGGCTACAATCTGGCAGATGTCTGACCTACACATTAGTCCACACTGGTCAGACCTAACAAAGTAGCATTGGCTGTGCTATTATCATCATCATTAGGTTCGAGTAGCAAGTGTACACAAGCACTTGTTGGGGTGTGTTGGCATGTGTGCCCATGTGTGTGCGCTTAAGTATGCCATGGGCATGTGCGTGTACATGTGTGTGTGCACGCTCGCATAACATGTGCGTGTGTGTACGTGCGTGCATGTGCGTTTGTGTGTGTGCATCTCCAGCATTTAGTCAAATTTAAAAAAATAAACACAAACTGTGCGCTAACATAACATCAATATCGGTAGCCCGTCTTGTTTGCTGGCCTTTACCGGTTAAATATCTGCAAATTATGCGAACCTTTCTTCTTTTCTTTTTCTTTTCCAGGTGGGGATGTTTAACCTGCCCCGTGCTCGCAGTCTTCAAGTAGACTATTATGGCACACAGGTTGCATGCATTGTGTATTTTCGTGTAGCCGGTACTCACCCGTCTTAGGACATGAGCATCGGGATCTTTAGAGTCCGTGTATGATCTTTAGTGCATGTGACAGACTAGACCTCGGTTTATAGTCCCATCCGAACGACTATATGGGGGATGGAGTCAGAACCAATGTTAACTCCGAGGGAAAAATCCCCCTATACCGAAATTCGAACCCGCAACCCCAGGATCACGAGTCCGGCGCTCTACCAACTGAGCTATCGGCTCTAACCCACCTCTGCTTCTTTCCGTTGGTAGTATGCGAAAACTGATTTCCCCCATTATGTAGGCCTACTGAAAGCCTTGCAGGGAACACCAAAAATAATATGGGTGGTGTAAAGGTGGGAAGCCTCTTAAACAGGTCTAGGCTACTTAACCCGCTGAGTGCGATGGGCCACGATCGTGGCTTTACCGCCCGAGTGCGATGAGCCACGATCGTGGCTCAGATGAAAACCGTTATACCACCGCCGCTAAACATCTGGATTGATCAGTTCACGTGACTTGCTGGTGTCCATTGTGCACTGGCAAGTCGTGTCAGTCCGTTTTCTCCAAGTTTTTCGTGCTTTTTGACTAAAATAACGAGGAATCACCCCGATTTTGACGGGAGTTTGGGAAGTGCACGGGGGAAGTCTTGCCGGAGGCAGTAGTAACAAAAGGGAAAGAGGGGGGTAATAAATTTTGTTAGTTTGTGTGTCATGAGGAACATTTCTGCGGGGGTTTTTTGGGTTTATTTTACATTTTTTGGTTCGCCACTAAAGGAAAGGGGGGGAGGGAGGGGGCAGGGAACATGGTTCTTACAGGATTGCCTAAACAAACTAGAAGATCGTTTCTGGGATTATAGGTTTTTTGAAAGCACTTTAGAGATGAAAAAAATGGTGTTAAGAGAAAAATTAAAAACTTTGTTTGTTTTTGTTTTTTTAGTTAAAACAGGTGGCGTGTCACGAGTGGGGGTGTCCCAAGAAGCTAACCCTTCCCCTTCCTTTTATGTAGGATTCAATTTTATTTTTTATGAAAATTTTTCATGACTTCAATTTTTTTATAGAAAGAAAAAGTAATGTTTTTAATATTTTTTTTCTTTCGAAAACAAATGATCAGTGGGAAACCCCAGTCAACTCTCTGTAACAACCCTTTCACCATTATGAAAAAATGAAATGAAAAGACTTAGGATATTGTTTTCTTGGTGATCCAGAATCTGGGAAACACAAAGCAGAGGGAGTGAGCTGAGAGAGGGGCCAAGAAAAAGGAACGTCTGCTGGGGCCCTCCTACTTTTGTGCGCTCTGGCTGGGAATGTTTTTTGGGTGCGACATGGGACTCTGCCCGAGTGTTTTCCCCTTCCCCAGAAGACCAAGGGCCCCAACTTTGTTCTGTGTCTTTTTTAAAGGGCAGTTCTTCTTTTTTTCACTGAAGTTTTTAAGGTTTTACATTCAAGCAGGAAAAATGTGGTGTTTCAAACATGTGACTGCGTTTTGGGTTACCTTTTCGGGAATGTTTTGGATTACACGGAAAAATGTCTCAGCTGCCTCAGGGACTGTGTTGTATTTTTTTTTTTCAGATTCCTCATTATCCATTTACAAAAACATAATTT
>CM031599.1:63910230-63945230 GCA_018398815.1 Conus ventricosus | reverse complement strand
AGGCACCTGCAGTGTTGGTCAGGAAATTTGAGCAACACTCTCAGAAACGCATCCATTAAGTGGATGAAACTCGACTGTGTGGTCCCAGTCTTCCCAACTGAGTCCGCAGCAAACTCAACTCTGGGTAGGAGCCTGTCAGAGAAGAAAAACCCACATGACTCTGATGGGATTCGAACCCACGACCTCCCAGCCGGGAGTCCACGACGCTGACCACTTCGCCACGGCAGCTTGCACTGGCAGTCTTAGTAACTCCCCTTCTAGATTTAAACATATGAGTGTTGTGGCACAAAAATTCACCTTCTATCATGCTAAGAAGCAACAATTGTTTCACATTCTTTTTATCGAAAGTAACAGCATGGACAAACATTGTAACAGTACTGACAAAATGCTAAGTAGCTTCATAAGCAATTTATGTCGTTCTGTTGGTTTCAGCTCCAAGAGGGGGACGTCTGCTGCTAAAGCAGATCCAGAAAGAAGGAATGAATATTTTCGAAAGGAAAGGTCAAAGTACTAGGAAACAAGAAGATGGTCAGACGACAACTGGTTGCAGACATGATTGAAAGAGAACACCAACAGGCTTAAAAGGTTTGGAAAAAGTATAAACAAGATAGGAGGAAGAAACAGCATGAGTTTGAGAAAATAATGACACATGATGGAACTCCCCCATCTATACCTCAAACCTCACCTCCAGTGGTAAATCAGCCTGCTTTTGAAGTAAAAAGCAAAGATGACTCAGAAGCCTCAAAAGACTGCATGTATGGTGAATGTGAGGCCTGCAAATATAGATGGCTGCCTGTCTCTCTTGAAATTAGCAAGGACAATAAAGTGAAGTGGAGACAATGGACTACTGTAAGAGAAGAAATAGTCCTCAAGGATGGCAAGAAGAAAACTGTATTAGTCTGCGTCAGAGAAGAAATGTGTGGAACAGTCGAGGAACTCCTGGAGAAATTTCAAGGATGTGAAAGATACAAAAGACATGTTTTCAACGTAACTAATCAGAACAAGCATTAGGACTTTGTGCGCACTCATCTCAAACTAAACGAGTGTCTTATCCTTATTGATTTTGTAGAAAACCATGTGGCAAAGATGAGTCGAGAAATCCAGAGTATGTATTTTGGAGCTTCAAAGAATCAAATGAATCTCCATACAGGTGTTTTGTTCACTTCAGACACATCAGGTAAAGCTGACGCTTTTACATTCTGTGGAGAGTCTGACTCTCTTCAACATGATCCTGCAGCCATATGGGCCCATCTTGGACCAATCCTGGATCACCTTAAGCATATGAATCCTTCTGTCACCTATGTACATTTTTAAAGTGATGGACTAACCCAGTACCATCTAAAACAAAACTTCAGTCTGCTTTCAACGGAAATGTTGCAGTGTGGGTTTCCAGGTGCTTCTTGGATTTTTTTTTTTGGTTCCAGGCCATGGCAAAGGCATACCTGATGGGATAGGTGGAGCTCTGTAAAATCCAGCAGACTGCGGGGTTAGCCATGGAGAAGACATAACAGATGCAAAAACATTAATCAACATTAATTGCAAGACGCAAGGCACAAAGACAAAAGTTCATTTCTACCTTACTTCAGATGTCATGATTAAAGAGACAGAAGCAAGGCAAAAGGATCGTCAAATCAGACCTGTCCCTGAAACAATGAAGATACATCAACTTGAAGTAGCTTCACCGGGGTTCATTAGGTATTGTGACGTTAGCTGTGCCTGCAGAGAACAAGAATGCCCAGACCACAGTTTTCTCACTTTCTCTTTGCATGTACCACAGAAAAAGACTGGGAACAAACGAAAACCGGAAAAAGATGCACAAATGCACGCTGAAAAAAGCAACAAGAAGAAAAAAACAGAGCATACAGCAGAAGATCATAGTGGTGGTGACAGTAGGAATTTTGGTGAATATTTGAACAGACTGAGGCAATGCAAAACAATAATGTCAGAAACTTCTGCTCGACACCATCGAGTGTGTTCCCAGGAATTTTGCATAAGAGAGTGACTTCACTGTTGATGATCAGGCCATGACACTTCTGCCTGGGATGTTCTTGGTGAAAACAAAGTTGCTGTCAAAGTGAAAGCAAATGGAGACTGTCTTCCGGCCTGTGGCTCGGGTTTTGCATTTGGACATGGCAACTGGACAGATGAAATCAGACTTCGGATTGTGCAGAAATTGGCACTAAATTCTGACTACTATCTGAATGATAGTAATCTAAAAGATAGTGAGACAAATGAGTCTCTCAAGAAATCATATGCAATGTATTCGGATGAGTACATTCCAGGTCTGCCCTTGACAGAAGAAAACATCAAACACAGTTTTGAAAAGGAAGTCATGATCATTTCAAGACTAAAGACTTTCATGGGAATATGGCAGCTGTTTGGCCTAGCAAGTGTCCATCACACCACCATCTATTGCATCTACCCATCAAGCGCAATCCAAAAGTACGGAACCATTTTCATCAAAGCCATTAAGCCCTGGACAGATCCACAGCAGCCATTGTCTCCGTTCGGGTGGTCATCAACCGGAGTTACATGCGAAACTGTCACTGTCCCAAACCATTTTGTGTCTCTGATACCGGAACAGTCAAAGCACATAGAGGAACCCGAAAAACCTGGAAAGAGGATCAGACCAGTTAAAAGCAAATCCCAATAAGAGCTGATCTCAGAAGATGAAAAGATATGCAGAGGTATTTTCTTCATGTGCCACCTCCAGAAGGACGCCTTTGGAAATAGTCATGTAGAATATGATGGCAAGGCATACCCTGGTATTGTTGAAGATGCAGATCTTGAGGATGTCCTTGATAACTGCAGCATGCTGTGGGCTACAAGGCTTGCAAACTGTTTGTTTTGGCCAAAATCATTCAAAGGACATAGTTGGTACCCTCATTACAAAGTTCTAGCAGTCATACCTGAATCAGCAAAAGCAGACACATGTGACCGGCATTTTCAAGTCAATCCATCAAACATGGGAAATCAGTCTTGAGAAAAATGAACAATTATGATGACACACAGAATTAAGGCCATTTGTCAAATGATTTTGAAGTTTCAAACAAAACAAGAAACCGTGAAAACTTGGGATACATTTTTGAAATAAAAAACAACAAATAAAAGAATGCACACATATGCAGGCATGCAATTACAATGCAGCCATACAGGCCAGCAAAAGCACACACACACCACTACACACACACACACACACACACACACAAACACATCAGCTTCAAAGTATAGAAAATGTCTGTCAATGTCATTTCTGTTTCAGTGTACCTGTTCTTTTGTACCTTTTTTTCTTTATTTTAACTTTCAGACAAGCCCATACACAGATCTGTACGATTTTTAGTTCATGGACAGTTTGTATTACGTGTAACATAATGAGTCAACACAAAAGTTTCACTAATCGTTTATTATAGTAGTTGAAACTTTGAACAGTTACTTTCTTTATTATATTTATGTCTATGCTGTTACGAGAAGTCCATTTGTTACAACGTAACAATATTTCAAAATATGTTTTTCGTTTAAAATATAACATTTAAAACGCTTTGTTTATCATAAATATGCCCACAGGATACCTAGATAATGCTTTTGATGGCTAATGTCGTTTGGGATCGGTAAGTGACAGCGCGCCGAGCGGACGTGTGTCAGGCGACTATCTTCTGAAACGTTACTAGTACTTACTATCTTCTGAAAAACACTACTATAATTTTCATAAGATAGTAATACTACAACTTATGAAAATTATAGTAGTGATTTCAGAAGATAGTAGTAATAGTACGTTTCAGAAGTTAGAGCTTCGCTTTGGGCCCGACTTTCTTGTGAAATGTTCCTGTGTAAATTATGTCCTCCTTTCTTAGATATAATATGGGGGCAGTTAAGATTTATGATCTTGCGTTTTTTAGTAGAAATAGTTCCTTGCACATGATACTAAACCATGTGATTATGTCTGGGAGGAAACAAACGATCACACCCCCTGTGTTAGGACAGTGATCGATCAAAGGTTTTCAATAACTGATTTTTTAAAGGACAATTTAGAAACACTATAGCACCAGCCCCAAAGGATTCCCGCGCCGAAGGTCGGGTGCAGACTCGCGCCGCGCCAGATCTGTCATCGCTGCCAGCGGTTTTATAGTCAGCCGAGTTACCATGAAAAGCAACACGTTTCAATTTGTTTGTAAGTTTCTTTCCGTTTAAAGAACGGATTGAGACAGTGAAATATGAAATAAAATTGAGAACAGAAATGTTTCGGCTTTTTTGAGCGGCTTTACTGCATAATGCAGCTATTTTGACGTGACTAAACAACCTTTTTCCACAGCTGGGAGTTTATATACATTATTTTTATCCCGTTTTATACCCATGTAAGTTTTAATGATTAAAAATCGGTTTTTAAATATTAGAAATATTCAAGTTGTTCTTCTTAAGATAAAGACTGCTTTCAGCCAGAATTCCAAAGCGTTCTTGTATTTTTTAACTTTACGCCAGTGTCTGTTTGTCCACAAATGCCACAGTCCTTAATTACAAGAACAATATCAATTAAAGCTCGCATCAACATGAATTTAATTGTATGATAACAAATGTTTAAAATATAAGACAAAACATAAAATCAATTTTTGATTTGCTAAGTTGGTTGTCGTTATAGCGGAATCAAACTGAGCCAGTGCAAACTGTATGTCATCCATTGACGTCAAAACTCAGTTAGCTTTTTGTCTATGGTGCAGTTCCGAATCTGTAGCAGTCAGAAAGTGGGGTGTCTGTGAATATAAGAGGATAACGACCCCAGTGTAACATTTCCCTGAAGAAGTTGATGACTTTGACAGTTTGGATGGAATCTGTCGCTGTGCCCAGAACCCATCAAGCGAAGCACCTTTGATATGCCTAGAAAAGAAAGCGAAAGGAGATGGAGCAGGGTATCCCCACGTTGCTTACAATTGACAGCTTTTCAGGAGTAGGTGATCCCACTTTCTTTCCATTGTCTAAAACTGGATGAAGGAAACTTGTTTCGAGGAGACCTTGAGGAAGCACAAAGCTTCTTGGCACAAATCCGTTGTGCAAAAATAAGCAACACTGTTTTAAAACGGAAAAGGACAGCTAGCAAGTGATAAACCCAGTCGTGGGCAAACACGGAAACTTGCTGAATGAATTAGCTGTAAGCCCAGATGAGATGGCACAGGCCCAACATCTTTTTCTGCAATGGATCTCCCGGTGCAGCGGGCTTCATCGTGCTCTTACTTTGACCCTGGGTGATAAAGTTCGTGCACCATGCTCAGCAACTGAACGATCAAGATTCTACTCAGAAAACTGCTTCAAAGCCAGGGTGGCAATGGATTTTCATTATCACATCAAAAGCCTGTCTGCCTTCATACAGGACGTTGTACCAGCAAACCAGGCCCAAGAATTAGAAAAAACAACAATATGATTCAACTGAGCATGCTATTGCACTTGCTTAAGGTTCTGGCTTATATTGAAAACTTCCAAGATAATCCCAACAGCCCCTGTCATTGGCATAACCTTCCTACTAGCCCTATATACTTCTCATCAAAAAGCCCAGACAGCTTGGACCAAGAAATAGAAGGCCCTTTCCACATTATCCCTTTTACTGGATGTGACACAGTCTCTTTTTTCAGCAGCAGGGGCAAGACAACAGCGTGGAATACATGAGATATCTTTTCTGAAGTGACAGACTCTTTCCTAGCCATCATGGACAGATCATGTCACTGAAAGATGCTTTGTTGGAAACCTTCGAGAGGTTTGTTGTACTCATGTACGAACGTACGAGTGCACTCCATAAAGTGGCAGGCTAGGAAGAAACTGTTTGCCTGCAAGGAAGCTTCTGAGAACACCTCCAACTTCAGCAGCTCTTAGAAACATTTCCTCCGTGCTATCTACCAAGCTGGCCCACTCTGGGGTCGTGTCTAGCAAAAAAACCTGTGCTCCCACTCCTGCAGACTGGGGTTGGAAAAATGCAGGGGCAAATGTGGCAGCCTTGTGGACAACTCTTCACAGGCCCAGGATTCATGTCTTGAACTGTTTCACTGTGATGCCGAAAGTTGCAAAGGACGTTGCAAATGTGTGAGGGCCAACCTGCAATGTACCGCCTCTGCGCATGTGGTGGAGATGCTACCAGGACAATTTGAGCTAGTTGAATGTGACGTGAGGAAAGCAAACCTTTTTCTTTAGAAGAAAATGATGTGTGTCTGAATCTGAATTATTTTCATTTGCTTGGCACTGACATTCCAGACTGTTTCCCTGTAATGTTCATCGGAATTATGGTGCTTTGAGTTTATATGATGTATTTAAAAAACATTAGTTATTGATAGCGAATGCGTCCTAATAGGTCAAAGCTTGCCATATAAAAAGGCAACTCAACAGTCTGTCAACTTAGCAATAAGTAAAGAGACAACAAGTACTTGAAACCCATCTTTTCCTTTAGAAGCGGCTGGTTGGTCAAATCTAAAACCAAACATGTAAATGATAGGTAATCACTGTTAGGATTAACTTTGCAAACTACGTGGAGCAAAACATACCCTGTAAAAAATGGAATATAAGATTTTAAGGATTTTACCTACTTTAAATGACCTCCCTTTATTTAGAGTCTACAATTATGCTTTAATTTTGACTGTCTTCATATGTCTCATCAAATACATTCTCAGGTTATTCCTGAAGCAGTTTTTGTTGCAAGAAACATTGTTTTGTGCGAAAACGAAAAAAAGAAAGAACATGACACACTGACTACTTAAATGAAAGACCACGCCTCCAGAGGTCAGCCCATTGTGTTTCCTATAATATCAATCAGAAGGGTCTAGGTACCCACATACCAAAATGGCAGCTTCTACTTTGAAGTGCACGATTCACTGATATTTATACCTTGACTGCCCACTGTGCCAAAATTCACTGTTTGACAGCTAGTTAGTGTAGAACGAGTTCATGTGAACAATTTATGACGTTGCTGTGGGATGTCAGTGTCATTGACCAGTGTCATTTGACCCTGTTTCAGCTAGTTAGTGTAGAACGAGTCATTTTAACATTCATGACGCTGCTGACCAGTGTCAGTTTCATTGTCCAGTGGTCATTTTGGCAAAATTTACGTTTTACAGCTAATTAGTATAGAACAGGTCGTGTAACAAATCATGATGTTGCTGACTAGTGACCAGTGTCATTGCCCAGTGGTCATTTTGCCTTCATTTCACTGTTTGACTGCTAATTTCTGCGGTAAACTTTGTGTGTGTGTGTGTTGTGTGTGTGTGTGTTGTGTGTAGTGTGGGTGTGTGTGCGCGCGCGCGCGGTGTGTGTGTGTGCACAGAGAGAGAGAGAGAGAGGAGTGAGAGAGAGGAGAGGAGAGGAGATTTCTATGCTCTGACTTTTACTTATTGTAAATAATTGTAAAGAGCGTTTAACAGTACAGTCGTGTAAGTTTTGCCGAATGGTGTGGAAGAAAGATTTTGGAATAACATTTCTAACTGAAGGAAATGCGCACTTAATAGACAGTTCATTTTACTACCTTGGACGAAAATATGCACGCCTATCGTACACTGACAACGCGCGCTTATGGTATATGCGGTATGTAGTCAAATTACAAACGCGCGTTATTGGACGCACCCGATGTGCGATTTATGTACGAGCGAAGTACGCATGTATGTATTTGTGTGCGTGAGTTATGTGGTGCGTGCGATGTCTGTCTCCTAATATAACCTAACAAGCAAGTTGTTATATATCAACGAAAAAAAAGGGCCCAAAGCGCGAACTTTGTTAACGAGCATAGAATAAAAATATATTCTTGGGTAAATAGCACGCTACTGTTACAGAAAAACATAAGTAAACATTGGAGAACCAACTTGTTACGTTTGTTTGGTTAGTTGACAAACAGCAGTGAGGAAGAAAAGGGCAAAACACTTCGCTTTACTTTGTAACGATGCAGAGAAAGCCTGAGGTATCAATATGCGTAATGCAAGTGAATTCTTTTTTTTATTTTTTTTATAGGAATTAAAATCATTGCAACAGTACACACTTTCATGTTTGGCTTCGGGTGATAAGATATATAGAACTATTAAATACACAGAACAATAGATCAAGCTCAGATTCTTTTCGATAAATTGTCAACCTTTAAACCCACTCTTTCTGAATTCTTTACTGAACCATTCTAAAACCACGTATCATTCCCCTTCTCCCGTTATTGGTGAGGCAGGAAATTCCACACGTGCCTTCAGTGCCAGACAGGTCTCTGTATGACTACTCTGGGTCACAAAGTCATCCTGGTGCATGAAAAAACTTACCCTTCAGTGGCCAGACCTGTTCTAAATTTTAGGCACTGCATCCCTAGACGGTTAGAGGAGAACATGGGAATTTTTTATAGTTGTGCTCACGGAGGCACGGCATGTCCGGCAGTTACAAGCAGTGCTGCCGTCACCTGGGCACGGCTCGTCGTGAACGGGTCGACCGAGTTGCGGTCACTATCGCACAGCGCGTGTGAAAAGGAAGGAGAGTCGCATTCTTTATCTACAGCCCTCTGCAGTCTCTGATTATACCTCCTTGTAAAAATTGTTTTCTGACGGGAGATTTCCCGAATATAGGTCATATCTTCTTTGATACAATGATGGTCAAAATGTTGATCGTGCCTATGTGTGTGTTCAACATTAGTAATTACTTTGTCATATTCATTTACTGTCTGTTTTTATACATGCTAATCTTGTACGTTGTAGTACATTTCCATATGTTCCCCAGCCCACCTCCCCTACCCCCACTCTCTCCTTACTCTTCATTATTGTTATTATCGTTTTTATTTGTATTCTTTTTCATTATTTTAATTATTTTAGTTGTTTTGTTTTGGTTTTGTTTTCATTTCTCTTCTATTTTCATTTGATATTCCATTATGATTGCATGACCGCTTTGTTTGCTTGGTTTGTTTTCTTGCATTATTTCATTTCACTGCATGTTGAAGACCCTACTCAGGGCCAGGACTGGATGTAAAAAAAAAAGCGCGCCAGTGTTTGATCTTATCCTCGAAATTAAAGAATTGTGTCTTGTCGTTGTCTTGTCTTGTTGCTTAGAAATCAAACCATCAATTTTCCCAATGCATACTTGGGCGGGATTGCTCATAATCCGTTTCCGTCATGACAAGGCAAAGCCCCACTCCCTTGTCTTTGTTTGGGAGCCAGGCTGCTTTCATTCGACCAAACGTTCTGCACTAACTTTCCACAATACAAGCTCATTTCACATTTAGGGGGAGAGTGGCCTGGATGTTTAGACCTATGACTAACGTCTGTTTGAAACAAAATATCGGCATTATATTAGAGAATAAAATGTAATCCGCCCTAGTATAAAAGTATAACAATATTTTCACAGTGTTTTATACGTTATTTTTGTCACTTACGTAAACTATCCGGGTAATTTAAATGACCTGAACGAAGGACACCCCCCCCCCCCCCTTAATTGGCCATTTCAGCTTTGTTTTCTGGGGCAAGATTTTGCCATTTGTGTTTATCAGGTTTATAATTGAACTATTAAGCACGATCCATATGCTTCTGTGTTCAGTTTATATTGTGGATACAGAGTGTAAGAGGGAGAGACAAGGCAGAGAGAGAAAGACAGAGAGTGAGAGAGACAAAGACAGAAATGAAAGAAAGAGGGAAAAGATGCAGTCACACACACACACACACACACACACACACACACACACACCAACACACACACACACACACCACACACATCATCATCATCATCATCATCATCATCATCACAATTCACCCTTTTCTCCAGAAAAGAAGAACAAATATTCCCTTTTCTGCTCACTGAGGAGCAACGGAGCCTATGGCCTCATGTTCCATCCCAGCTTAGGCCTAGCTGAAGGCAAAAAACCAAAAACAGTCTGTTTCCCGTTTCATCAGTTTTTAAGGTAGGGGCAGCCGGTCGGATTCGCTTTCTTTCTTTTTGTTTATCTGCTTTAAAAAAAAAAATTTTTAAATAATTTTCATCAAAATGATAAACTGGTTGTGAATTTTTACGTCACAGTCGGTACCCTGTACGTCATTGACGGCCGTGACGCATATGCTTGCATAATCAGGAAGCCTTCTTTCGTTGTATTGATTTTCTTCTACATCGGTTAGAAAAGAAGTTTAGGGTCGGGGTCGAAAACTAGGGTTGGTCTGGTAACCGGAAACAAACCTTTTTTTTCCTTTTTTTGTGCCTAAAGGCAATGCAGTGCCATACATATGCATAAGCAATAGTCTGTACGTACTTGATACATCTGCACTGATCAGTTCAGCATAAAAAAGACATGTCTGGCTGGACAATTTCTTACAATCTTTCCAATTATTTCACTTTTTGACTGCTATTTAGAGTAGTTGGAGTTAATGTGAACATTTTTATGTAATTGACCCACTGGATAGTGACACCTACCAGTTTTCACCTTGACCTAATTTCACTGTATTACTACAGTTATTGTATTAGGAATTAATGTGAACCATTTATGATGTGGTTGACCGCTGGTCAGTGACACTAACCACTGGTCAATCACAACAAAAATAGTTTACATGAATTCCTAACGCAGTAATTAGCAGTCAAAATGTGAAAATAAGGTTAAAATGACAACTGGTCAGTGACGGTAACCACTGGTCAACCACAATTTGTGGCGTGTGTGTGTGTGGTCGGATTTTCCGGGTCGTATAGTGACCACGAGACCAGGGCTTGTATGACAACAGAACTGAAGATTTTTTTTTGGCAATTTGATGAATGAGGCAGATGATAACGATGAGGATGATATTACTGTGGAGTTCCACTTCGGTCTGCGACTACGTGACAGGGCTGTACTCTGCGTTTCCTTTAGAGAACGTAAAAACACGGATTCTGGCTCAACCATCCCTCAACCAATTTCGGGATGGTTGACCCCAGAATCCGTGTTTTTTACGTTCTCTGACAAGTAAGACTTCAATAACCAAAAAAATAACGATTTTTTACAAACAAACATACTGTGTAGGATTATCCGTTTTCAATACTAACTTACTAAACTTTTCAGATTGTAGTTTTGCTTCAATCCTTTGTTTTTCTTGTTTTTTTTTAATACATTATTTTCGCACAGACATTCATTAAATGAGTCTCTGTCTTTCATGTGGAATAAAACTACAGTCTTTAACTGTTCTCTAAAGTCTTTTAAAACTGAGTTATATTTTTGACATAAAATCCACACACTTATCCCATCATGTCTTCCGCTGAAAGCCAGTTTTGACAAAGTGTTTCTCTTTTTAACTATATCTTTTTCTGCCGAACAGTCATCTATAATAAAGAGTGTCTGCGTTCCTTCAACACTTTTAAAAGTATTCTAAACACTCACTCAGTTTAGTGCTAGGATCAACTAAATATACGTCATCGTCTGTCCATATAAACCTTCTATCATGATATGCTTTGTTCCTTTTAAGTGTTGGGCAGAAAATTACAATATAATCAAAATTATAGCGATAAAACTGTTTGTAATAGGTCGAGGACAAATATTGTTTTCCCACAACCAGTTTGTCCACAAATTAATGAACAATGAGGGGTTTTGTCATAACGTTTAACTGCTCCATAGTTTTATAACAGAATTTAATCTAATCCAGTTATTATTTTTATCATACTCTCCGTCAAAACTTGTTCAGTATAATAAAACCCTATGAGGCCTAAATGTGTAAGATTAATCCAATTCAGTTCTGTAAGATTGTTTCTATTTAAGTCAACATTGATTTTGTTGCTTGTTGTTATGATCTTAATATCCTCACCATTGTGAAGAACGACGATGGTAACTTTAAGACGTTTAACGTCTAAGTTTTGCCAGCTAATATTAATTCCTTTTATAAGGACGTCACTAACGCCACAACACCATCCCTCTCCACATCTTTAAAGACAGAAATTTCAAATATCATTGTGAACGTGTCTCCTAATTTTCTGCTTGGAAAGAACTGTAATTTTGTAGAAGCTTTCTTTAAAAACCGTTTCTCTTCTGTGGAGGATGTACTGTTTTTTCCCATACGGTGTTATTTCAATCTCTTTCCGACTATTGTCGTCCGGCATAAGACTTACATGTAAAGGGCAGAGTTGAATGCTTTTCTGAAACTTTTTGACGGCTAAAAAATGTAAATGGGCTTATGAATTCAAATTTTATGTCCCATTCTAAATATGGTTTAAGTGCCATTTGCTGTCAGGTTTTCGAACTATTTTATATTCATATGGCCAGCATTATTTGCTTCTACATTGCGTAGTTGTTCTAGTTTAGGAAACTTTTTGTTGTCGCTAAAACCCCTTTGGTTTATAATCACCATCTTTAGTGTACTCAAAACCATACAAAGCGCCTATTTCGCCGTTCTGTTCAAAGTCCGCTACGTCTGCAAGGTCTTTTAATTCTAAGGTTATAACACCTTACAGGCGCCAATGTAACTCCCGGTTCTTCTGGCCCCCGCGACATTATTTTTTAGAACAACTTATTATTTTATTTCCAAAACAATGTGCAGGTTATCACATTTCACGACTTTCCCTGTTTTGTCTGCAAATTTTTATATTAAATGATCCGACCCTCCCAAACTAATCTTTTAAACTGTAAATTAGGGAATTGTATAATTTCATAATCGCAATATGCGGCTTTCCCTGATGGAAGAGCTCTTAAAACAGTTGAGGGCCTTCCATCATATAAGTTTTCATCAGTGCTCAGCTCATCCAAATGAACATAGAGTAATGAATGTAATGCAAGATCGAGCGGATTTTTTTCCCTCATAAGTAGTTTTGTTTGGTGTAACTCTAAATCTATAATTGTCAGCTGCAAAGCCTAACATTTTAGCTAGCTCTTTATCAAAATAGTAACCTACTTCTTCTTCAGGCTTGAATGTTAACATTGTTTTCAGATTCGCATTGTTAAGTTTGAGAGTAATGTCAAAGTTACTCATTGCTTCTTTTAGTGAGCAAAACCCGTAATAACCATCAGGTATTGTTAACTGGCTAACTTTGGTCCCTGTTTTGTCAATTTTTTTAATCTTATTATTCTTCTTTGATTCACTTATATTAAACCATACAACTTTGTAAAATATTTCATGAAGCGCAACCATTCTGCTTCCGCAATTGTTATCAATAGCATGTTCTAAAAACGAAGGACGGTCTTGAGTTGTTATTGTTACAAACATTTTTTAAACGAAATAAAAATGAGTGCATTCAAATATACTAATGCAAAATATTCTGTTGGCCGCACTACAATCTTAAAAATATAACAACTGACTCCCTTGTCATTTCTGTGACCCAGACTGACACCTTTCAAGTAAAGGTGAGTACGCCATTAAACAGATATCTTAACCCCCCTATTAAAAAAGACTACATCGCGAAAGTGTGGTTTAGCCATCCGATGCAGTTTTATCAGAACCAGTTAAACTTTGCTGTGTTTTGTGCATCAACTGGATGTGGAGTAAACGTATGCTGATCATTTAAATCATCCTGATCCTTTGGTGAGGTCAGTGTATAGATTTCATTTTTATTACACCTTCAGACGTATTTTGACTGAACTGCAAGCACCATTACCAAATGACAAACCGTTTAATCCATTCAGCAACAGAATAGACATGAAGGCTTTTGAAAGGATCTGTAACGAATTCAATATTAAGGCCAAGACAGACTTTAGACAAAAGTTGGATCTTAATCATGGTCTAGGCCCCCTTATTTTTGGGGCGTGAAAAGAAAGTATAACTATGACTGGAATCCTCCTTACACATCTTTCTCTTCAGGCACAGGCGTTCACCTCGGGTCCATAGAGCAAGAGCATAAAACAGCATGGACAACATTTATCTTAGACACTTCTAAGGGCCTAACTAAAGCAGGAATAGAACGAATAAACGACTCTATTCGTACTTACGTTTGGTGTTTGCTAGGTTCGCAAGCACAGGCAAGATCGAGCATAACTGATCCTTCTACTGGCTTTGATGCACAAAAACAGTACTTGGCAAATTTAGAGGACGCCATTAATTTCTACTGTTGATTTGCCTTCAAGTATTAAAAGGTACCAACATGTTTTACAATTCGCAAAATCGAAAGTAGGGCTTGCTGTTGGCACTGGTTTATACATGCTGCCTTCTGACCTCAGGCTCCAGATAGGAACAATAATAAACTACAACAATGAAATCCTTGTGGCAGGCAATGAACAGAAGGTTGGAAAAAACGAAATAAATTCTGAGCCAGTAATATTGCAAGCAGTAAACAAACAAGTCGACCCCCCAAGAATAAGTCATCAATCCCTGTGGCCCAAAGCCCGAAGACCGTTGAAGAAGTCAAAAAAAAAATAATGACCATGAATATGAAAAGACAGCACTTGTTTTTGGATTAACTTGCTTAGGATTACTTGGTCTTTATTTTACTAAATATTAACCCAACTATTAAGAGAACTAATGTCCATAAGTGCTCGGCCATAAAGCCAACTACTTTGCTTGCAGTAGACAAAAGCCAGCTAACAATACTCCTAATATACCCGGCAAAGCGTCCATGGCTTTACTGGCTAATTTTTTTTAATAAACTCGCAAGATGATCAAGCTGTTTTTTTACCCATGATTTATCAGGCGGCGATGGAGGCGATGGCGATGGAGGTACTGGGATTTGACCTCCACCGCCGCCTGTAATAGCCAACACTAGTGTACTTATTGCAAATCCTAAGGCTGTTATAACGCTTGCTAATGTGACACCTTGCTCTCTAAACAGCGTTCGTATTCGTTCTGCTAGCGTTGTGTCTTCATATAAAATTCTTTGGATTTGTTTCTCTTATTCTGATCACTTGAGTTCGTAAGTCTTCTCGGTTAGTAGACAAGGCTTCTACTCTTGCTGATCTTACTTCTTTAAGCTCTTTTATTTTTTGGATTATTCTTTCTTTAATATCAAGTCCTAAGTTGGCCTCGTTAGCCTCAGCGAGTTTTTTTCTTCTCTTTCTATATGCTCATTTAGTTCAGTCAGTTTTGCTAAATTGTTTATTAATTCTCCTCTGAAGGTTCTTAAAATGCGATTAAGGGCTAATAATTCTCTCATAGGCAATGAAGAACATCAATTTTTTTTTTGGGACTGTTTCTTCTGAAGAAATGGTTTCTGCTTCTATTGCTTGATTTATTTCGCCTGCTGTTTGATTTAAAACTTCAAGTGGCATGTTTTGTGTTTGGTTATCTGTTGGGATTTCTTGCTGTATGTTTTGAAGTTTAGCAACTGCTTCCTTATGTGATTTTGGTTTAACAATGCCAAGGCGATTTCGATCTTCCACCCTAAGTCTTTGTCTAATTGTATTCATGCCTACAAACTTTGATGGGTCTCGTTTATCTGTAAGCCGAACAAGTTGTTCTCGGTTGCGGCCGCTTTTCACAAACAAATGGCCACCTTTTACTTCAAAATCAGGGTCTATAAATTGGGGAGGTTTTAGGCCTAAACTTTTGTAAAATGCTCCGGCCGTACTTTCTGTTAATTCACGCTGCAATGAGAGCCCCGAGCGATGTTTTTACCAAAGGAGTCATTTCACTCATGTCGTCTCCAGGATCTAAAACATCATAATCTTCTTCACCTTCAATTCCTGCTATGTTTTTAAATAATTAACTTTTTATTTTGTTTTATAAAAAAATGTCACAAGCATATGGCTCGATTCTTGACCCCCATAGAAGACTGAAAGAACCCTTTGGCGTGAAGGGAAATAAGCGGAATATTACTGTTCCAAACAATCCATCTACTATTGATTCAGATCAAATTCTTACTGTTAAATTTCCAGACCTAGGAGTGGATGAAGTGATTGTGCCAGGCTCTGCGCGTCTTACTTTCAAAATAGAACTCGCTTCAACAAAAGACCCTAACAGAACAGTTGTACAGAATCTGGGCGGGCAATCGTTAAGAAAATTTCTATAAAACTTGAGGGCAAGAAATATTTTCTTTACATAATGCAGACATATTTTTAACCTATTTGATCTATGGCTAACCGGGAACGAAAGGGCTGATCTTGCGTTTCAAGGAATTGAAAATGAAGATGCACTAAAACATAGAATAGGCGCTGAAGATGCTAAAGACAGCAAAAGGTATGTAGCCGTAAGTTATGCGTATGGTAATCGCTTTTTCATACCCCTAGATTTTGAGTTGTTAAAAGCGCATGCCATACTTTCAAGGAGCATTAAAAGACAGATTGTCATATGAACTAACTTTTAATGATACAAACATTTACTTACAGACATCGAAGCAAAGTACAGCATTTCTGACATTGCGTTAGAGCTTGACGTTGTTAGCAACCCTAACTTAGCGAGGCTGATCCAGCAACAATATCAGTCAAAATTAGCAATATATTACGAAAGAGTGATTCATCATTCTAAATATCCTAAAAGCAGGGCAGACACTATATGGAATTTTAGTTTTAGTGCCACAGCAAGATCGCTTAAAGGTATTTTATTGCTGTGCGAAGATGAAGAACCCTTCAAAAGACAAACTGAAAATTTTGTTAATCCTAAAATAACGAAAGTGCAATGTACAATTGAGGGTAGTCCTAACCAAATCTACGCTAGCGGGCTTAAACCTTATCAGCATTTTGATGAAATAAGAAAACTGTTTGGAGGCGGGAGGTGTAGAAATCCAACAGTTGACCTTGTGTCTAAAGATCTACATCTTCACAGCGTTAGACTTGATCATTATTTAACAACGAAATACGGTTTATGGATTGACCTAAGGTCAACGGAGGATAATCAGTTACATGGAAGCTGGGGAGGAGAACTGTCAGAGACATAATAAACATTCAAATTGATAAAGAAAAAGAGGTCGATAAACCACTTAACGTGTATTTGTTTTTAATATATGATGTGCAGCTGAATATTGGAGATAACAGATTAAAAGATATACAATACTAATTATTTTTATTTTATAAAAAGCATGTCTGTTCAAGTTTATCCAAAAGAAGGGATAGTAGGCAATTCTGCTGCTATAGAAACCCCGAATAAAAACCTTTAGATAACAAACATTACGCAAATGCAGCAAGTACTAGAGCAAGACCTTTCAAATACAGCAAAACCAAACGAAGGTATTCTGCTGTCTTTAATGCTGTTACATATGTGAATTACTGGAGCATCGACTATAAGTGTGTATCGGCAGGGACGAGTGTAGGTCTCTTAGCAACGGGCATAGGCGCAACCGCAGCTTTACCTCTAGGTGGTTTGTCTTTAGCTCTTGGCCTGTGTTCATTAGCTGTAGGTGCTGCAGCAAAAAATAAAAACTAAACTCCAAAGCACACAGTATGGTTCAACTAAAAACAGCTAAACTTAGTTCGTTCAAACTGACAATAAATAAAGCACTAGTTGACTCCAACATCACGGATGAAGAATTTAATCGTTTACAGGCCGATTTTGTGACTACAAATGACAAAAGGGTTTTATCTTCAAAGAAAGGCGAGGACAACTTTTCTCAACAGCAGACACCCATCAGATAAAAAAGGAATGTTTAAAAAAGTAGACGAGACATTAAACTCTGTTCTAAACAGCTCACATTAACAACGCCAAAGGGTGTTTATACTTTTAGTTTATGAGTCCAAGCACAAAAAGACCGTTGATATTGATTCGGATTAATTATTTTTTTTGATTTAAATAAATATTTTGAGTTAGAAAAGAAACTCAGCATGGATAAGATATATGAAGGTCCAGACGAATTGTTTGAAGCAATGCGTAAGGAGAATATTTATCAAAAGCTTTAAATGAATCAGTCTAGAAGTCATTGAACCAGCAAACGTACAGGCAAGTGTTGCTCATGCTATTTCTCAAGTTCCAGGTAAACTTTAACAATAGACCCGCCAGTTAAGTAATGTTAGCTTGTTTTAATCGACTATGTAACAATAAATGAAGAAAATCTAGAAGTCTGGGTCTCAACAAACAACAGACTATTCTTTCTCATAATTGACTTAAAACCGGTTGGGCAGATGAACTGCTTACACAGTTTGATGAAGCCGCTGAAGAAGCCAAAATGAGAGGCTCTGGTTGGTCGAGGGCGAAGTCTTAGAGATCAGATTAAAACAGGCTAAGTATGCACCGATTGTAGGCAAGGCTTACATTCCGCTGCCCCAGCATTAGTTGCAAGAAAAGCAGTTCTAAAATAAGAATACGACAACAAATGTTTCATGTGGTGTGTTCTCGCAAGGCTGCATCACGTCCGCAAAAACGCAGAGAGAGTGTCTAACTATGAACCTTACAGCAATGATCTTAAACTTTAGTGGAATATCCTTTCCCGTTAGCGTGGACAAAATTGATCAGTTTGAAGAACAAAACAAACCAATAACTGTTAATATCTACACATGGGATGAGGAAAACAAATCTACAACCATTAAAGTGTCCAAGAACAGTCCAACGATTGGCGAGCCAGACAAAAATCATGTGGACTTACTACTGATGTTTTCACCAGCAGGGCTACCGCATTACACATTGATAGAACAATGAGTACATTATTGACGCATACTTCAAAGCAAAAAAATAAACAAGAATTCTGTAGAAAATGTTAACAAGAATTCCATCTGTGCAAGCCGGAGTGAACATATAAAACATTGTATCAGCCAGTTGACTGTAATACAGAATAATTACGCCCCCACCCGGATCTAAAGTTAGTTTTAAGAACTGGAAACGGCTGCAAAATTCTCCATACATTGTTTACGCAGACTTCGAGTCGCTTATTGTTCCTTATGAGGGACCAACCCCCACAGAGACTTCCTAAAACAGCCTTAGTGAGTAATCATCAGATTTGTTCATTTGCCTTCCTTATTGTCAGGTCGGATGGCGCCATTCAACACCAGAATTATATAGAGGACCTGATGCTGCAGAATACTTCTTAGACGCATGCAGAAAGTGCGTAATGACTGTTCTAATAATCTAACTTATCTGAAATCATAATGACGCCCGAAGACCAAGAACAGTATAAATCACCACACATTGTTGGATTTGTGGTTTAGAAACTAATGTCTAACAGTGAGGAAACCAATCCGACAGTAAGAGACCATGATCACATTAGCGGAAAGTTCAGAGGAGCAGCGCACAGTAAATGCAATCTTCAACTAAACTTTAATCCTAAGACATGGAAGCTGCCATCTTCTTTCACAACTTGCGAGGTTACGACTCTCACCTTATAATGCAAGCAGTAACCGACGCCTTTAGGGTGTCATGCATTGCACAGTCATCAGAAAAGTACATGTGTTTCACTTTAAATAACATGTCTTTTTATGACTCTATGCAGCACATGATGGATCATTAGAGTCACTAGCTATGTCCTTAAAGTCCTGTCCAATAACGGAAGAATATTTTGACCCAACACTCGTTAGAAAGGGTGTTTACCCTTATGAATACATGAACAGTTGGGAAAGGTTTGACGAAGACACACTTCCTCCTAAAGTTTCGTTCTGTTCTAGTCTCAGAGGAAAGGAAATCAGTGATTCCCATTACCAGCATGCTCAAGATGCGTGGCCAGAAGTTAGAGTGTAAAACAATGGGAGACTATCATGATTCATACTTGATTTGGGCCCATGTATGTTTGTTGGCGGAAAGTCTTTGAAAATTAATAGGAAGACCTGCATGAAACATTACAGCCTAGATCCTGCGCATTACATTTCTGCGCCCGGGATGAGCTGGACGCTTTCTTTAAAGTTTACTGGGTACAGATTGATTTATTGTCTAACTGCAAATGATTCAGATGATTGAAAACGGATTGCGTGGGGGAATTAGTATGGCGTCGCACCATTACTGTAAAGCAAACAACAAATACTTGGACGACTATGATCCAAGTAAAAGGTCTAATATCTCATGTATTTAGATGCAAACAATCTGTATGGATGGGCACATGGCGCAATCATTCCATTACACAACTTTAAAATGTACACAGATAATACGAATAATATTCAAAAAGCATTAAAGTGGTTTGAGCAGTTTGACGTTAGATCAACAGCGTGGATACATTCTAGAAGTTGACTTAGAATATCCTCAGGAACTCCATGACTGCATAATGACTATCCTTAGCAGCAGAAAGCCTAAAGATGGCAAAAACAGAACCCGCCTAAACTTGTGCCTAATCTTCGAGGCAAAAAAAAATATGTCTGTCATTACAGATTCTGCAATTTATTTAAGACATGGTTTGAAGTTGACAGCTGTTCATCGTATAATTCCTTTTGATCAAGAACAGTTCATGAAACCTACATCATGAAGAATACTGATTCGAAACTAAATCCACAGATGCTTCAGAAAAGACTTTTTCAAGCTGATGAACAACAGTTTTTCGGAAAGACTATGGAGAATCCGCACAAGCGTAAAGATGTTGGATTGGTCACCAGAGAAAACGAAGCAATTAAGCTGGGCTTCAAAACCTAATTATCAGGACTTCAGAAGATTTCATGATCACTTTTTGGTATAATGATGAAAAAAAAGAAAGTCAAATTGGACAAACCTGTATTTATTGGGTTTACTGTTTTAGAATTATCAAAGCTTTTGATGTTAGAATTTCTTTACGACTACTTTAAGCCTCGTATCCTGAGTCCAAGTACTTTACACAGATACAGATAGTTTTGTTATAGATATCCCTACTAAAGATATCTATAAAGACATGGAAATAGAAGTAGCTAAAGGGCATGCGGGATGGTATGACACATCTGATTACCCTAAAGATTCGCCTTTGCATTCAATTACTAACAAGAAGTTTTAGGAAAGATGAAGGATGAATTATCTGGAGGGTGATTAAGGAGTTTATTGGGTTAAGGTAAAAAATGTACAGTATTTCGAGCCAGGAGAAAAACTACAAAAAAGCAAAGGGGATATCTCGCAGTGTTGTGCAGTCAAACATATCGCATGACAACTACAAAGAAGCATTGTTCAATAAGCATACTTTTTATCATGACAACGTAAAACTACGATCTAATCTACATGAGATTAACACAACTGTTGTAAAAAAGAAGTCATTAGATAGAACAAACACAAAAGTGTGTTTGTTAATCCTGAGTTTTCATATGCAATCGGGCATTGGAGAACAGCATAATTATATATCTTCTTCATATTTTTCCTCAATATAATATTTTCCTCAACTTTATCTAGAAGCTCAATCATATCAATATCCATTCAGACAAAATTTTTCTCATTTTTGCTTGATGCGCTTGAATTTTTTTTTATCATTTCAAGATATTCTTTATCCTGGGAAAATCAAAATTTGGGATTTTGGGTTGTAGGTGATCTGGATGCATTGCCATGTGCCGATGAATCCTTGTAATTGTTTCTTTAACAGCAAATTCATATTATATGATTCCCGCATCAATTCTAAGGTCTTTTTCATTTATCATTCTTGGATCATTCTGCGCTTCCTTTGAGCTTCATTTTAGACTCAAATATATTTACGTAAATTAATTAAGCGGAACTGTGTTTGGCGGGATTATCTGCAGTTCCCCTTCACAAAAGATCTTTGAGGAGCCGGTTGTTTTGTTGTGTCAGTTTTCTCGTAAATAATACACAGGCGGATTCATTTTTACAATTCTTTTTATTCATACGGGTCAACACTCCAAACTGGATCGGTTGCCCTGATGCGAGTGTCCCCTTCTGCTTCTCCCGGCAAATAAAGGTACCTTACTTTCAATCCAAATGGTATAGTTTGCTGGGTGTACTGGAGTCTCCTTCAACAACATTTATTGTTTGTTTTTTGATTGCTTGTACTGGTTTTAGACCTGTTAATTTAAATTCTTCATTATTCATGCGCGCAAAACTGAGGGCAGTCTTCTAACCCATTCTGTGTTGCGAGAATTGTCAATCAGCTCTCTGTGATACTGGTAGGAGAAAAGTCTTTCAGCTAACTGTTTGTTAAAGTTTTCAACCAAAGCCTGTGATCTGTGAACTCCTGGAATGCCTCTTTTAATGGTAACTCTATTTTTTTAACAATAATTGATTCACTCGACCTTTAAATTCTTTTCCATCATCGACTTGAATCATGCGAGGATAAGTTAACGGGCCTCGTTGATATATTAGTTGTATAGCAACAGCAACAGCAGAAGCACTCTTTTGTGTTAATGGTTCCGCATCTTTGTATCTTGAAGCTACGTCAATGACTGTAAGTGCGTACTTAAATCTTTTTCGTCTAATCGTATCATGGGGTAAATATAGAAGATCCATTTGATGGGTGTCGTTTGGTATTGTATTCACAAAGTGAGGTCTCTGTATTCGTCTAGGTGCAGGTAAATAAATTTGCCAAATCGCTTGTTTAGATAACCATTCCTTTGCTGTTTGTTCACTGACTCCCGCTGCTTGGCTTAGCTTTTTAATTGCTGTTATTCCCTTCCAAAATCCTTTTGGTGAATAATAAATTTTGTTCATTTTTTATTCAGCCAATATTATGCGCAACAAAATACACGATGGTCATGCCAAAGACAATAAACACGATTTCTTGCATCTTTGTTTTTCTGATGGATGATAAAAATCGCTGAATTTTGGTGGGGGCAATGTCTCAATTGGTTTGCCTGTTACAAGATAATATTCTTTTATCGCTTGATCAACATCTTTAAATGTGTAAGCTGCATGTCCCTGTTTTTTCAGTGTATCGTTAATAAAATCTAACTGCTCAATTCTCTGCTTTTCATAGTGATCTTGTGCTGCGGCTAGTTGCTCCACAGCTTTGTTATGTCTTTTTCTCTTGTCGTCATCCCGCAGTTTACTAAACGCGTAATTACTTCCGCTAAAAGCAAGTGCATTAACCACAGCGCCACCTATCATCATTACGAGTGAAGCCATTTTTATAAATGTATTTTTTTTTACATATTAATACCATCAGGAATTATTCCTTGCTTAACTAGAAAATCTTTCGTAGCGAACGAAGCTGCAATAATAGCAATTAGCTTTGCTGAGTCTTCAAAGCCTAGCTTGCCAAGATCTGCTGGTTTTATTTTTAACAGGCTTTTACCAAGCATCGTGTATCCTACACTTAGGCCTCCAACAACAGCAGAATGGTATACAAGGTTGGTAACAGTTTTTTTCGGTGCTCATTTTTAAAAAATAAAATAATTATAATTAATAAAAAACATGAACAGCGACGATCTACTACAGCTACAAGGCAGCCTAAACCTTCCTGAACTTATGAATGATCAAGTTGATGACCAAGCTATTATGCCCAAAAAGGAAAGGCTGTATTCTTTGGCAGCATGCGGAAAAACAAAACAGTACCTCGGAAATGAATTCAGCATAGAACAGATTCAACAAATGTCGCCACAAGACATTGTAAAGTATCATAACAGGTATGAAGCGCAACTGGGATCAAGAATGGTAAAAAGTGTAGGGCAAACGGTTCTTAGTTTGTACACTAAACTAGTTAGTAGATTTGCGCCTATTGATTCTGAACAAGACTTTATGTATGATTTAACGCAGGATCCAGTTTTAACTAAGACATTTAGAGTCTCTAGGGTGTGATCTGTATTACAGATTTGGAACATTATTGTCGCCAGTGATTGCAGGATTAATTACTTTTAATCATATAGATTTTGTTTCCCTTAAAAATGACCAAGCCAGAAAATCAGCAGAATCAGAAAACACTGAATCAGGTGGAGAAAGTGACCAGTGAAAAGCATCCTCATCCTGGGCGTGTTGAAGCAGGAAAAAATTAGCAGAGTGGAACAGACAAAGAAAATTAATGTTACAATCACAGAATATAACTCATCATGAAAACATAACGCCGCCAACGCCAGAACAAGTTGATTCAATGCCGGCTATAAAAACGCCAGAACAAGAACAAGTTAATTCAAGGCCTACAGCACCAAAGTCTTCATGGAATATTGAACTTAAAACTGTTGTCATTTTTGGCGCCCTTGCTGCTGGGGGTGGTTATTACTGTTATAAAATATATAAACAACGCTGGCAAAAACGAAAGCAGTCAAAAAAATCTGAACCACTAAATACAGAACACAAAAGCATGCCAGAACCACCAACAACAAAGATCATTTTGATCCATTTCAAATGCAATAATATTTTAAGAACTTAATTTTAAAATTTTTTGTTTTTTTGATAAAAATACATCATGGCGGATTATTATTTGTTTAAAATGATGGAGTCAATAAATAAAGACATAGAGTCTATAAAAGACATTTCCATAGACCAGAATTGTAATCAATGGGTTGCTTAGGATGTAAGAACTTCATTAAGATCTATGCCAACCGATCTCGCGCAGAGAACGCCGAGCAAGATATTCTCAGCGATGACGCGTTTTTTGAGGCGTGTGTGTACTATATTAGACATCTGCTGTTTAAGACAAAAACATAGATTGTATTGTTTTTTTTCTGATAATTATAAGATAACTTGAATAAGAACTTGGTTGTACTTAAAGGATGACTTAATTACAATCTTGAGGTGACTTAAGTAAGAACTTGAGGTGACTTGGGGATGACTTGATCAAGAACTTAGAAGTGACTTAAGGTGACTTGATCAAGGACTTATTAAGAACTTGATTAAGAACTTGGGGTGACTTGAGTAAGAACTTGATTAAGAACTTGGGGTGACTTGAGTAAGAACTTGATTAAGAACTTGGGGTGACTTGATTAAGAACTTAAAGGTTACTTAATTAAGAACTTAGAACGACTTGATAGCGACTTGAATAAGAACCTATGGCGACTTGATGAAACGTAAATAAAAACACAATCCATTGTTACATTCTTTTTCCTTACATGCTTTCCTTTGTGCGAACCCTTCAATTATCGGCTTACAAAATTGCACTTTACTAGTAGGCGACCAGCCAACGCAAATCAGCCCGTGTCAAATTACACTTTACTAGTAGGCGACCAGCCAACGCAAATCAGCCCGTGTCAAATTACACAAAATTACATAGCCGGGCAGCAACGCGTGCCAGTGATCCAAAAATCTTGTTCTCGCGCGGAGCAATCCTCATTTCTCATTGGACAAATGTCTCACGTGAGAAACCGCCCCTGCCCTCAAGTAATATGTGTCCAGTATATATATAAATCTCAAACTAAACAACGTTGAGAATATGCCTGCGGTAGTTTTATATTCTTGTTTGTCTGGTATTGCAAAAGTCTAAATTTGGCCCTTTTCCCTACCCTCAAGTGATCTTTCCCATTTCGTGTTTGGTCACTGGTGCAGCTATAAATGCTCGCAAACCAATTTGTGTTTGTATGTGTTTGGGTCACTAGCGCGGCTATGAACGCCCCTAACCCAAATCTGGAAGAGTCACTAAAAAGGGGGTGACGGGATTGCCAAATTAGAAAATAGCGAGCAGGCAACCAAGTATACAGTATACTACTGTTGGAGGCATATTCTCAAAACCCTTCACATCTGGCCGTGTTATATGTGACCCTCTAGGTCTGGCTTGGGGCCCTAGGGCGCCATGGGGTCTCAGTGAGATCCAGAGGTGATCAATAATGCGGCCAAATGCGAAGAGTTTTGCATTTTTTATTTATAATCGTTATTTTTTTGGTTATTGAAAGAGAATATGTGATGGATTATCATTTTTAATTCATTGTTGAAGTCTTACTTGTCAGAGAACGTAAAACACGGATTCTGGGGTCAACCATCCCGAAATTGGTTGAGGATGGTTGAGCCAGAATCCGTGTTTTACGTTCTCTCCTTTCAAACAGACAGAACTTGTAGTTATGGAAGCGAATTAGACAATCACAGCGGGGATTAGTATGTAAATTAGGCTAAACAGCCAATCATTTCTGGAGTTTAATCTAATTTACATATCATTACCCGATTTGACTGTCTGAATTGCTCCCAAGAATACAGGCCCTGGCGTTACCCGGCTGTTAACTACAGACACCTGCAGTGTAGATCATGAAACTGCAGCAACACTCGCATTAAGTTGATGAATCTCGACTGCGTGGTTTCAGTCTTCCCGCTGAGCCCACAACCATTCACTCTGGGTTAAAGTCAATCCAGGACTGAACAATCCATCGCCTCCGTTAGGAATCGAACCGGACCTCAAAGCTAATAAAAGTCAAGCAGCAAAATTTGGGCCAAATCACCACCAGTCAATGGCACTGACCACTGGTCAACCACATTACAAATTGTTCACATGAACTCATACTACACTTATTAGCAGTCAGTGAGTTGGCCAACTGACCACTGGTCGTGACAAATGCCCACTGTCAATCACTTCAGAAATTGTTCACATAAACTCGTATTACTTTAAAACACATTTTTTTTACACATCAACAATTGCCTTTGTTTTTATACATAACAGTCAGATTTGTCTTTACACATCAACACATCAACAATCACCTTGTCTTTACACATCAACACAACAAAATCACCCTTGTCCTTACACATCAACAATCACCCTTGTCTTTACACATCAACAATAAAAAAAATCACCCTTGTCCTTACACATCAACAATAAAAAATCACCCTTGTCCTTACACATCAAAAATCACCGTTATTTTTACACATCAGCACAGCAACAATCATCCTCGTCTTTTACACATCAACAATCACCTTTATCTTTACACATCAGCACAGCAACAATCCCCCTCGTTTTTACACATCAACAATCACCTTTATCTTTACACATGAGCACAGCAACAATGCCCTCGTTTTTACACAGCAACAATCACCCTTATCTTCACACATCAGCACAGCAACAATCATCCTCGTCTTTACACAATCAACAATTTATCTTGTCTTCGCACAACAGTTACCCTTGCTTTCACATGTCAACAATTACCCTTGCCTTCACCTGCCAACAATTCCCCTTGCCTTCACTGCCAACCATTACCCTTGCCTTCACATGTTAACTGTCATAATCATAGGGCAATGCAAATCACACAGAAAACTGTCGTAACTGTAGAGTTGCAAAGTACCGAGAACTATAGAGCAACGCAAATCATGTACAGACTAACTCTGTTTTGACAATACAGTTTGCAAATCTCATAGAAAATTGTTACAACTATAGAGCAACGCAAAGCACATGAAACATCTGTGAAAACTGTAGAGCATTGCAGACCACAGGGAAAACCATGTTGTAATAAGAGCAGAGTAAAAAAATACGATCAAGTCAAGTTGATTATAGACGAGCATGAGGGTTTGATCAAGGCTGATACAATACAATAGAACTAGCACAATGCAAAACAATACAATTAGTACGAACATACAATCCAGCACCAAAAAAAGTCAAATACAGCACAGCATAATACGGTATCGTGTGATACAATACAACGTAGAGCACATATAGTTGTAGATTTAATGACACACAGGTATGTTCTGTATTATACAATATAGGACAGCTACAAATGTAGATGTGTGTGTGTGTGTGTGTGTGTGTGTGTGTGTGTGTGTGTGTGTGTGTGTGTGTGTGTGTGTGTGTGTGTGTGTGTGCAGTCGATACCAATGAGGTTACATTTCACCTAACCCCCCCCCCCCCCCCCCCCCCCTTCCAGAAGATGATCCGTACATCCCCACAGAGTCGTCCTTGAACCGAAAGGCGAGAAAACAAAAGGCAAGGGCGCTGCAGGGAGTGCACACACCGAGAAAGGAAGAACAGAATGGGGAAGATTGGGGAAGGGGAAGAGGGGAAGGGCTAATCGCATATCGTCTTCGTCAGCTAAAAACAATGTGATGTCATCAGCGTACAAGGCTGTTAATAATGTACAAATATCGTCAGCTTTACCTCTACACTTTCACTTATTGCCCTTAATCTCAGAAGATTGCCATAGTTTGATTGCCAACAGTTTCAAGGGCTAGAACAAAGGCTAATGGAGAAAATGGGCAACCTTGCCTGATTCTCGATTCCGCATTAAAAGGCTCGGAAATCCATCCACAGTAGTTTACACTGCTTACAGAGTTGGTTGTCAATACTGATACCCAGTTCATGAAGCGCTCCACGAAACCATACAATTCAAAGGAATTCAACATGAATTCTTTGGAAATACAATCAAAAGCATGAAAATAATCGATAGTTAATAGTAAGCCTGGTCTATTGTCTTGACGCAGCTGATCTGTGACATCATCAATCAAACGAAGCAATGTAGATACTCGTCTTCCTTTTACATACCCAACTTGATCATCGCATATCAGATTATCTATGACACTACCTGATCGCCGTGCCAGACTTTTAGCTAGGAGTTTATAGTCCACATTAGTTAAAGGTATTGGTCGCCAGTTATTTACATCCTTCCCTGATAAACTTTTTCCTTTATGTATAAGTGTTATAACGGCCTTACGATGAGAAGAGGACATGCTACCTGTTTCAAATACAACGTCAAATGACGCCATTACATACTTACTGATACGACTCTAGAACACTTTGTAGAACTCGGCTGTTAGTCCATCACTGCCAGGACTAGAACCATTTTTCATTTCTTTCAGAGCACTTCTAATTTTTTTGCTCTAAAAGATTACTACCACGATATTCTTGTCGTTATTACATAAAGAAGGTACAACCACACCACGCAAGAACGCTTGCGTTCTTTGTAACATATTATCACTATTTATGTTTTTCTTATATCAATTCTTAAAATAATCCCTCGGTGCAACTAGATTGTTTTTCTGTTCCGTAACCTCAACCCATCTGCATTTTTTACACTTTCCATAATTTTCGAGTTAGCACGAGCTTTCTCTAAACCAAGAAAAAATGTAGTGTTCTTTGCGCCCTGCTCTAGCCACTGTGCACGGGCACGGACCTGTGCCGCATGGGTTTTGTTTCTTTCTTCTAATTCTAATTGAAGTTTCACGTGCTCTCTTTTCCGCAGTGTTTCACTGCAGTCTGGGTCAATGCTACGAGCAGTACCTAATGTGTTCAAATCAGCGTGAAGGTGTGCTATTTTATTTCTAGTTGACAATGCTTTCTCTTTTGAAAAGTTGATGGTACATTCTTTGATTTTAACTTTTAATATTTCCCAAGTTACCTGATCGTCTTCTTCAGGGTCCGTTTCAAAATCGTCTAAAAACGTTGTTCAAATAATTAACATAGTTTATATCAGAAAGTAACGAGCTATTAAATTTCCAGTACCCTTGACCACGTTCAGTATCTACAAACATAACAGACATGAAGCATCCTCTGTAATCGGAGAAAAGACACACTCTGAATCGTACTTTGCACTACTTTTTCAAAGATGGATGAGTTGGTCAACATGTAATCTATTCTAGCAATAAATGGGTTTCTTCTTGACCAGCTAAATTCCTTCTCTTCATTATGAAATAATCTCCATTTTGTCGTGTAAATCACATTCACTAAGCATCTTATTGAATCTCTGTACAATATGCTGATCATGATATTCACCACTTATTACATCATATTCATTATCTAAGACAGCGTTAAAATCACCACACACGTCAATATTACTGACATTGACATTTTCAATAACATCCTCTAGTTTATCAAAAAAATACATGTTTTCCTCGAAAAATATTAGGGGCATAAACATTAACCACAATCAACTGCTTGTCCCTGAAATCCCTTTCAAGGCCAAAATTCTTTCAGATGCATACACAAGCTCAGTCTCCACAGGCAAGCCTTTTTTTTAAAAATGAATATAACAACCCACCCCTGTGTGTACTTTTGTCAGTAAAAGCTTCCCACCCCATTCTTTTGCCATTTTCATTCACATTTTCAGTGATATATCTTTCTTGTAAACAGATCACGTCATACCCACTATTTTTCAAAAACTTATAAACACATATTCTTTTGTTATTAGACCTTATCCCTCTCACATTCAAACAAAAAACATTAAGAGAAGATAAAGCCATTTTAGGGAGGTAATCAAAGGAAAGTCCACGAGATGCGCCGAAAACCGTTCAAACATTCATCACCCATGCCCATCCCTTGTCACTGTCTGTCTGTGACTGAACGAGCAGTGGAAAGCTTGGTACTTTTTTCACGTTTGTCAGAATGACTGGGGGAATCCCTCTCTGTTGAACGTGGTCGTTTCGGAGTTTGCGATCGAGAACGTATTGCAAAATCCAGTTTAAACTGACGTGTCAAAACCGGCTCTTTCCCTTATCCACATCTTTTCCCTCTTGGATGGTCTACCACTCCTCTTCTTTTTTCTCTTTTTCCCATGACGGCCAGAATTGAAGTCTGACTAACAGTCCTCCACCACATCAGTCTTTCCTTCTTTCTCACTCTTTTTTCTGACCTGTCTCTTTCTCGTTGTCAGTCGCATCACAGTCAGTGTCATTGTCAGAAAGGGGTGAGTCAGTGTCAGATGTGTGTCCAAACCTTGTAACCGGTGGCAGAGGGTCCCAAACGGACATTTACTGTCGGTTCCTCACTCGCTTTCTGAATCTCACAGACGGCATCCCCTTGCCGATGACCGGGTAGGCGACAGGCTCTGCAGGTAACCACAGTTTTCCAGACACTCCGTGGCCCAGTGACCCAGTTTCAGGCAACGATTACACTTTGTTACCCTAGTATCTCTTTTGGGCTGTTCCTTGTGATACAGGCTAGCCATAAATCCTGCAACCTTCACATATCTATCAAGTGGTTTGTCTGGAATATCTATGAAAATAAATTGCCTTCCAGTGTAGAATCGCGTCAATTTTCCGTCTCTATTCCTCATTTTCTCCAGAAACAAGGGAGAGCGTAAGACAGCTCCCAGCCTGAAAAGAGCTGACTCGATGTCTGCCCCGTCGCAAGAGAGAGGGATATTAGAAATCCACACCTTTGTAGCGGAATGTTCAGTGTCGTCCTGGCCTCTGAGTACGAAAGGATTTTGTCATACAAACGAAGCACAACAGCACCAAGTGACAAACCCTCAATTAGCAACTTGCTGTGTGCAGCCCTCGTCGATGGGTAAAGTCTCCACAGTCCCCAAATTTCTTGAGCACCCACCATACTTTCTCTACCACAAATGTCGAGCGCTTGAAAAGATCGCTCGTGTTCATTTTCAAAGAGAGTGGTAAGTCTCTCTTCAACAAGAACACGGTTTCAACGTGAGAGTCCGCCATTTGAAATACAAGATTCTATGTTGAAAAAGAAAATAAATAAAAATACCACAAATATAGCGAAAATCAGTCCAGCCAAGACACACAGAAATTCAACAAACCTTTATCACCTAAAACTATCACACAGAAAAACATCCAATAGAAGCATCGCAGAAAAAAAAGCTGAACGGTAGCACACGAAGAAAAAAGCGGCTGTCGACTTCGAAGCCTCGCTCTCGAATCACTCGTATCACTCTAATTAGCAGTCAAACAGTCAAATTGGGCCAAATGACCACTTGTCAATGACACTGACCACTTGTCAACCACATTGTAAATTGTTAACATGAACTCGTACACTAAATAACAGTCAATAGTATAAATACCCAATATGATATGACATTGGTCATGCCCACTGGTCAGTGACGCTGACCACTGGTCAGCAACGTCCAATTATGTTCACATGAAGTCGTTCTACACTAATTAGCAGCCAACTGTGAAATGAGGCCAAAATGACCATCGGTCATGGCACTGACCACTGGTCAGCAACGTCATAAATTGTTCGCATGAACTCGTTCTTCACTAACTGGCAGTCAAACAGTGAAATTAGGCAAAAATTACCACTGGTCAAGGACACTGACCATTGGTCAGCAACGTCATAAATTGTTCACCTGAACTCGTTCTACACTCACTAGCTGTCAAACAGTGAATTTGGGCCAAAATGACCACTGGTCAATGATATTGACCACTGGTCAGAAACGTCATTAATTGTTCACATAAACTCGTTCTACACTAATAGGCCAAATGACCATCGATCAGTGACCCTGGATAGTAATAATACTAAGAAAGAGGACATAATTTCACACAGGGATCATTTCACAAGATAGTCGCAACGCGAACCTACTAACTTCTGAAAAGTTACTATTACTACTATCTTCTGAAATCACTACTATAATTTTCATAAGTTAGTAGTATTACTACTATCTTATGAAAATTATAGTAGTGTTTTCAGAAGATAGTAGTACTAGTAACGTTTCAGAAGATAGTCGCCTGACAGACGTGTGCTACTTGCGCTCCGACCAAACCGAATGTGAGCTGTGTTCTAATACAGCTTTTCCCTGCCGTGCAGTTCTTTTGTATTCGGACTGTAGCCGTCACAAAATCTTTTTCAAACAGTTCATATACGTCTTCCGATTTACTTTTTTGTTTTTGTGTCTTTTTCGTGTTTCGCTTTCGATTTGTGGATATGGCTGCGAGCGTTCGACCTGTCTTTATAAAATCAAGAGACATTCCGGACTCTGCGAGCAACCGCCCGGCCACTGTTCTGGAGATCTGCTTGGCTGCAGAACGCACCGCCGGACAAGGTTCAGTTGTTGGGCGCAGCAGATTGGAGGGTTGTGGAGAGTCTACCCGGCTACTGAAGAGGCGAGGTCCAAACTACTTGTGCAAGGTATTCGCCTCAGAGGTATTGTGCTACAGGTAGTAAACACTAACCTTATGTCTTGAGAGACCAGACAGGAGAAGAGAAACCTGCTACTAAAGTCTTTATGGACAATATTCCCATTTCTGTGGCCGACAGCGAAATTGAGCACGCCTTATCAAAGCAGGGTGCGAACTTCGCTCCACGTTTAAATGCGAAAGAGCGAGGGACAACGATAATAAACTGACAAGATTTCTCACAGGACGACGATTTGTTTTTATAACAGTCCCGTCTGTCCCCTAGAGAAAACACTTAAAAGGGGTCCTCACCCTAAATAGCATGTTTGGGTTGTTCAAAAGTATGATCGAGCGTGTGTCGATGTACTTGTAACTTTTCTTCTGGAACTCACTTCTATCCGTGTTTCGGGTCGTGCAAGTAGCCAAATCGTGACTCGCAACTATTTTCCGGCGATAATGGCAGATGCTCCCAGCTACGAGTCAAGTTCCAACGAAGAGGACATTGAACGTGAAATTTTCACTGAAGTTTTATGGAGTTCAGCCGTACCAGTTTGAACCAACAGCTCCTTGTTACAGTACCACCTCCCTCGCCATCAGACGCTTGTGTTTCTTTCCAGGCAGTTCGACATTATTTTTACAGGTTGACCATATTATGTACATGTACACACATACGCACGACACAGATAGTACATGATATACACATGCACATACATACATCTGTTCACACACACACACCACACACACACACACACACACACACACACCCCACACACACACACACACACACACACGCATTACCGTAGTATGTAAATAACTTTAAAATGATTATGTGATACACCATATTTTCCTTCAGTTTAGATCTATCAGATAATGCCTTTTCCTTTGAACAGGAGTTTGTCAGCTACTGCATCATCACACTAATTCTCTTCCCTGCTGTAGAAATCTTTTTAATAGCTGTTCACTTTCAGTCCCCCCCCCCCCCACCACCACACACACACACACACACACACATTTTTTTTTACATTCTTCATTTTCAATCTCACTCCCCACTTAAATTCTGAAGTTCCACAATGACAATTAGAATCTGAGGGTCTTTTACAATATATTGCAGTCAAAGATTCTGGCTGTTATTTAAAACTGATGCGTGACGTGCCGTACATCAGATCTAAGCTGCAGATCTAAGCTCATTATTCTTTTACTCACCAGGGCAGTTTATAGCATACAGACATACCGTAACACCTGCATATATCTTAAATGCACACTGTCACCATCCTGTATCCAAATACTGATGAACAATTCACTTACTAAAGCATATGGTTGTTGGGCAGAAACTTGAACTTGCAGAGGGTGCCTGATGTTCAGCAATGTCCTGAAAAATAAAAACCCAAACTATTATTCACTGGAGTCCAATAAGCTGTTATTTGTGGACATGGACACTTTCTTGTTAATAAGAATCATACCTTCAGTTTTGTTGGAAACAGCAATAGCAGGGGGGGGGGGGGGGGGGGGGGGGGAATTAATCACAAACATGCAACAGTTTCAGTGACAGCAGGCAATGTGACTGACTGACTGCCACTATGACTCTAGCATGTGTGACTGAAAGTAACAATGTATGTTTCAGTTTGATGCCAACACTCTACAAAAACCAACAACTATCTTTACAACCAAACATGCACTGAGAATGAAATGAAACACAAAAAGATCAACCACTCATTCCACAAACCTTACCTTCTTTACGTCTCTGAGTTTGGCTCTCTTGCTCCTGACAGAATCCGGGTCACTGTTGCGTTTGAGGCTTGCACTTGCAGCCGGCGAATGAACAGAGAGTGCTTTAATACATTTTTCTGTTATAATAGTTGGCACAGCATCCTCTTTCAGCTGTCTTCAGACCCGAATTCAAGCTTCCACTTTACTTTCCAGGTATGTTGGTCTTGGAAACTGCTCTTCAAAGTGACGACAGCAAATGCCATGATAACTGTCCCGAAGAACAAAATCTTTCCTCGTTGTGGTGACAAAATTTATCCACAATCGCCTAAACTGGCTGGAAGCACATGGAAAAGCATGAACGCTTACTCTTTTGCTTATTTCCTGATGACATTCCGCAACCAGACACAGCACACATTCGTCCCATCTCACTTCAGCCGAACACGAAGGTGACTTGGCTTTTCTACGTCATCAATCGGGAAACCCCCTTTTATCGAAATCGAAGCTCTCGTTCTGTTTCAGCCTCTCACTTTCCCGGTCCACAGGAAATGCTGCTCTTACTGCAAGATGAGAGCACAGGCGGTTGATTCGGGCTGGGTTTCACAATACGACCACATACCAAAACCGTGTATTTGGTCAAAATAGTTTTGTAAAAATGGATGAGAAACCCCTTTAAAGTCAGCTTTTTCACAGCCAGAATCTACCACAAAGAGCAGAAACTCATGAAAAGGCCAGTGGTATGTTCTAACTGCCTGGAAGATAATCACCACGCTTCGGTATGCGTAAATTATGTGGTGTGCATGGCTTGTAAAAAGACGGGACACAACGAGGAGACCCTGCTTGTGATCTTACTGTGCCTGATCAGCGGAGCAGAGAAAGTGTGTGTATGAGTGATGAAAAGAATGGGGATCAGAGTGAGAGGGAGGAGAGCGAGGATGAGAGAGAGTGGCGAGAGTGTAATGTGCAGAGTGAGGTGAAAAGTGGAGGAGGGAAAAACATCCGCCAGAACGAGGA